>OZ025293.1:1200000-1669119 GCA_964019185.1 Maratus speculifer | reverse complement strand
CAGCCAAATCCACTCTTTCGTTTTAAGAGAGTATACATCCTATCTTTGTAAAAATTAACACAGTACATTACAATAAGCCAATTAATCATAATGTGCAGTTTGAACGCTTTTGCTACATTAGTTTTGACAGGGTTATCCAAAAGATCTTCGTTCTTTTTCAATTTGTTGACGGTCCCCTCTTCGATTTCGGGGAAAGCTCTTCGCGAAAATATGTGACGCGTACTGTTTTGTTTTCACACCTGGAGTTTCAGCATATTCCGATTCATATTTCTTTCATTACTTAAAAATAATTACATAATTACCAATTATGCTTAAGGTATCCGCCTACGTTTGAAACAGCAATTTCGATGAAAATTCGGAATTTTTTTTTATTTGATTTTATTATAGAATGGGCATTTCTTTTTCTAAATCTGTTTTTATTTTTCCTGTACGCCTATCAGAAATGAAATTAGAACTCTTTAAAAAAAGCAGACGACGTTGGAACGAACGTTATGTGAAAACTTTAAATGCATTTTCTGAAAAATTAAATTTTCATCGGAAAAGGTGAACGACTATTGCTCTAACTCAAAATTTTATTATCTTATAACCATGAAATTTTTTGTGTAGCTTTTTGAGAATGTCTAGAGTGTAATGAACTAAAGAATTAGCTCTACGTGACTTATTTGTCGATATATAACTATTTTAATGAAAAATTACACGTAAAATTATCGAAATTTTCTATGTAGTTGTATATAATCAGCTGTATCTCTTTTAGATTTCAGTATATTGACTAGTTTTTAGTTCATTACACTCAATAGTGTCTAATATGCTTATGATGAAAAAAAAATTGGGTTATATGCATTATTTTTTTTTTTTAGAGCCGGAGCCGTTTTTATAAAAAAAATGCTAAAAAATGACCAAAAATCTTCAAAATTTCAAAAAGTTGCATTGATATTATATATTTTTTTATAATTTTCTTTATTCTGTGTTACATTACACTGAAAAATACCAAAAAATGTGTCTAAATTAGAGTTTTTTTTAAAAAAATGGCCGAACGTAGTCGGATACCTTAACTTTTGGACACCAGTGTAGTGTATTCTGACTCATTTTTAAATTCATTTTTGATTTTAAACGCATCCAAATGACAGATCCTCTTATTTAGGAACTATATAACTTGACGTATTGGCCAGTTTTTTGATAAAGGCAGAATATATTTTTAAAAAGGCTGCCAGAAAGGGCATTTTGAACAGATTTCCCGAAGTTATCGTCATTAAAAAATTGACTAAGTATAACAAATTGCGTTTTTTCTGAGTCATTTTTAAATCCATTTTTATTCTCAAAACCATCGAATTTACAGGTCCTCTTATTTAGGAACTAAATAACTTGACGTATTGGCCAGTTTTTTGATAAAGGCAGAATATATTTTTAAAAAGGCTGCCAAAAAGTGTATTTTGAACAGAATTTCCCGAAGTTATCCTCTTTGAAAAATTGAGGAAGTATAACAAATTGCGTTTTTTCTGAGTCATTTTTAAATTCATTTTTGTTCTTAAACCCTTCCAATTTACAGGTCCTCTTATTTAGGAACTATGTAATGTGACGGATTGGCCAATTTTTTTTTTTTTTTTTTATAAAGGCAGAATATATTTCAAAAAAGGCTGCCAAAATGGGCACTTCGCACAAAATTTCCCAAAGCGATCTTGATTAATGAACTGTGGGTATTCAAATAATAAATTGGTTATTTTATGACTCATTTTTAAATCCAATTTTGCTCTGAAACGTATTCAATTGACAGTTTTTTGTTACTTAGGAACTATATAATGTGCGTATTCGTCGATTTTTTGATAAAGGGTGAATATATATTTTTAAAAAGCTGTCAAAGTAAGCACTTCGCAAAAAAAATTTCCCAAAGCGATCATGATAAAAGGATTGAGGTTGTATTCAAATAACAAATTGTTTATTTTGTGACTCATTTTTAAATTCAATTTTGCTCTCAAACGCATTCAATTGACAGTTATTTGTTATTTAGGAACTGTGTAATGTGTCGTATTGGTCAGATTTTTGATAAAGGCTAAATATATATTTAAAAAAGCTGTCAAAGTGGGCACTTCGCACAAAATTTCCCAAAGCGATCTTGATGAAAGAATTGTGGATGTATTAAAATAATAAATTGGTTATTTTATGACTCATTTTTAAATTCAATTTTGCTGTCAAACGAATTTAATTAACAGCATAATAAAAAAGGTAAAAATGGCTTGTAACATCAGAGGTTTAAGATTTACGGGGTGAATCGGAACACGTTTTTTCTCATGGTTTATTTTTCTATACAATAATAGTTTCATGTAATATATAAAAACATATGTATGAAAATGTATTGTAACAATATTTTGTTTGTTCTAATTACTTGAAGAGTTTAAAGGTGCCAAGAAATTGCTTGGTTAAACAAAAAAGTCAACGCCTAATCCAACAGACATGGAACACTCAATAAAATAATTTAAAAATAGCAAATTAGTTAGAAAAACTGCACAGAATTATTCTCTGACATCCACAATATTACACAAACATCTCAAAATGAAAAAAACAATTGAAAAAGAGAGAGATGTAAACAGTACTAAGGGCTGGAGATCAGGGCGTATTAGTAGATCGTATTAATACATGCAGCGATTGGGGCTACTCAATAGATTCACTTACCCAATGACTACTAGTAAAGGATAACACAGAACAGGGCTAAATTTATATTAAATTCTACTTCTGCAATTGAAATATAATTTCTTAAAATAAATTTTAATTTTTCTTGATGATTTTAATTTTTCTTGATTTGATCAGCATGCATGATAGATATAGGAGATAATAGGTAGACTATGGGATTTTGAATTCTGAAAAAAAAAAAAAAATAATAACAAAATAAAAAATAAAAAAATCGCCACTAGGGGCAATTTTAGCATTGTTCACCGACTAAAATGCATTATTATGCATAAAATCAGTTCTGTGTAGCGATCATGAGTATAAAAGGAAAGGCTGGGCGAATTCTCATCATTCTCAGACCAGTTGCTTTCGGATGGCTCTCACCTTACAGAATCATGTTTTGCCAGTCAAAAAAAAAAAAAAAAAAAAAAAAAAAACCGCCACTAGGGACAATTTTGGTGCACCAAATGTGTATTTGTGTAAATGTTGAATGAATAAATGCCAAAAAATACAGCACAGATCAATTTTATACTGCTGAGATACTGCTCGAGCGCTGGTGGTACCTTGCACATTTTTCATCTCTTTGTTGGACAACAGCAGTTTTGGCCTTGCTGCAGCGTAGTTTCAAATCGATTAATCATCTTTTGTAAATTTGTTAGGCTCATCGGTCCTTTACGCAAATTCTTTAATCGGCGAAATTCAGGAAGAGCAGCATTGCAATTCTCGTTCTGCTAATACCACAGCTTGACTAGCAAAGCATGGTCCCTTTTGGTGAGAGTTGATAATGATGAGAATTCTCCAAGCCTCTCCTTTTATACTCATAATCGCCACACAGAACTGATTTTATGCAAATTAATGCACTTTAGTCGGTAAACAACGCTAAAATTGCCCCTAGTGGCGATTTTTTAATTTATAGTTTAATTAATTTATTTTTAAGAATTCGAAATCCTATGGTCTACAATGCATGCTCATGAAATTTGGTTACGTTTTGTCCAATACTTTACTTGCTAGAAGGCTCTGAACACCTCACGTTAATTAATAACCACCCTATATATATCAAACTGCAAATCAATTACATGGCTGTTCAAAAGAAATGGAATAGATATTTGGCTGCGATCGGTAACTGCTGAAATCAGATATTCAAACACTTTATGTGTTTTCTGAAATGTTTTCGTAGTTATCTTATTTACCTTATTCCCTTAAATAATGAAGCTTTGTTAAAAAGTTCAGGAAGTGTTGGAAAGTGTTTCGTAATCTGTGCTTTACGCATGTTTTTTCTTTCTTGTTTGTAATCCACTTATTCCGTTAAAATTGATGATTATTTCACTTGAAGCCAAAGACGTATTTCTATTTATAATACTACCTCTGACAAAAAAGTTCGATGAATGAATTCAGAACGACTGATATGGCAACACTGGGCAAACAAAACGCTGCACCTGCATAGAGGCAAGTGTTGACCATCTTCCCCCACCGTTGTTCAGCTGAGTGTCGTTTATGTTCTGTGTAAGACGTACTTTACTAAGTGTTTGTTCAGTGTGTTGGTTCTTAACTGAGAACAGGAAAATGAACGAACAAAAGATCGGTTTAAAGTTTGGTTTTAAACTTTGCAAGACACCATGAAAGAAATTCATGAAGGGTGGTGCAAATTGAACATCCACCACACTCGCCAGATCTCAATCCTCTAGACTTTTTAATATTTTCACCACTCAAACTCTCTTTGAAAGAGATTTGCCATATTGCTGATATCCAACGAAACGTGACGAAGCTTTTGAACTCCATCCCAAAAAAAGTCTTCTTGCGAATTTCCCAGAACATGTATAGCAGATCTCAGCGGTGCATAGTTAATGGATATGACTATTTCTAAGGATGGTATGGTAACTTTCCTTAATATTTAATCTACATTAATGTTACAGGACTATTCACTGAACTTTATTGTCAGAGGTAGTATTAACAGTAATGAAGATATTGTGATGATACTTTAAACAGACTTAAATTCCAATCTATGAAATGTGATGATATCGTGCGAAATGTTAAAATTTTCCCCATTTGATTCATGTGACATTGAATCCAATGCAATATAATTTGAAATGTAGCTAACAAAGTATTCCACGTCATTGACCTAAGTACAGTGCAATTCCATCCCTTCTCACTGTTATTATTATTGTATGGTTTAATTTTTGTTGCATATAGTTTAGTGGCGCAAAATCCCACTAGAGACATGCTGGGCCAAAATATTTGGAACGGAAAATGAAGTATTGATTTCGAAAAAACGCACTTTTCCTCATAAATTTTCCGTATTTTTTCTCCTTCATTGTGCACTGATATGAGGTGGGGTTTGTTGCGCTTAAGCCATTTGGTAAGCCTCTTCATCTTGTTGAAATTGTGTACTGATATTAAATTTGAGCCACTAAGCGAAACGCTTAAGTAAATTAATATGACGTCATATTTATAAGAAAATTATCATCTTACTAGATAAAACTAAACATTTTAACTCAAATGTGTCTAAAAAGCATTAAGTACGGCAATAATTGCTTTCTGGTACTGAGATTAGAATCTGAAGTTAAGCGAGTGTTTCAATATGCAAAGATGCTCTTGACAACCGTGACTAAGTTTTCAGTTAAAATGATTTTAAAATGACCAATCTAAAATACCAATTTTAAAAAAATGGTGAATACTGATATAAGAGGTGCATATGTAAATTTTGAGAAGGCGAAAATGATGTCGGGTTTAGATAAAATTCTATGACCATGTCATAGTGAAATAAATTCTACATTTTTGCATTCAGGATTTTTGAGTTTAAAATTTTTAGTGCTTTATGCATTGTTTTAAAGTAATTTTCTTTTAGAAAATTTTATTTTGTTTCACTGTCTAAGGAAAAAAAATGTAAAAGGATAATATTTTGCGTAAAATAAGGACTCTTGATTTTACTTCGATAATCACATTGAGAGGGGGACATGACACGGATATTTAAAACTCTCTACATTAAAAAAAGGGGTTTTTATTAATATAAGTAAATAACAATTTATAAAAAGGCAAATAATCGTTATACACGTTTATTTTAAAAGAAATTATCGCTATAGACATGTTTGTTGAGACCGGAAAAATTATTTTTACAGACAATATCAAAATACATGTTTTATTATATTTATTTATGCCTGATATTTGCAAAAATCAGTATAGGATCCATATGCATGAATGAAACGATTGGATGGTTTTGTTTACTTATCCAAATTCATGCAGTGAAAATATTTTGAATAGATTTATTAAGATTTTCATTGCAAGTATTAAGTAAAAATCTATGCATCTCACAACGAATTTGGAGATAAACTTCTTATGAAACCTATAAGACTTCTTAAATAATCCTAGTTTTAACTTTCACGTCATGTTTATCGATCAATAATAAAACATTAGTTGTTACAAATGTTTTATATTGATTGATACTTAAAGTAACAACTAAAAAACATTAATGTGCTTGGGCGAAATTTTCAAGTCATTTTGAAATTTATGCAAGGGAAATATGTTTTTAAGGTTTATTTTTTGCACTAAAAATGACTTGCAGTTAATGAAGAATCAAAGTATACAAGAATGCTTCTGAATGATTGACTTGGGGGAGGGGGATTCGGATTATTGGACACTTTTTGATTAATTACTTTTTTCCACTTTAAGTATTTCTAACACAATCAAATAACTGGTAAATAATTTATAAGAGTAGTAATTTTTCATTTGCGTGAAAATGTCTCTAAGCTTAGACTCCGACACAGAACCATTACAATACACTTCACTAACATATCGGGACGACATCCCATCCAACATGAATTACACAGGTCTGCAATGGTTTTCCTCTTTGAAATCTGAGTAACGTTTTCTATAGTTTCTGATGTGCTGATTATTAGAAAAATAATAAAAAAATTCCATCACGTCAGAATTTTTTTATATTGAATATTTAAGATTTTGCTGAAAAATGTCCGAGTGTCTGCATTTTAAAACTTATAAAACGTCATTAAATTACTTCAGCTTAATTTTTATTGCATTTAATTAGTGTAAGGTGACATGGAAATTACTTCAAAACAGTAATTTGTTAATTACCACATAATAAGTATAAGTAATTCACATTAACCATGTTGATAACGGGTCATTTTGGCTTAATTTAGTAATGAGCTCATTAATGCATAATGATTAGGTAATATAACCTAATTGTTGTAAATATTAGTCAAAAAGGGTGTAATAAAAATAAACCAAAGGGTTTTTGTATAACAACCCGCACTGATTTAGAAAATTAACAGTTGAAGTGCGCATCTTGCAACATAACCTTTAAAATGTCATCGCGAAGCTGTTTAAATTCTCCGAATTGCTTTTTGTTATATTTGCGGGAAATTTATGGTGTAAAAACAACGAAACAGCATTATAGACTTTGTAAAAAATATTTACAAAAATTATTTTGGATACGTTTTAAGTAACCAAGACAAAACTTGGACACCTCATAAAATTTGTACGACTTGCTTATTCGAACTTCGCAAGTGGTCAAAAGGACAGAAAAATAGCTTCAAAATAGTTTCGCCTATGCTATGGAGAGAACCTAAAGACCATGTTAAAGATTGCTACTTTTGTTGTTGTGACATAACTGGATACAATTCTAAAAATAAAAGGGACATAAACTATCTAAACGTCTCATCAGTTACACCTGTTTTTTCGGCGATTCAGAAATGGTGCAGCCCACGTTTCCGACTATACAAATTGAAGATTCTGACTGTGATACAGATGAACAGGATATATACCAATCTGATCCTGAATTTCAAGTAGATTCTAACGAGTGCCAGCTAGTTTCCCAGTCACATTTAAACGACTTGAAAAGAGATTTGAATCCCCCCCAAAGATGCAGCGGAACTTCTCGGATCACAATTAAAAGAAAGAAATATGCTTGCACCTGGTACTGCATTTTCATGGTACCGTCACAGAGAAAAAGACTTTCTTCCATTCTTCGCTGACGATCAAGATTTAGTGTACTGTAAAGATATTCCAGGCTTGACGAAAATGTACGACATTGAATACGATCCTAATGAGTGGAGATTGTTACTTCCCAGAAAATCTAGGAGCCGTTAGCGAAGAACAAGGCGAAAGATTTCACCAAGATTTGAAAGAGCTAGAAGTCTGGTATCAAGGAAGATGGAATACTAACATGATGGCGGACTACTGATGGTTGTTGAAGCGCGACTATCCAAACCGGAAATTTAAGCAAAAATCGTACAACCGAAGCTTCCAGGAGAAAAGGATCAGGTTCCACAAATAAAATTTACATGTAATTTAGATTAGTAATAAGTTATTATTATATTTTAGTTGTTTTTATGTTAAAAGTAATGTACTTTTTTAAATATATATTTTTTATGTAAAAACTTGTGTTTTTTTTTTTTCTATTTCCTATCTGTATCTTTTTTTGAAAAATCTGAAGGTGATGGAAAAAAACTAAGTACATATTCATAATCAGCATACCAAAATACCCTAGAATCAGCTCTCAAATTCTAGAGAGGAAGTTATGACTCTCAATTTGCAGGCCTGTGTTATTTATCAAACTGTGTTAAAATTAATTAAAGTGTAATGACTCATCCATAGTTTATTGGAGTTTCTTTACCCATGGTTTATTCTGGTGAACTCTTTGAAATAACAGAACCGAAAGCAGAACCTGCCATTACCAAAGAGTTGTTCTGAGCGAATATTGTGTTAGGTGGAATCTCGTCCACATAGCTCCATTGAAATTAAAGCTTTTGGATTCAAGTCTGGGCCTGGACAGATTTTTGAACAGATGGAAATATTTCTACCTGGATAATGATTTTTTTCAACTTTAAAAGTTTAATTTTTATGTAGAGGGCTGGTCACTTAGCTTCCGAACTCCCCTCACTCATGTAAAATCAATTGGCCTTTGATGCTTACGTGGTATTTAAAATTTCTCCCCAGATAATTGATATTTTTAACTTCAACTTTTTGCGCACACTTCTTAAAAGATGCCTCTTTTTTTCTCAGTTTTCAAAATATTTCTAAAGTACATACTTAATTTTATATGAAGTATTAAAATCTTACTGACAGTTCGTCAGCTTTTAACACATGAAATATTAAATTCAGCGTAGATTTTAGAAGTATTTTGTAAACTAACAAAAAAAGACATTATTTCAGGAGAGTACACTGAAAAAAGCAGTTAAAATATTAATTTCCCCAAGATATATTTTAAATATACGAATGCATCAACCATACACACACATACTTAACATTACGGAGGACAATTCTAAAGGTGAATGACCAACACATTTAACATGCATAGATTGATCCCTCAACTGAATAGTACAAATTAAGTGATTTCAATACATGATGGCTTAAAAAATTCAATTAAAAAAATTGTACAAGCAGGTATAATTTTTGATGCCATGGCGTCCCATGACAGATTTGTTTCAGCGCCCCTCGTACGAATAACATATATATTTTTTTAAATCTTAAATTTTAGCAATGCATTTAGTATATTTTGTGCCCCGGGTGGTCACTGGACACCCCTTTTAAAGCCTGCCCTGTGTACACGTGTTCAACTGTTCCACCCTAATTCTACTTTGAAAAGCTGTATTTCAGCCAGAAGACAAAGGCTTTGAAGACGAAGAATATTTTTATAAAGGGACATATTTTACTTTTAACGGGTTTTTTCTGTATTTTACCTTTTTAACAAATTAGTAAATGATTCTATGATGGAAAATATTCGAGAAGAAATGGAATTATGGCAGTAAAATTTTAAAAAGAAGAAAATTTAAAAACATCCTTCTTTTACAATGTTGAACTTTTTGCAACTTTTTTATTTGTACTTTTTTTTACACATGCTCTATAATTGAATAATGCTGCGTCGTTTCTGCGACTGTTTACATGTAAATGCAATGTACTTTTAAAAGTCTGAAAAAAAAAAAATTATTTTTTCTCGGCAACAAAGTTAAACAACGAAAGAAAAAAATAACACATTCCTCTACCAAATCTCCAATTGTATATACTTTTATAATTTTAAAAGTTAAAATTATGGCCGGAATCCCAAGAGTGCTTGGCAGTAAAAGATTTAAAATTTCCTTTATTAATTAACGAGAGTGTTCTTTTAAGCGGATTTTGATGTTTCTTTTTGTTTGACCAATATAAGATAAATCATAGCCATTACAAGGAACACTATAAATTCCCATTATATGAACATCAGGAACAGGAGATTTAGTGGAGGGAATTTGAATTTATTGATAGGTTTAAAGATACAGTTAGCTCGTAACTGGAGACATGAATTTCTTTAACCGGTCAGAGACATGGAGTCAAAAAGACTCCAATGTTATTTTTCTTTTTTGCCTTTTGTAAACAGCATTGGAATTTATTTTGGAAACGCAATATATTCTGGAAATAATGTAATAATAAAATAATTACTTGACGGCTCCGAAGAGAGGATTTTACTAAAGGACAAAAACTACGGGATAATGAGAGCTAATGAAAAACGCAGAGTCATTTTGACTCTCGTCTCCAGATACGGGTTAAAACTGAAACGTCTTAAAACTTTAATTAATTTGAAATATAAAGGAGAATAAAAGAGGAACTCAACCAAATTATCAGGTTTGCTTTGGAAGATTTGGAAAGAGTAGTTTTATTAGACGGTATATGGAATTTCTTCACAGCATTATTGATAACAGAACGGTTGAAACCACTTTTGACAGCAACAGTTTTAAGTAATTAAGTTCATCCTTAAAGGATGCAGATGCAGAGTCGAAACAAATTTTAAAAGCAGGATTTACACACGTATAAAAACCACCGATTTTTTGGTTGGCAGAATAATGTGAGAGAGTATGAGGTGCATTAGAGACAGAAAAATATAAACCTTTTCTATAAACCATGAGAGTAGAATCACGATTGGTAACTGAAATATCAAGGAAAGGGAGTTTATCACACTTCTCTAACTTAAACGTAAACTGAATATTTGGGTCGATAGAAATGACAGTTTGAAGAATAATAGAAAAATCTGAATTATAACCAACAAAAACAAAAGTATCGTCGACATAACTCATCCAAAATTTAAAATTAAGATTTAATAATTTTTCCACAAAATAATGCATATTAATATCACAAAAGATTGGAGATAACGGATTACTTATACTTAAGCCTTCTGATTTTTTCAAAATTTTTTTTATCAAAGTTAAAAGCAGTTTGGGCGATACAAAATTGAGTTAAATTAATAAAATCTTTGAATTCAAAACACGAGAAATGAAATTCTCGTAATCTTGTTTTCAAGCGAGAAAGAGCAGCTTCAATTGGAACATTAGTAAATAAAGATTTGACATTAAGATGAAGCATTTAACAACTGGATCGGTTAATATTTTTAATTTATTAACAGAATCATAAGAATTTTGTATCGTGTGAAAATTAGAAATGCTTAAAGGTGAAAGAATGGATGTTAAAATTTGGTAAAAGGATAAGTAACAGTACTAATAATAGAGAAAATATGTCTTCAGGACCATCTATTTTCTTTTAAAGTCAAATAGAAAAAATATATACTTTTATGAAAGTTAAACAATTTTATAGCGTAAGATAATTAAAAAAGACACAATATCTATTCTCTTAATTTTTACAAAATCTCCTTCATGGTTTAAAATTGAAAATTTTAATGCCACATCACACACAAAAAAGAGAGAGATATTTAAGGTGGCCCTCAGTTTGCCAGCTGAACATCGCGAAATTTTCTGACATTTTTAAACATAACAGCTTAACTTTAGCAGGCCTGATTATTGAAGAAATTTGAAATCGAATAGATTTTCCGTTTTTTAATAAATATTTTACTTATTGAGTTATAAGCTATTATTGTTATGTGATAACAGGCTTTTCCTTCGCACTATCGTGTCGGACATTTGATTCAATAGGCCCACTTTAACAGTATTTTCTGAAAAATCTCCTACTTTTACGGAAAAAGGGAAAGCGCCATTTGATTATATAGTTTCTGAATACCGGCCAATATCAAGAGTTTCCGAACAAAAATTAATCCAGAAAATTATGTAGCACCATTGAATTTGAAAATAGACTTAACAATCAAACAGAACAAACACTGTTATACATTTTCAATAAGTAGATTTAAGCAAGATAATTCCACCATTTCCTCATAAATTATTTAATAATTCTATTTATAGTGTATGTAGAGTTTAATTGACATAAAAATCATTAAGTCTATTTAAAATAACCATAAATAATTCAAAATTTCCTTGTTTACAAAATCCATCTTTTACAATAAATGAATTTAAAAAAAATGTTTAGGGGCTGTACATTAGGGTGGAACGAAAGTATAGGGAAAGTATTTTTTTCAGCAAATAATTTTTAATAGCAATTAAAAGTTGTCTTTGTATGTTAACAATAAAACTACGAATTTTTTTCGTCCTAAATTTATATCTAGAGGTGTCGCATAAGCCTTAAAAATAAGGATTTTTAAGAAAAAATCCAAATTTAACATAAAATTTTAATTTTTTACACTGTTTTATTTTTATATTTTTAAAATCAAATATTGTTTTTAATAGCAATCAATAAATGCTTCTTTACTATAACAATAATAATATTAAGTTTAGGTAAATTCAGGTAAATTTATGCATTAATTTTCTGCAAAAGTCAAATAAATAAGCTTTTTTCAAAAAAAAAAAAAAAAAAAAAGGGATGTATTATTAGTTTGAATTTAACTGTTCTAATTACTTTTTTGGTTACAAATAGACGTTCAAACACAGTTGTTTTTAAATAATATGTAAAACTTTTAAAAATAACTAATTATTAATAAAAATAAACTTACCAGTTATTTAGGATTTTTTCTTTTTAAAATATTTTCGAAAGGGTTTAAACACAAACATGCAACATAAACAGTAACAAGTCACGCACTATAATTGAAGAAAATAGAACAAATGTCTTGGCACTATTAATAACCAGTGTTATTGAAACAAAACAAATATTAAAGAATAATTAGAATAGTCCATTACATTATTAGTTTCACAATTATTTGGTTTTTAAATTGTCTTGATTATTAGATAAAATGTCTTTTCGATTAAAATTTACGCATTATCTTTTGCGGAGAAATTTTTGCTTTAAAAAAAGCCTTCTCTTGCTTCAAGACCGCAGATACTTATTGATGACTCTGTCACAAGCTTTATAGCTCTATCCTATCACAAGTTCTTTCTACTATTTGCGTATTGCATGGTAAACGAGGGAAATCTATAGATGGCAACTGACAACTCGGTTCTCTTGCTTCCCTTATATACATTTTTAAATCCTCATGAGTTATGCATTTTTTTCATTGGAGGCTCTGTGATTGCTATATTCGTCCACTTAATCATGTTTTTGTAATCTTCACATGAAAATTGAGCTTGGGGACCACAAACTTTCTGACGCCATTCTTTTCTTCGAATCTTGCTTTTAGAAGTCGGCGAAGACCCAACTTTTTTATGTGCTTTCTCTCATCACTTAACATACAGAGGAGCACGTTTTCTGGGTGAGCGTAATAACTATTTCTCTGAATAACTGGTGTTGCTCCCAAAGGTTACATGAAAATTTTATCAGTCTCCAAAAATGTTTTGAACCATTTACACATTTTAAGCTTAGTATGGAACCAGATGGGAACATACACTTTCATAACATACTTTAATAAAGCTTTAAGGTTATCTGAAGGTTTCTTTGTTCCAACATATAGCCGAAGAATACGACTAGCTAATGTAAGTAATCGAGAATGAGCCAACTTTCCTGGTTTTCTTAAGGACAGATCTAGACAGCATACAGCGCTTGAGATTGATGTGTACATTTCAAGTAAATATTTTTAGTCTTTGCTCAAATATTCAATCATTTTAACATTAGGAAGGTTGTGTTGTATAGGCAAGAACTTAACCACTGGAAGTGCGTTATGCCTTTCAAGTTATTTGCCTAAAACCATACCAAAGGCATTAGGGACCTTTGTTTTTCCATCCAATTCACGAAACAGGTGGCGCAAAGGCAATTCATTTAAGTGGAACAGACAAATCAGCCACTGCAGTGGTCTGTTAGCTCTTTTTTCCAATTAAAGAAATCACACCATTATTAACTCCAGTGTTTGTGGCTGTCCTATCGCAACCAATAGCAGTTACAGTTGATAGGTTCAAATGATTGTTACCATTAAAGTACTCTGTTATGCTACTTTTTATAGCTTTGCCTGTTCGAAAAACAGCGGTTACATGCCCTAGAAAGGATGAATTGGGCTCTTTTACTGAAGAAATATGTTCTTCGATGATCGTCTTTTTGGAAAATTTGTTCCCTTTTTTATCTTGCACAATTGTGTTATCTTTTCTTCCATCGGAAAACAAGCCTATATTTTCTCCAACTTGGTTAAGGCTTCTTACTATCTCTTTTGTCCGATTCTCGGCTCTCTCTCTTCGAATTTTTATCCTATCAATTACCTTACTTTTGTTCTCCTCTATAATCATTCCAACATCTTTAAGAACAGCACTTGCAATAGTTGCACCAACTCCGTCTGAAACCACAATTCGGTTGCGGGCACTTGCTACTGTTGGAAGTTCTACTCGCATTTGCTTGCTTGTAGCTGTATCCAAAAAAGAAGCAGGGTAACTTTTGGGATTGTATGTTAAATTTCCTTTAGATGTTTGCTCAGGATCTGATTGAAGGGCATCATTTTCGGCCTTAACTACTAGTTTCTGATTGTACTTGTACTTTAATTGTTTCTGTATTACCTCTTACTTCCTCTCTTCTCTTTGGTTTAATATCTTGGAAATAACTTTATCGACTTTACTTACACACATTTTTCCCGCTGTTCTTTGGTCAATTAAAAAATCTTGTTCAAGTTGAGGTACTTTTTTTCTTTTTTCGCACTTACAGACAGAAAATTCTTTGCACTTACAAGCTGCTACATCAAAAAGATGTTTGCTTTTATTTAAAGACTTTGCTATAATTGAATTACATTTTTCTGTACCTTTTCTACCTTTTGATCTTAAAATACTTCTGTATTTATCGTGATATGTTTTCCCATTTGTAACATGCGGGTTCGAGATACTACAGGAATAGATGCTTTCGACCAACTTTCGTTTAGTAGCATAAATAATAAAGGCATGCAGTATAAAACTATAAGAATCAGTTGTAAAATAGTTTATGTGTATTATTTAAAAATTGAAAACGGGCATTTGCTATTTAAAATATATTTTTTTTCTACTAAATTAAATTATCAAATTTCGCAAAGTCTGCTGAAAAATACATATATTCAAGTCTTTTGCGGCACCTCTAAATATATTATGTTTGTTAAAATATTTCAATACTGTCCTAACAAAGGAATTAGACAACTTCTTATCTGTATTACATATTGAAATTAAAAAATTTATTTTTTCGTTCCACACTACTGTACATGTATTACATTATCAATTTTTTGGGAATTGTGGACCCCCCCCCACCCCCGCATACGTTATCCTTGCTTGACGCCCCCTCGAGTAATGCTATCGTTATCAATGTCTTTTTTTTATCTTTAGAATTTATCTCTTTTATTTACTGTAATATAAAAAACTGGTTACATATACTTTATTGATTTAAATGAAGAGAAGTCAATAAAATATTGGTTTATATCAAATATCACTTAAAAGAAATTCTTATTTCTATTTAAAAGTGTTTTATAAGCTTTTTGTTAGATAATGCATTCAACAGAAATAATGTATTGTTGCACTTGCCCCGCACGAAGGAGGGAGGGGTGAAGAGACAAAACAAGTGGGCAACATTCTTTGGCGGGTCAATCCATTGCAAGTGGTCCAGAAAATATAAAAAAGGTCGCTCGACCATTTTTAAAAAATCTGAAATTTTTTGTACAACACCCCTAACATGGCGAAAGTTCAAAATGACAGTTCTTTTGATTTTACTATTTTTTGTTTGTGCATGGCGGCCATCTTTGTTTCATAGTGTGCAACGATTTTCTCAGATACCAGGTTACACAAAATTGTAAATATCTCGTCTTCTATTTTCCAATTGAAATGGAGTTTGCAGCATTTTGTTCAGAATAAAATAGGCTAAATATACAGTGATAGAAAAATTTTGAAAAATAAATTTTTATAGGTGAAATTTTAGCACAAAATGTACGATTTTTTTCAAAATCTATCCGTTTGCAAGAGGAAAATTTTCATGCAAGGGAAACTGTCAACCTTACACAATTTTTTCTACAAATAGGTCAATCGTATGTGTACTCATACACCAAATCCCAGATCTGGGAGTTAATTTCTCTTTGCGAAAAAAATTCCGAAATTCGTCAAAAATTTCAAAAATCGCACTATTTAGGCTTTGATATCTCTGGTGGGGCACGAGATAAAAATCTGAAATTTTGGTCTTTGATAGAATTGTGTAATAGCGTTATGTACAAAAAATTTCAAGAAGGAGATTTGACTACAAGCTGAGATATGACATGCAAAATATGCGAAAACAATACTGCCAAGCTATTGTAAACCTACTATGTAATTGTTCAACAAGACTGTTAATCTTGCACAATTTTTTCTACAAATAGATAAAAAGTGCGTGTACTCATACACCAAGTCCCAGATCTGGAAAATGATTTCTCTTTGCGGAAAAGATTCCGAAATTCGTCGAAAATTTCAAAAATCGCACTTTTTAGGCTTTGATATCTCTGGTGGAGCACGAGATAATAATCTGAAATTCTGACCTTTGATAGTATTGTGTAGTTGTGTTATGTACAAAAAATTTCAAGAAGGAGATTTGACTACAAGCTGAGATATGACATGGACAATATGTGAAAACAATACTGCCAAATTATTGTAACTTACTATGTAATTGTTCATACCTCCAAAATTTTAAATTAATTATTTATGGTATAAAGTTAAATGTTAATTACAAATATATTTTTCAAATGCTTCTGTGTGATTTAAACAATTCAGAATGTATGCTAAGCTAATACACTATTTGTACAGATGAACAAATCTACTAGAAATGCTATTGCAACAATTTTACTCGGAACACATTTCAGGAAAAGTAAATTACAGACAATGGATTACAACTAATCGAGTTGACATGGCTTCAGTTATTAAACCTAGAGAATTTCATTCAAGTTAACAAGGGATGATAAGACTTGGGGGGCTTCAAATAAAATTTTTAGAAAGAACAGCCTGATGGACTGACAACAGTAACTGGTCGAACTCATAACATCTCTCCTAAATATTGTTAAGCTCTTTGTTGAGCATATATCGTATTTTGTAAATTAAATGTTTATTATTTAACTGTTTTCAACAAACGATATTTTCTGTGTAAATATTGTAATAAAAGAGACTAATCTCATTTCTCCTAATGTACTTGTAATAGCATTTTTTAACATTATTTTAATCACCGTATCTCAGCTTGTAGTCAAATCTCCTTCTTGAAATTTTTTGTACACAATACTATCAAAGGCCAGAATTTCAGATTTTTATCTCGTGTTCCACCAGAGATATCAAAGCCTAAAAAGTGCGATTTTTGAAATTTTCGACGAATTTCAGAATTTTTTTTCGGAAAGAGAAATCATTTACCAGATATGGGACTGATTGTATGAGTACACACACTTCTGAACTACTTGTAGAAAAAATTGTGCAATGTTGACAGTCTTGTTGAACAATTACATAGTAGGTTTACAATAGCTTGGCAGTATTGTTTTCGCATATTTTGCATGTCATATCTCAGCTTGTAGTCAAATCTCCTTCTTGAAATTTTTTGTACATAACGCTACTACACAATACTATCATAGGCCAAAATTTCAGATTTTTATCTCGTGCCCCACCAGAGATATCAAAGCCTAAAATGTGCGATTTTTGACATTTTTGACGAATTTCGGAATTTTTTTCGCTAAGAAAAATTAACTCCCAGATCTGGGATTTGGTGTATGAGTACACATACTTTTGACCTATTTGTAGAAAAAAATGTGTAAGGTTGACAGTTTCCCTTGCATGAAAATTTTCCTCTTGCAAACGGATAGATTTTGGAAAAAATCGTACATTTTGTGCTAAAATTTCACCTGTAAAAATTTATTTTTTAAAATTTTTCTTCCACTGTTTATTTAGCCTATTTTATTCTGAACAAAATGCTGCAAACCCCATTTCAATTGGGAAAATAAAAGACGAGATATTTACAATTTTGTGTAACCTAGTTTCTGAGAAAATCGCTGCACACGATGAAACAAAGATGGCCGCTATGCACAAACAAAAAATAGTAGAATTAAAATAACGGTCATTTTGAACTTCCTTCATGTTAGGGTTGTTGTACAAAAAATTTCAGATTTTTTAAAAATAGTCGAGCGACCAATGCTGGACCACTTGAAATGGATTGACCCTGGCTTATTTATTAATAAATACGAGCTTCATTTCAAATATACTTCACATAGGGTTTCTCGAACAGTGATTGTAAATGCATACATACATGAAGAAGAAAAAGAATGTCAAATATTAGGCTATTTCATATTTTAGAATTAAATACTTTCATAATTCATTTACTGTTATATTTTCATAAAAATCGAAAACATACTAAAAACGATACCATACTATTTTGAATTAAAGACCATGCTATAAATAAAAAAGAAAATTTTAGTTAGATTAAAAATGATATCGATATCAAAAAATAACACCTCTTTCCCCTAGAGGTATCTTACGATAGTATTTGCCAGACTCCTCCCCCCTAAAATGATAACGTCATATTTGCACAGCCCCTTATAGAGACATGTAAATGTGTCTCGTTCTCTGTCTGTAGTTTTAACAAACAGGAAGCACTAAATAGGAAAAACGTTAACAGTTTTTTCTCTATATACCATTATTTTAAATTTATGTGTGAAGGTACACAGCCCATCTTCAGGTAAAAAAAACAGTAATTTTGTGTGGAAAAAATATCACGTTCTGAAAAAGTGGTAGAAGGACGTATATTTTATGTTGATTCAAAATTTAATGTTAGGAGAGTTTGGTTCCTCCTTGTAAATGCGACCATTCACAAGTGCCTATATTAGTCTAAATTACAAGTATACTTTGCATCACTTGTGCTTCAATTCTCTGCATGACTGTAAACCTGCAAAGCAAAACTATGAAGAAAAGAAAAAGTTGAATGATTTTTTACGTTTATTCGCACTGTTTATTTCTAATAGGAAGAAAATAGATTTATAGACTAGAATTATTAAAATGACCAGCATTTAAAAAAATACGTGTACATTTTTCAACATTTGTTCCGGACTTATACCATTCTTTCTCTCTCATTCTTTTCATGTACATATGTGTGTAAGTATCTCTATATATATTTGCTCATATAGGTGTATATGTGAATAAATCGGCATAACCATCGTCCAAAAACGTGTTCGAGCAACAGTAAGAAAAGTATATAGTAAAAATAATAATATATATTGTACAACGAAAAGACAAGAGCTTATATTATAAACAATTATTTTGCTTATAAGACGTTACTTTATTAATAAAACATTAAAAACATATTAAAAATTTCATGTTTCAACTCCTTTTCATTGAGTCATCTTCAGAATGTAAATATAAAAATTACAAACACAATGAACGTGAAAAACTGGAATAAATAATTATTGAATTCGAATTAAATACGTAATGCCCTCTATATTTTCGCTATCGTCCGTGCCCCAAATATGTAATTACCCCGCAAACCGTTCAATCATTCAATCCATATTTTTGACATTGTCCGTGTTCCATCTACCTTCATAGCATGCATGGTCACAGTGATGTCACAATGACGTCACTGTCAGTCACTGTGGTCACATCACATCTCTGACCAAAATGCCACCACTCAGTGACGTCACATTGTGACTGAGATATGACTTTCTTAAAAATCTTTAGAAAATTACAAAAATTCTTCAAAACATGTTATTTATTTTAAAAAACACTTTTTTCACAACGTTACTTTTGTCACAGTTTTGCCATAATGTTAATGTCAAAGTAGTCACAAATGACACATTTTTCACAAATTTGTCACACCGTGACTTCACAAAGTGGTCACAATGTGACGTCCCAAACGAGCTCTAAAACTTCCATAACGACTTCGCATTTTAATCACAGTGACTTCACATCGACGTCACGTAAAGTTACATCGACAATCGATGGTTATAGGGATACTAGATTTACGAGCTGAAGCGTCCGGCATTGATGTGCCTTTGGGTTTGCCATATGTACCCAGCGCCCATTAGCTTCTATATAAACAGAGAGCAACGGTGCTGATTTTTGACAGTTATTTTCTACTAAATATAAGTTATAATTAGTTACGAAATTTATGGTAGAAAGTTGCTCTGCTATGAATTGTTTAAACCATTTTACAAAAGGACACAGGGCGTTCCAATTTCTTGAAAAAAACACAAGACGAACTAAGTGAATAACCAACTGTCGTCGAAATAATCGACGCGGTTTATGAAAGTGCCAAATTTAAAAGTCGGTTAAAACTTTTAAAAAGTAGTGATGTTTACGATTCTTTTAAATTTAATTTTTTATATCTGTATTTAAATAATTCTCGAAGAATAGCGGTTCCCAACCAGGGTTACGCATACTCTCGGGGATACGTTGCGGGTTTGCTGAGGAGGCATGACAATAATGACTTAAATAAGTAATGGTTTAAATCACAAAAATGTTATAAATGGTAATGGAATTTTTATCGATTTATTATATGGTTGAGAAAAGATAATTACTAATAAAAAATTAGACAATTATTATTATTATTATTATTTATCTATTATTATTATATAGTATTAGATATTTTTATTATATAAAATTATTTTAATATATTAATTATTATATTACATTATATGCATATGTATATGTATATATGTATACAGGGTGTCCGAAAAGTCTGGAAACGGTCGAATAACTCGAGAAATACATATGAGATTGAAAAACGAAAATATACGTGTTAAATTTTTTAAAATAAGCTACTCAGTGATACCAAATTTGACCTTCGCAACCGATCCCCTGGGAGTCAGAGGGGGGGGGGGGGGGGTCCAACTTTGAAATCTTAAATTATAACCGCCATTTTTTATTGCAGATTTGGATTCTACGGATAAAAATACGTAACTTTTGTATTTGATGTTTATTTCGAATCCTCGTTTATCACGGTGTAATTGAGTATATTAAATCGATACATATTTCGGTTTTCCCAACCAGGTTTTGCCTGATTGGCCAGAATTTTTGACGTCAAATTCCTCGTCTTTTGCAGGAATAGCGTTTCTTCAAAATCACCCGAGGCGAATATTTCGATAATGCTACGCTGTTAAAATTTTGATCCATTTGCTGTAGCGTCACTCCACAGCTTTTATAGAATATCTCTTTTATGACCAATGAGAATGCTCCATAACACAGTAAAGTAACCGTTTTCTATGAAAGAGGTGGAGTGACGCTACAGCAAATAATTAAAAAAAAACATACACCCACATCAGCCGTATTTAGAAACCATTCGTTATTTAGAAACCATTTACGGGATAAAATAAAAATCCAAATAGAAAACTAAATTAATATATTTCAATGAATTCTTGTAGAGAAAAACATAAAAAAAACCCTGTACACTGTAAGAAATTTAACTCATTTGCTACAGCGTCACTCCACCGCTTTCATAGAAAACGGTTACTTTACTGTGTTATGGAGCATTCTCATTGGTCATAAAAGCGATATTCTATAAAAGCTGTAGAGTGACGCTAAGCAAGTGGGTCAAATTTTTAACAGTGTAGCATTATCGAAATAATCGCTACGAGTGATTTTCAAGAAACCACTATTCCTGCAAAAGACGAGGAATTTGACGTCAAAATTCTGGCCAATCAGGCAAAACCTGGTTGGGAAAAGCGAAATATGTATCGATTTAATATGCTCAATTACACCGTGATAAACGAGGATTCGAAATAAACATCAAATACAAAAGTTACGTATTTTTGTCCGTAGAATCCGAATCTGCAATAAAAAGTGGGGGTTATAATTTAAGATTTCAAAGTTGGACCCCCTATGACTCCCACGGGATCGGTTGCGAAGGTCAAATTTGGTATCACTGAGTAGCTTATTTAAAAATATTTAACACGTATATTTTCGGTTTTCAATCTCATATGTATTTCTAGAGTTATTCGACCGTTTCCAGACTTTTCGGACACCCTGTATATTATAATATGTAAATATATTTTGTAAAAATAAATATAATATAAAGTACAATAAAATGTTAATACACAACTTTATAAAAAAAATAATAATAATATATAAATTGTTAAATATAATTATATTATATTATACAATATAATACAACATATATATACATATATACTAGCTGACCCGCCCGGCGTTGCTCGGGTCCGTAATAATAATCTTAAACAAACTTGAAATTTTTATGATTTTATCTTTAACTCGAAATATGTGTAAATACACTATTAAAAACTTGACCCTTTTGCTGCATCGTCGCTCCACCGCTTTTATAGAAAATGATTACTTCAGCCTATTATGGAGCATTCTCATAGGTCAAAAGAGAGATATTCTATAAAAGCGGGGGAGTGATGATACAGCAAAAGGGTAAAACTTTTTACAGTGTACATTATATAAAACACGTGCCCCCTGACTGTGTCAAAAATTGGCTTAAAAAAACTAATATTTAGCTCCAAAAATACCCAAAATGACTGCAATGGGAAACGCAGGAGGGAATATGTGTCCAACGATTGCGTGATTTTCGTGTTAAAGTGTTGATATTTATCCTTAAAATTACTGTTAAGCAACTTAATTAAATACTTTTTTCACATATATATCCAAAGTGAAATATTTTGAATTTTAAACTAATTATATCACTCTTAAATCCGACTATAACGTGAATGAAATCGATTCTCGATGATTAGCTAAAAGGTTAGTATATAGTATTATAATTTCAGACCTATTTTACAAAAATAGGTGCATATTTTTTATCAAACATGCGTAATGTTCATTCTGTGAACAAAATCCTAACCGTAACCTAATTGTATTGTAATCATAACTTGTCTGTAACCTAGCTGTATCTTAACAGTAACCTAACTGTAACTTAAATATACCATAAATGTAACCTGGCCGTCACCTTATCATAACCTACCCATAATCTAACCACAACCTAACCGCAACTTAACCTTAACCTAACTGTAGCCTAACCATGATCTAACTGTAACCTAACCGGAAAATAAATATAAATTAAAGCTAACCGGATAATTGCAACCTAACCAGGCGCGGATCCACGGGGGGGGGGCGATCGGGGCGATAGCCCCCCCCAAACCAGTGTTGACCAGTGTTGAATTCAGACTTTTTTCCGGAAGGGATTTCTGCGACTCCGTCGGAGACATTCTATTGCTCTTGAAAAAACGCGAATTTCATTAAAATGTCGCTAAAAAGCGCTAATTTTGTCAAAGTGTCGCGGAAAAAGAGCGAATTTCGCCAAAGATCGCAGAAAAAGCACGAATTTTGTCGAAGGTTGCGCAAAAAAAAGAATTTTGACAAAGAATCGCTAAAAAACGCGAATTTTGACACAAGATCGCTGAAAGAGCGAGTTTTGTCAAAGTGTTGAGGAAAAAGCTCGAATTTCGTCACAAGGTCGAGGAAAAGCACGAATAATGTCAAATGTTTCCAAAAAAAACGTTAATTCAAAATATCGCGGAAAAAGAGCAAATTTCGTTTAAAGGTCGTGGAAAAAGTGCTAATTTTGTCAAAGGGTTGGAAAAAAGGAAGGCAAAGTATAGCGGAAAAGTACTAATTTTGACATAGGATCGCTTAAAAAGCGCTAACTTCGACATAGGATTGCTGAAAAAACGCTAATTTTGTCAAAGTATAGCGAAAAAGCGCGAATTTCGTGAAATTATTACGAAAAAAGCGCGAATTTCACCATACGGTCGCAGAAAAAAATGTGAATTTCGACAGAAGTTCGCGTAAAAAACGCAAATTTTGACATAGGATCGCTGAAAAAGCACTAATTTTGTCAAAGTATTATGAAAAAGCGCGAATTTCGTCAAATGATCATTGAAGAAGCGCAAATTTCATTACAGGGTCGCGGAAAAAACGCAAATTTCGACAGTGGATCGCGTACAAAACGCGAACTTCGACATAGGATCGCGTACAAAATGCGAACTTCGACATAAGATCGCTGAAAAGGCGCGATTTTTGTCAAAGTGTTGGGCAAAAAGTTTGAATTTCGTCAAAAGTTCGAGGAAAGAGCGCTACTTTTTTCAAAGGCTTGCAAAAAACTGCTAATTTTGTCAAAGTATCGCGGAAAGGACGAATTTCGTTAAAGGGTCGCGGAAAAAATGCGAATTTTGAGAGGACATAGGATCGCTGAAAAGGCGCGATTTTTGTCAAAGTGTCGTGTAAAAAGCTCGAATTTTGTCAAAAGTTGGCGGAAAGAGAGCTACTTTTTTCAAAAGGTATCGAAAAGGGAAGGCAAAGGAACTCGGAAAAAGTGCGAATTTCGATATAGGATCGCTGAAAAACCGTGAACTTCGACATAGGATTGCTGAAAAAGCGCTAATTTTGTTAAAGTATCGCGAAAAAGCGCTAATTTCGTTAAAGGGTCGAGAAAAAAACGCGAATTTTGACGTAGGATTGCTGAAAAGCACGTATTTGGGCATAGGATCGCTGAAAAAGCGCGTCAAAGGGCTGCAAAAGAGCGCTAATGTGTCCCGAAAAAAGAGCGAATTTCGTCAAAAGATAGCGAAAAAGCATGGATTTCGTCAAACGAAAATCTCGGAATCGCCCCTCCCAAAACGATTCTCTGGATCCGCCCCTGAACCTAACTATTACCTAACCGTAACCAAGTTCTAAGTTAACATTAACTATAAACGAAGTATCTTAACCATCTCGCGCTAAGTACTTAGTTTCACTTTCCACCGCTACGGAGCGCATTATGTTTTGTAGAACATCCGAATTTTAGGTTCGGATTGGATTCATGTTCATGGAAATTATTTTGTCTTCTTCGGATACGGTTATGGTTGTTTGGAATATTTTTGTTCAGTTTAGATTCGGTTCAATTCAGATTTCGTGGGGTTTTTTTTTCCTTCAAATGAGATTTTTAAGTTCGGTTCGGGTTGTACTTCCATGGAAATTATTTTACCTAGTTCCAATGAGGTTATACTTCACTGAAATATTTTTGTTAGGTTCAGGTTCAGATTAGGTTTGGTTCAAATTTCGGGATTTATTTTTTTTTTACAAATTTTCTGGTTTGGATTGGGTTTATGCCCATGGAAATTATATTGTCTTCGTATCTGGTTATAGTTACTTGGAATATTTTCGTCGGATTCAGATTTGGTTCGATTCAGATTTCAGGTATTTTTTCAAATTGACTTTTAAGGTTCTGGTCGGATTCATATCCAGAGAAATTATTTTGTCTTGCTCGGGTCCGGTTTTGGGTCTTTGGGATATTTTTTCATGTTCAGATGTCATTCAATTCAGATTTCGGTTTTTTAAATGGAATATTTAGGTTCAGGTTGGGTTGCGCATCAACGGAAATTATTCTGCATTGTTTGAATAAGGATATGCTTCTCTGGAATATTTTTGTCAGATTCAAATTTAGTTCAGTTTTTTAGGTTCGAATTGGATTAATGTTCATGGAAATTTTTTGTCTTGTTCAGATCCGGGTATGGTACTGTGGAATATTTTTGTCAGGCTCATATTTGGTTCGATTCTAATTTCAGGTATTTTTTTCAAATGGAATTTTAGGTTCGGATCGGGTTCATTTCCACGGAAATTATTTTCTCTTTTTAGAATCCGGTTATGGTTCTTTCGAATATTTTTATCGGATTTTTATGCATAAAATTTCAGGTTTTTTTACAAATGGAATTTTTTAGGTTCGAATCAGGTTTATGTTCACGGAAATTATTTTGTCTTACTCTTATCGGGTTATAGTTCTTTGGAATATTTTTATCGATTTCAGGTTTCGTTCTTGTCATTTTTCGGGTTTTTTCAAAGAAAATATTTAGGTTCGGGTCGGGTTGCATATACACGAACATTATTTTTCCTTGATCGGATTGGGGTGTGCTTTATTTGAATATTTTTGGGAGATTCAGATTTGATTCGGGTCAGATATCAAATCCATAGATTTTTCAAATGGAATTTTTAGGTTCGGGTCATGTTTATGCTCATGGAATTTTTGTCTTGCTTGAATCGGAGTATAGTCTGTTTTTTTTCTGGTTGGGATCGGGTTACGTGTTAATACGCCTAAACATTATGTTTTGCTACTATTCTTTTAGTGACTATTTTTGATACATAATTTATTTTGCTATTTGATAATTTATTACTGTGTATGAATTTTCTGCCGATTCGAACAATTGTACGTCAAACAGCCATTTCATTTTTGTTTTAAAAACAAATTAAAGTCTTAATAAAATTTTAACTTAAATAAAATGCATTCAAATTCAATCAATAATTTAAAAAAAATTGCTAAAAAAGCCTCATATATACATATACATATATTTACTGCATTATAGCTAACCACTCATGCATTCTAATGTACGAAGTACCAACGATCTGACGTAACAGCTGTGTTCAAAAATCCTAAGTTAAACTGACATTTTGCCAGTCTTTAAATTTTAAAGGTCTTTGGGGGAAAAAAACAGTCACTTTTGAAATGTCAAAATCTCAAATTGGTTTCTTTCATAGAGTAAAAAGAAATTAAAAGAGTGTAAGTATTATCTCTGAAGATGATGCTAAAAATGTAACCCTACATTAAGTCCAATTAAGTACCAACAAAAGTACGTGCTTTGACACGCCTATCAATTGAAACAGGTTTAAACCCGTATTTTTTTTTTTTTTTGCTCTTGTTTCTTAAAAAGAACTAATCTATCGCTTCACCGGTAAAAATTTATTAATTATTTTATCATATGTGTTTTAAATATCAATATAGAAAATTATTTTAACGTTTTGCTTGAAAATATAACATTCTTTTGTTAATACATTAAAATCGTCTGCATTCAGAAATCTATATTTTAGATTAATATTTATTACTTAAGTTTTCATGCATAATTTTAAAAGAATTAATTCGATATTAAATTATTGCTAATTTTCCAATTTCCTTCATTTTAAAAGCGAACATTTATTTTAATAAATAATAATAGAACAAAAACCATTTTAAAAATTTGCTCTTTCCTCTTAAAATATGCTTCAATTGTAATTCATTTCTTTCAATTCGTCTTATAATACAAAATCCCTTCCACGTCCTTTTGTTTGGCACATTAAAATTTGAGCGGTAAATGGTTTCATATCGCAAAACTTTTTAGAGCCTTACTTCACCTCCACTTATCTCATTCCTCTATGGGTTTCTTTAATTCTGTCTCAGCTTTCTTATTACTTCTGCGAAAATTTTTACACAACCAACCAACCGTAAATAAACGAAAGAGAAAAAAAATTGGAAAAAGATGATTTTTTATGAGAGTGACCTCTCGATTTTAATTAATTACTCAGTTAATAATTAGAATTTCGAAATTCTGAAGATCGGGTGCATCAGGAGAGATTTAGGGCTACTCTAAAAAAAATTTGAGCTTCATACATGCTGTAGATTTTGCTAGCCATCGCAGACACACACACAGACACACAGAGCGTTTTGTTCTTTTATTAGTATAGATATATATATATAATGATATTTTGTATTATTATATTGTATTGTACAATATAATACATAATATATATTATAATGTAAATACATAATATATATTATAATAAATATTATATATATATTATATATACAGGGTGATTCATAAAAGATGGGCAGAACTTTAAGGGGTTATAGTACACTTAAAGACAAATAATATTAAATAGGAGACTAAGGGTCCCAGACGTATTCCCAAGGAGATAGGGGGCATTAAAGTTCAGGGTCCGAAATTTCAAATGATTATAAAAAATGAAAAAATTGGTCGATTCGTTTGCGGTTTTTGCAAAAAATTTTCTTTATGCCAGTATTTTCTTGAAATAAAATTTTAAAGTTCAATTTCAAAAAATGCCGATAGGGGGCGCTTTAGACTTTGGAGTAACAAACAACTATTTTTTAACGTTATTTTTTGTATTTCTTTAAATGATTTCGAAAGCTTAGACTTAAACTTAAATTTTGCTCTAAAAATCTGAGTCCTAAAGAGTAGTTAAGTAGCGTAAACTGAAATTTGAAATTTGAAACCCTTCTCCCCCCAGAACAAAAATCAGTTATTCCCGATCTTTGTGTCGTAGATTAGGCTCTAACTACTGCCGCGTTTTGCTAAAATTATTCTTTATGTCAGTATTTTCTTGAAAATAAATTTTAAAGAAAATTTTCAAAAAATTCCGATAGAGGGCACTTTAGACTTTGGAGTAACGAACAACTATTTTATACCGTTATTTTTTGTGTCTCATTAAATGCTTTCTAAAGATTAGACTTAAATTTTCAGCCCAAAATCTGAATCGTTAGACGTGGTTAAGTTTCTGGGGAGAGGGGTTTGAAATTTCTACTCCTGGGCACAGTTCAGTTTACCATGTCCACACATTGTGTGCTGTGATACGAGGTAAAAAGACACAAATTAGGATTATGTTACCAAAGCATATTTATTAACATGTAATTTCAATAAATGTTCAAAATTGTGACCACCGGAGGTTATGCACGCAGAACAACGGCGAACATTCGCGAAAACATCAGGCTTTTCGAGCACTTCCCCTACAGAGGCGGAAAGTCTGGCGACCAGTTCCTCGGGGGATTCAATGGGTGTCTCATACATAAGAGCCTTCAATTGTACCCAAAAAAAGAAATCGAGGGGTGAAAGATCTGGCGAGCGAGCAGGCCAAGCAACAGGACCACCTCGACCAATCCATCTGTTCGGAAATGTGATGTCCAGATAGTTGCGGACGTCTCGTACGTAATGGGCTGGCGCTCCATCGTGCTGGAACCACATGACCCGCCGGATGCGTGGAGGAACAACGTTTAACAGGTCTGGCAGCACATGTTGCAGAAATGTGAGGTATGTTTTACCGTTGAGGCGTTCAGGAAGAAGGTACGGTCCGATTAGGTGGTCTCCGAGGATTCCTGCCCAAACATTGATGGAAAAGCGTCTCTGATGAGCATGTGGATACGTAGCATGTGGATTGACATCCGCCCATACATGTGCATTGTGTGTGTTAAATGTACCTTCACGTGTGAAGGTACATTCATCGGTGAAAAGCACAGTTCGTCCAAAATGTGGATTTAGCGCGTTCTGCTGCAGAAACCAGCGGGCGAATTCAATACGATTTGGATAATCCGCTGGAGACAGTTTCTGGACTCGTTGCACATGAAACGGGAGCAAATGTTCATCCTTCAGTACCCTCCAAGTCATGGACTTTGAGGTATCCACCTGCCTAGCCACTGTTCGTGTACTTGTACTTGGCTGCGCCGCTACTACATTCAGAATGGCTTCTGCAACAACTAATGATTCGTCCTTTTTTGCACGACCTGCATTCGACCGGGAAGCGAGAAATGATCCCGTCTCACACAACTGTCTGTGCAAGCGCTCGAAAGTTTTGCGGTTAGGCAACCGCCTGTTGGGAAATCGCTCTCCGTACATTCGTTGTGCCTCTGCACCATTTCCATCTGCCGCTCCGTAAATTAAATGCATCTCAGCCTTTTCCTTATTTGTGAAGGGCACCATCTTCCGATTCACTACTACAGCGACTTACACTTGACTCACCGTTCAGTGGTTTTTATGCCTGAATCGTGTCGAAATTTTGCATACGTGTTCTTCTTCTTCCCCATTTGACATTTGCATACTTTCTGTCTCCTTCTTCACCCGGTGACTAGCGTCAGGAATGGAGCTTTAACGTTTGCATAAGCGACGTTTCCAACTGTGCCAGTGCCTTTATGAGTGAATTCCGACTATGCAGTCCTTGACGAAAGTTGTATTTTTGCCTCGTATCACAGCACAGAATCGTTGGGCATGGTTAAGTAGTGCAAACTGAACTATGTTCAGAAGTTGAAATTTGAACCCCTTCCCCTCGCTACTGAACCACGCTCAGCGATTCAGATTTTGAGCTGAAAATTTAAGTTTAAGTCTAAGCTTTAGAAAGCATTTAATGAGACACAAAAAATAACGGTATAAAATAGTTGTTCGTTACTCCAAAGTCTAAAGCGCCCTCTATCGGAATTTTTTGAAACTTTTCTTTAAAATTTATTTTCAAGAAAATACTGGCATAAAGAATAATTTTAGCAAAACGCGGCAGTAGTTAGAGCCTAATCTACGACACAAAGATCGGGAATAACTGATTTTTGTTCTAGGGGGAGAAGGGTTTCAAATTTCAGATTTCAGTTTACGCTACTTAACTACTCGTTAGGACTCATATTTTTAGATCAAAATTTAAGTTTAAGTCTAAGCTTTCGAAATCATTTAAAGAAATACAAAAAATAACGTTAAAAAATAGTTGTTTGTTACTCCAAAGTCTAAAGCGCCCCCTATCGGCATTTTTTGAAATTGAACTTTAAAATTTTATTTCAAGAAAATACTGGCATAAAGAAAATTTTTTGCAAAAACCGCAAACGAATCGACCAATTTTTCCATTTTTTATAATCATTTGAAATTTCGGACCCTAAACTTTAATGCCCCCTATCTCCTTGGGAATACGTCTGGGACCCTAAGTCTCCTATTTAATATTATTTGTCTTTAAGTGTACTATAACCCCTTAAAGTTCTGCCCATCTTTTATGAATCACCCTGTATGTATATTATATACTAGCGGCCTTCGCCCGCTACGCTGGTCGGTTTATCTAAAGAAATCTTGAAGAAGTAGTTAGATAAGGTTCAGACATACATTAAAAAAAAAAAAGCAAGTCGATCATTCAAAAAACGTTGGGAAATATCAAATATTTACTGTAATTTTTTAAGAAAAACAAAGTTTCGAAAAAAAAAATTAAATCGAAAAAAAAATTACACTGACATATTAATGCAAGGAAATTTTCCCAGAGAGAAAATTCGCCTTGAATACAATATTTCAAATTCTTTTAATTGCTTATAGGCGTTAATGCCAACATAGTGAAAAAAAATTCCATGCTGGGAATCGAACCCGGGCCATCAGTATGGCGCACTGACGTTCTACCGACTAAACCACATGGAACGACAGCCAGCTTGAAACTTTCTCATACTTAAGTAGACTGGCGAAAACATAACGATAGCGCGTTTTAAAATCGCACAGTGACATCTATTGGATTTTATATGTACTAAAAAACGTTATGTACTAAAAAACGTGAGCAGCGCACCTAATAGTTTCTTTTGTTTCTTTTTGTTACTTTTTTGTCTGTTGTCCGATTTTGATGAAACAAAGCCTATACACTGCCCGGGAGTGTGCATTCTTCATTAGTGAAAACCGCATAAAAATCCATTCAGTAGTTACGAAGATAACCTCGAACAAACAGACAGACAGACAGACAGACAGACAGACAGACAAAAAATTCAAAAAAATTTTTTTTGTGTTTCATTGGTTTTCTTTTATCGCCCTGACTCCATTTTTGTCAATTATCTTCAATGTACAGACACACCGGGTCCTACTGTTTTATTATATGTATAGATAATAAATTATATTAAAAAAATAATTAAAATTATGAATGATAAAATAATATAAATCTGTATAAATATAATCAATTGTTCACATTTAATTTAATAATTGTAATTTAACAATAACAATAGTAATAATAATTGTTTAATAAATGACTAATATGTAATTTAATACATAATAAAATAAATAATTAATAAATACATAATAATTAAATATAAAATATATAAATATAATTATAATAAATATATTATGTAAACAATATATTTAAATAATATATAAACTATTATAAATAATTATTATACATTATATCAATGTATTAATTACTACATTATTTATTTATTTATTATTTAATTATATATTTATCTTTTTGATTTACTATGAGTTGATAAGATAATGTCATTTTTTAAATATATATTTGTTAATGAGTATATTTATAATATGTAATTTTAATTACTTATACATTTAATTTTTTATTAATTTGCTATCAGTTAATAAAATATTATCATTTTTTAAATTAATTCTTGCCAGTGAAATTAATTTTTAATATTTAATTGTATTTTTTTATACAATTATTTTATTAATTTACGATCAATTAATAAAATATTAACATTTTTGTAATGAATTCTTGTTAATGAAACTAATTTTTAACATTTAATTTTACTTATTTTTACAATTGTTTTTATTAATTTACTATCAGTTAATAAAACATATAATAATTTTTTTAATTAATTCTTCTCAATGGAACTAAGTTTAATATTTAATTTCACCTAAAGGTTAATAATTAAAATCAAATATCTATAGTAATGCAATAATAACGTCAATAATGACATTTTGTCTCTTGATATTCTGACTATTTATTCTATTAATATTTGAAGATACTATCCCACTGATAAGAATAGAAAAAATACATTCTTCATTATCACTTTATTTTTTTAGCACATATTTATTAAGTTTAATATTTATCAATTCCTTCTCAATTTTTCCTTATCACATTATTGTGGCGTCACTTTTTTTCCGTTCATCACTTAGATGATGCGTTAGTTCAAGTAACATATGATAAACAAATTTCTTGAGATCGCCAATAAGGCGCTAAAGTCGCCAAGAAGCAGGGATGCACCCAAAGTGTACCCAAATATGGCGGTGATGCTCCAGCCCATAATTCTAGAGCTCTAGATGGTTGCAAAGTCACAGTGTGACTTCACAACGACGTCGCAGTGACGTCACCATGCCTTACGGGTCATTGTGTTTGTAATTTTTCTATTTACATTTTGAAGATGACTCAATAAAAATGAGTTGCAACATCTACATTTTTAATATATTTTGAATGTTTTACTGATAAAGTGAACGTCTTATAAGCAAAATAATTATTTATAATATAAGTATATATTATTATAATTACGATGTAGTTATTTATGGACGTAATCAAGACTTACTGTTTTCATATTTCATATTGATAAGAAAAGTAATTATAAAAGTTACTTAAGACGAAAAGGATCCATCCATACGGCAAAATTCTTTTTTTATTTTACTGTTATTTGAGCTTGGGCATAAAATAAGCATTTATATAAACATGTAGCATGTTTCGCACTAAGGAACTTTAAATTAAAAGTCACAAAAAGCATTTTTAACACATTCAGTGCTGTGGTATACAGGCATGTGTGCCATTTACGAATTACGAATTACGAAGCTGTATTATCAATATTTTAATTCAAGATAGTCTATTGCTATGAAACGGAATTATTGATTATTTATTACGATATATTAAAAAAAAAAAAAAAAAAGAAAGAAAGAAAGAAACCCGTAGCCCACAAGGTGCTTTTATGGATTTCAGTCTGGCTTTCAACTTTTAAAAATTGCTAAAATTGGATATTTTTTAATTAAAAATGTTTACAATCAACAAACATTGCTGATTGAAAATTCTAAACAGATTCGATAAATACTGAGAACCGCTTTCCAGATGTTTGCCGAACAAGTCACTTTGTCACAATCTGTGGCAATCAACATGTTACAATATTGTAAATTGAGGTTAATTGCTCCAAAAGCAAAGATTTTTTTCTAAAGTCCTTGATCAACTGTATTTAGAGCGCTGATATTATTTACCAATATTATATTAGTAACAATGCTAGTAACATAGCTCACCCAATCCTGATATAATACATTTTCACTTTCTTCTATTTTTACAAGAAGAAAATATTGGATTCGTAAAAACTATTTACCTCGGTTTTCGACGGATTTATACGTTTTAGGGGTCAGAGATACCAAAAAAAATGTTTTTACAAAATGTCTGTTTGTCTGTATGTGACACAAATTTTGTGGGCATTATATTTCAAGAACCAATGCACGGAATTAAATAAAAAAATTTTATCCATATATTCACTGATATAAATTGTGCTGATTAGTTTTAGTGAAAATCGCGCAACAGATGGCGCTACTATGCAGCATTTTTCTCGATTTCTGCAGTAGCTCTATCTCAAGAACTAATGCACAGATTTTCATCAAAATTCAGATTCAGATAGTCCATGACATGAGTTGACATTTTCTACATTTTGGTGTACATCGCTCAACAGGTGGCACTGCTATTTAGAATTTATCACGATTACGGCAATAGCTCTGTCTCAAGAACTAATGCACGGATTTTTATCAAACTTCAGATTCCGTTAGTCCTTGACATGAATTGACGGTTTCTACCTTTTGGTGTAAATAAGTCAACAGATGGAGCTGTTATGCTTCATTTTTTATGATTTCCACAATAACTCTATCTCTAGAAATACTGCACAGATTTTCATAAAATGTCAGATTCAGTTATTATTTAACACGACTTGGTGTTGTTTGCATGTTAGTGTAAATCGCCCAAAAGGTCGCACTGCTGTGCGACCTTTTGGCCTGTACGATTTCCGTTGTAGCCCTATCTCAAGAATGCACGGATTTTCATCAAATTTCAGATTCAGCAACATGTTGACATATGTTATTGAAAATCAGGTTTTTCGTGTAAATCATCCAACAAGTGGCACTGCTATGCTGCGTTTTGCATGATTTACGTTATTTTAGCGAAAATCATATCTCAAGAGCTAATGAACAGAATTTCATATCATAAGAATGCCCATGATTGGCATATATTTCCATTTAATTTTAGCACTGTGATAACGAAGTTTGAAATATTATCATGAATGAGGTAGAAGACAGTTTTGGGACTGCCATATCCGACTAGTTTTATATGTGTCCAAGTAGACCCCTCCTAAGTCCAAGTAAGCCAAATTACGGTATTTAAGCCAGTTAATTCGAATAATCCAAAGAGCATTTAGAATTAGTCAAAATGTCCACCCTCATTTTTAGAAGTTCGCAGATATAAACACAAACTTTCGTATCTGTCTCAGTGTACCTTTAACTTCTTGAAACTATCAAAACAGCTGTCTTAAATTGAACAACATTTTACGATTTTAGTTTCTCAGTTACAATTAATGACATTTTTAATACTGTAAATATGAGTATGTACTAAATCTAGCAAATATTTGTATTTAATACTAATATTGTTCGAAATTAATTATTATATTTTAATGAATAGTATATAATAGTACTTCATTTTACTATACAAATACACTGGCCTCCAAAAGATGGTAAAAGATGTTTTTTCTAATCTCATCAGAAAAAAAATTACAGTCAGATTTATGAAGTTATATTGTCAGTCATATAACTTCATCGTTTTTATGACTGACAATAATAAGCTTTAAAAAACTTACGCAAAAATTACAGCCACTACTTATATTTTAAAGAAAAGAATAGGTATTTGTGAATGAGATAAAAATATACAACTACGAAGATTTCGTAATTTCACGCGTAAGTTTTGTTGTATTTGAACTATTGTTGTCAGTTTTGTTCACAACAACCAGTAGAGTCTTGAAATGTTTAGAAGAAGTCGTTTGCCCGATTCATTAAGATGGCGGGCGGTAGGATGAATAGAAATCGGGCTGTCACAGGTCGATACTGAGAGACGGCTCAATGTGTCTCGTAGTGTAGTTCAACGACTCTGGGATCAGTATGAATCCGAAGATTCTGTGTCCAGAAGACATGTTCTAGGCCGTCCACGTGTCACAACACCTGCAGAAGACCAGTGTATAGCTCCTTCAGCCCGAAGGAGAAGACGCAGTACTGTGCCGCAATTCATTGCAGACCACTTTGCAGATCACGGAGAAGAATCTCCGCTACTACGGTGCGAAAATGTCTTCACAATGCAGGTCTCCATGCAAGGAGACCAGTTGTGTGTGTGACCCTCAACAGACGATTGAGAAGGACCCGCTTATATTGAGCAAGAGAACATGTTTCCTGGACCAGACATCTGTGGGCTTCTGTGCTCTTCACAAACGAGTCGAGATTCACACGGGAGAGCGATTCATGACGCTTCTGATCTGGAGAGAACAATGCACTCTACAGTGCGTGTCAAAAGTTTAAGCACAACAGAAAATTTCAAAATAAAATTTTATTAATGAATGAAAGTTATTTTCCTTTTCACATAACCTTCAAATTGTAGTTTAAAAAAAATAGTTAACAGATTTATGCTATAAAATTTATCTTAAACAATAAAATTTATCAAAACAACAAAAATGAGTGTGCCAAAAGTTTAAGCGCAGTAGTTTTCTAGTCTTTAGCAGAACAAGAATAAAAAAAATTAATACTTGATTATTGCTCCTTTCTGCTGAATTACTTTAAATATACGGTCTTCCATCGATAAAATGAGGTTCTGTATTGTTTTTGGTTCAATTTTAAACCATGCGTTCTCCATGGCATCTTTCAAATCTTTAACTGAAGAATACTGTTTTCCATTTGGATAAACTGCATGAGTGAGAATACTCAACAGATATTCTACAGGGCTTAAATCAGGACAAATTGCCGGCCATTCCAAAACAGACGCTTTTTTCAACTTAAGCCACGATGAAGTTTAGTTTGTGGTATGGATCAAAGCATTATCATGTTGAAATAACCATTTTTCTCCCCCCAAAATCTCGGCAACAGGAAGCAAATGATTGGCAGATGTCTCTTGGTAGTTTTTAGAGTTTTCACGACCACTGATGAATACTAGAGATGACTGACCATTGAAAGAAATGGTCCCCCATATCATTACAGAACCACCATTATGTTGTCGGCTAAATACACTTCTACGTTCTTTACAGATATCATGCCAATAGTACTTAAACCCATCAGGGCCATCGAAGTTCCTTGTTTTTTTCATCAATGAGTATGACATTCAGCCACTTGTCTCCAAATGACATCTGCTCTTTGGCCCATTGTAATCTAACTTCTTTATGGTGCCGTTTGAGACACGGTAATCGAGCCATTTTACGGTATTTGATGTATTTCAATTACAAAACTCTTTTATGAACAGTTTTTTTTTTCAAAATTTGTCCTCCAACTGCATGTTTTATTTTCGAAAGGGACTAATTATCAGTTTAAACCAAATTTCAGATGCGGCTATCTTCGCACAAACTAGTCATTCGCGGCCTTCCTCAACAAAATTTTCGTTTGAAATTATTACCACGAGCCAAAGTTTGATGAATGACTTACTTTGATCTTTTTAATGTACTTGCAATTTCAGAAACAGACTTACATTTTGCTCTCATACTCCAGATTTTTACCACCTCCTCCACTGAAAATTCCTTCGACTTAGGCATTTTGTACTAACTCAAAAACAACAACTGGTTGCTTCTTATACACCCAGAAATTGTTTGCGTGCTCAACCGCTTACGTGAGATTATAAAATTTGCATAAAAACGATTTTGTGCTTAAACTTTTGACACGGTTATTTTTGTTCTATTCTTAAGCTCCATAGTTTGAAATAAAATTTAAAAGTTAATTTCCGTGAATATGGTGTTAAAATAGATATTATTAACATATGGAGGACATATATTGAAATAAAGTTAATATTTAAAGTTTTATTTTAAAATTGCTATTGCGCTTAAACTTTTGTCACGCACTGTATATGATCAATCAAACACTGTCGAAACACACTGGTATAGAAACGGTGGAATCATGGTTTGGGCAGGGATCTCACTCGGAGGCCACACTGACCTGCTTGTGTTCCTTGGAGGAACTCTGAATGGTGCGAGATATCGGGATGAGTTACTTGATTTTTATGTGCGCCCATATGCCGGTACTATTAGCAACGGTTTCATCCTAATGGATTACAATGCGAGACCACACCGAGCTGCGGTTGTTGAGGATTATCTTGATGATCACGGTTTGGAGAGAAAGGAACGGCCAGCTCACTCTCCAGACTTGAATCCGATAGAACATCTTTGGGACTATCTTGGAAGACAGGTACAGGTTGCGGCTTTAAGTAATCCTCCAAGGTCATTAAATGATCTAGAACAAGGCTTATTCCATGTCTGGTCAGCGCTACCTATTTCTTGGTCCGACAATTTAATTGAGAGCATAGAAATTCAATGCCGCCAATTCATTCAAGTCCGGGGTGGACATATTCCGTATTAGAACCAGTTTTTTTAATGTTTATGTCACATTTTACTGCATAATACTGCGATGAACTGATTTCTACAAGAATAGAATTTTCCACCATGAGTGTTTTTTTGTTATAATTTCTCTTATACGATTAATTTAAATAAATTTTTTGTTGCATTTAATAAATAAAAATTTAGCGCCCATTTCCTCCAAATTTGTTGTTTCTATCATACAGCACGATAGTGCTGTATAGTAGAGCTCAGGTGCATCTCTAATGTTAAAGTCCAAAGTTTGCCTCTTAATAACTTTGGAACTGATCATCGGATCTCGACGAAATTGAAAAGGGGACGTGTCCTACTGTAGATCTCAAAGTTTACAAAAATTCATCCAGATCCACCGATTAGTTTCGGAGATCTAGAACCCCTGTTTTGTCACTTTTTGCTCGTGAAAGAAGAAAAAAAGACAAACAACTCAATTATAACCCGAACCAGGAAACATTCAGCGATGTGTAATAGCTTGTTCGAAAGCTTTTAATTTAGGGATGTGCCTTTCGAAGGTCCGGTAAAAAAATATCAAAAATTAAAGAAATAGCACCCATTTAAAATTTACATAACACTATACCTTCCATAATTTAACATTATAGTTATAAAGGTGCGATATTAAGGTGCGATAATTTAACATTATAGTTATAAAGGTGCGAAGATTAATTTAACATTAATTTCTCCTTTTTAATTGCTAATTCAATTATTTCTTTCAAGTTGCCACCAAATAAAAAACAGTTCAATAATTTAAAAAAGAAATGATAACACGTGTTCTTTTTTTTATAGATCAATAAAAATTCTGATTCTCTTGATAGATTTTTGAATTTTAGAAATTGACGTCATTCGAAACAGAAAATACACATTTTTCATAAACATATATATAAACTGTAACTAAATGAGTGTTAAAACAACATTGCACTTTTATTTGAGTGTTTTCGATGTCAAAACAGTTGCTACAATACAGATATTTCAATTAAAAAGAGATAATTTAGAAAAAAAAATCAAAAATAACGCTTTTAAAACGAAGCTTTGAAAATCTGCGCAGATACCGAGAAAGTGCAGTGGGACTACCATGAGGGAAAAGGCGGTTCTGTCGCCAAATGTCACCAAGTTTTTCGCCAACTTGGCGATATATCACCTAATTGGCGCCCAAAATTACTCGCCAAATTTGAAACCAACTTGGCGTTATTTCCGTTATTAAGCCAAATTAATATGTCTACGAATAACTTTAAACTAATACTAATAATAGTTTAGATTTGTTTGTTGAAAGTGATTGATAAAGTTCCTGAAAGGATCTGAAAAAGCTATGAAATCATATAAAAAACTGGTAGAACCAGAGAGAAAAGTAGTAAAAAAATATTACTGTAAAATTTGGGAAATACTTTCAATCTAAAAATGTGCGTAGAAAAGAAATGGAATCAGATGGTCTGTAAAGCTCATGATATAACCCAAATTTTTGTTAGCTGAAAATGAGGACTGAGCTTTACTGGTCCCTTATATTCAGAATTATACTATTATGCACTCAAAATTATTACTGAGGAAATTAGTCAATAGAATATATTGTTATGCTGTCTCAAATTAGTTAAGCTTCACAACGCTAAATGAATATAAACCATGAAGTAATAATTAGAGTATAACATTAATATAATTAGGTTGTTGAGGAATTGATGTACATAAATATGTCTGAACACAAATATTTAGTATATGGTTGAATCGTATCTGTTCAAGGTTTTGAGTTTACTTGGAGCTTTGATCTTCCACTCATCAAAACACCTCGAGTGGAATTGTGTCTACAGTTTCTACTGAACGAACCGTTCTCATACTTCATTACCTGTTACTTCTAGTCTGTAATGAAGCATGATATATGAAGTATGATAACATATGGTTATGAACCCAAATACTTAAACTGATTATGGATGATTGAAATACGGAGTGAGTTAAAAATGCCTCTTTTCCCTGATTAATTTTAAGGCACCAGTAAAGCTCAGTCCACATTTTCAGCTAACAAAAATTTGGGTTATATCATGAGCTTTACAGACCATCTGATTCCATTTCTTTTCTACGCAGATTTTTAGATTGAAAATATTTCCCAAATTTTACTGTAATATTTTTTTTAGATCGAGCTCTACTTTTCTCTCTGGTTCTACCAGTTTTTATATGATATTCATTGATTTGCAAATTAGACGGAAAAAAAAAAAAAAAAAAAAAAAAAAAAAAAAACGATTGCACTTGAAGGTTAGTATATATATGATTTGGAAAACGTGAATGCGATCCCAAAACTCATTTCTCTACCGGATTATCGATCTTAGAGAAATTTTAGTGAGTACTATTCGCTTAAAATGACTATATCTAGAAAAATACACTCTTTGAACACCATTTCAGCATAAATATAATCCTTTCTAGATTCAATATAAGTGTAGAAGAAAACTTCTGTCCTTCCAAATGTTCTTTGTAAATATCGTGCTTCATCTGATAGAGAGAGCAAAACTGCTCATAACTAATCCTTTTCTGTTTGCATTGAATTCAAAGAATTCGGGGATGAAATGAGACAGACACAAAAAATGGGACTAATGTGAGACACACAAAAATTATATCAATATTTACAGTAGTAATATAGGTTTTATGTTGGTTTTGCAGGCAGAAAATCACTTTATTTATATCCATTGCAAATGCATTCAAAATGAAAAATAAAATCCCCCACCCCTCCCCAAAATATACATTACATAACTTTGCTTTTTTAATAAGAAAAAAAATCCGTTAGACTTTAAAATTTTTATATATAACACTTAAGTAAAAATTAAGGTAAACTATTTTAATAGGCCTTTATTCAGTAAGAAATAGTGCGAAGTTTTAGACTTAAAATGTAAAATATAATTTTAATGTAGCCTGAATTACGGACAATTAAATTCAGTAGACTAATGAGAAACAGCGAATAGAACTAATATGAAACTATGAGGCTAATGTTGGCCAGAATCTTACAGAAATCACCCACTCGTGGACATGGAAACATATGAGAAAAATGTCCACGCAGGAAAAACCATTTTTACCCCAGAAGAACGGATACAGAAAAGCAACGCATTAGGAGGAAGACCTTCCAGCAATTCCTGTCAGACTCCCATACACTAAATAACCAAAGATGAACGGTGACTTGTGATTTTAGACATTTTGTTAAATATCTAGAAAACTAGCTGGATGTGCCAATCCCAAAACTTTCTCCTATCTCATACGTACATTTTAATATTTCAAAATTTAGTTACACATGTTACTGCCCATTAATATTATTAATCCAATACTATACCAACTATGATTTTCCTCTTAAATTTCTGCTTCAGTGCATTAATCAGAGTAAAAACGAGTTTCCGTCTCTGCACGAGCCGATGAACAATAGAACGATAGGCAGATTTTTCCAAATTTAGGAAGGATCTACTTGCCATACCCAAAAATAATCATACATAAAAAATTTAGTTCACTTCTATGCATAACTTCAAACACTTTTTGATGGTAAAATAATAAAAATGGCACAGACATCGCGATTACTGAGCCTCCTTCCGGCGAATTTTTTTTCAAATGCAGGGAGGGTCTGCTGATGATAGCCAAACTCTTACATAAAAAAATTCATTCAATTATATGCCTAACTTCATACACTTTTCTTTGGTAAAATATGGAAAATGTCACAAAAATGGCTGTTGTAGCGCTCCCTTCTTACAGATTTTTTTCAAATTCTGTGAGGACCAATTAGCCCTATCCAAACACTTACACAAAAAAGTTGGTTCAATTCGATGCATAATTTCATACACTTTTAGTCGGTACAATATTGAAAATGGCTCAAAAATGGCTATTGCAGAACCCCCTTCCGACGGATTTTTTTCAAATTCAAGGAGGACCAACTAGCCATAGCCATACACTTACACAAAAATTTTGGTTCAATTTGATGCATGACTTCATACACTTTTAGCCATAACAATATTGAAAATGGCACAAAAATTGTTATTGCAGCGCCACCTTCCGGCGGAAAATTTCAAAACTTAAGGAGAATCTGCTTGCTACAGCCAAAAACATTCACAAAACGTTTGGTTCAATTCTATGCATATCTCCATATACTTTTTGATGGTAGAATGGCGATATACGGACACACACACAGACACACGGACAGACAGACATTTTGTTAAAACATGCTTTTTGGAATCTTTGACCCTTAAAACGTGTAAATTCGTCGAAAATTTTTCGATTACAATACTTTCTTCTATTAAACTCTATCAAAATGTCATTTGCATATTGTGTTAGATAAATGTAATGAGCAACTTTTGCGAAAGTCTCAAAAACACAGTTTAAAAATTTTGAAAGTGATCGTCTATAGAATTGGTTCAAAATCCGTTGATGAAGCAAAAAAATGAGGGGTTGTATCCAAATATAGTAGTACGTGCCATATTCTGTATTGACACTAATCAATAGATAAATGGATACAGCCCCTCATCATTTTGCTTCATTTTGGGAATAGCAGATTTTGAGCTTATTCTATAGACGATCACTTTCAGAATTTTCAAGCTATGTTTTTAAGCTTAACAAAAGTTGCTCTATACATTTAGCTAACAAAATATGCAAATGAAATTTTGCTATCTTTGACACATGCGCAGTAATAAATTATTTAGTAAATCAGCTCATTTTTAACACAATTATTATTACTTTTTAATTATGATTACAGGTTATATTGTATACTAATGTTTGCCATGTTTTCGGAAAAGAACATTATTTTATATTAAGAAATCTGCAAATTATAAGCAAAAAACTTGGAAAAATTTGGAACTGTTCTTATAAAAACTTTAATTTTTCTACAAGTATAATTGCTATCCTCATAAAAATGAACATAGTTTATTACAATAAGCCACTTAATCATAATCTAGAGTTTGAACGCCTTTGCTACAATAGTTTTGACAAGGTTATTCAAAAGATATTCATTCTTTTTTAATTTGTTGACAGTCCCCGATGGAGTTTCGGGAAGAGATCTTCACGGAAATGTATGACCTGTAGTATTATGTTTACATACTTAGAGTTTCAGGATAATTCCTCATGTACTTTTCTAGATATTTAACAAAATGTCTAAAATCGCAAGTGGCCGGTCACCGTTGGTCATACAGTGTATATGTTTATAGTCTTAAAATGAAGCGCCACATTCAAACTCGATTGAAAGAAATAAGAACAAATTCAATTAGAAAACGTTATAGACAACCTAAATGTACATCAAATAGGGAAGATTGAGATATTGCGGACATATGTAAACAAAATAGAAGACTTATATCAACTACAATTGAAGAATATTTGAATAAAGTTAGAGAATCGATAATATATTTAAGAGCTGTCTGAATTCTGTAGATTGAAAGTTCGCGTAGCTTGTCGAAAATCTTTTCTACGACTATAATAAAATAAAACCTCTTCTCTGGGCTTATAGAACATCAATATTGGTCACTGAATAATGGAAAAAAATGTTTTCGACTACTTAATCCAAATTTGAATTCTGAGGAACCAAAAGACGGCACCAGTTTCATAGAATTGCCTGATAGGATGTACGAGGATTTTTTTTTTTTTTTAAATCAGACGCAAAACAGGAGATGGTATCGCCAAGATTTTGGGTGGTTCTGGATTATGAAAAGTTAGAGATTTGGTACAAGTTAGATCAACAATGGATAAAAAATGGCACCACGATATCTTAGTACATTATCCAGTTCAATTGGATACTCGAAATATTGACAGAAGATTCACTTTCCAAAAAGACAGCGACCCAAACCACATATCTGAATTACACTAGTGGCCTTCGCCCGCTACGCTGGTCAGTTTAGACGGACAGACGGGCATTAAATAGTTTAATAGTTTATTAATTAGGGGCATTAAATAGTTTAATTGTTAGTATTAAATAGTTTAATACTATTGAAATGCATATCAAACAATATCTCAATGTATAAGTATGCAAAGAAATACTTTTGTGTGGCCCTGAAAATCAATAAGAAATATTATTTGCCCCACAGATTGTACAGAATGTATATTATAGTATATATTTCATAGATGAGATGCATATCAACTTTATTATGTTCGAAAGAGTGTAAGACCATTAAAATGCACGTGAAACTTTTTTTCCCATTGACCGTAATGCATCGTAATCCTATTGATTGTTCCTGTAATTGAACTATGCATCCGATTTTCATAAAATTTGCAATGACTCGACAAAATTATCTAATAACTATATATTTTAAGTTTCAAACGATTTGGTTGAGTAGTTTATGAGTTGTTATATGCGGGCAGATGGACGGACGGTCGGACAGACAGACGGACGGACAGACAGAGGTCTCAAAATTATGATATGACCCCAACAATAGTCTAATCTCATCCGATTCAGAAACTGTGGGATGTCATGGACAGAGAAGTTCGTATGATGCTTTCAACAAATCTTCCAAATCTTTGGGAACGTTTACATGATCTATACTATTAAAGTTCGACCGTATGTTGTATGTATGTATGTATGTATGTATGTGACGCTATCTCTTCCGAACCCGGAAACGGAGGAACGTCGCGTTTGTTTTGAATTGAAGGAAAAAATCCGGGGATCATGAGTTGCCCATTCACATCCCGAAATTCCAATTAGTTCGTTAATTATTAATTAAAAACTAATCAGACACGTTAAAATTGTAACTGATTTGCCCCTGCATGTTTGCAATTCGGGCGTAAATGGCGATCCGAAAAAGATCAACTGAGGGAGAAAATTTCTCGCTCTGTTTTCTCGTTTTTAAATTGCCATCAGTGCAGTTATAAACGTACCAGCAACAAAAGAATTAGATTTTCGGATACTTCGTTCTTTTCTTGCACTAACAGTCTAATTTTTTTTTTTTTTTTAATTTGTGATTTTTTCGATTTTTTTACGAAACTTTGATTTTCAGCGTTTTTTATCGCAATTTTTTCGAAATGCATTTTTAAATTCCAATCCTGGCAGTTCTATGAAACTCTAACAAAAAACAACGCCGGATTCTGAATCCTCATTCTTTTCTGATAATGTCAGTGTAATTTTTTTTTAATTTTCGATTTTTTAATTTTTTTTAGATACTTCGTTTTTCTTAAAAAAATTTACAGTAAATATTTTATATTTCCCAAAGTTTTTAAACTATTGACTTGCCTTTTTTTTTTTTTTTTAATGTATGTCTGAACCTTATCTAACTATCTGGAAAAGATAGAAAAAATCGGTTGAGTGGTTGATTGGATAATGATATATAAGCGATTGTTAACATTAATATTTTATATCTCGCCAATTTTTGGGTATTTTCACTCAAAAATGTTTTTAGTTCTTTATCTAAACATGATTTAAAGGTATTCGAAAATTTGAAAGAATTGATTGAATAGTTTTTTTTAAATTAATTTCCATTGAAGCAGACTTCAAAGTGAAGGTATTGATTTGGACGGCTTTGATTTTCGTAAAACGTACATCCAACCCCTAAATTCCACGGAAGATATGTTTGGCATTATGCCAAAATCCATACTTAAACGCGAAATCCTTTCGTTTGTAATAAAAGTTAAGGGTTTTTAATAAAAATTGCAATGACAAAAAAAGTTATACAATTGGTGCTAATTTCTATAAATTAGCACCTTAGTGCAGCGAAATGTAGTTACCTCCATGGATTGAAAAGAATGCTTCAGAAGCAAAGATCACTCAACTCAATTAAAATACATTTGTTTACTCGCTTAGTTTGAAACATTTTGAACTAAACGGCTGTTTAGTCAAATTAATTATGGTACCTTCTTTCGAATATAATAAAATTGATATTTCGTGTTCTTCAAGATTTCTTTAGATAAACCGACTAGCGTAGCGGGCGAAGGCCGCTAGTAAAAACATAAACCCCGAAAATTTGGAAAAATTGTTACGCGAAGTCTCAAATTGTGCCACGTTGTCGAAACCATAGTATGAGTTCAATTATGTTTTTTATGTTAAGCACTTAAAATGTTCACCTATATTTTGTTATTATATTATGTATAGCATCGTTCTACAATGAATTCGTTACCACTTCAGTATACTTTATTGCTAATTTATACGCTTTTAAAGACTTTTTCACATTAGTGCACCTTAAATTTTTATTTGATAACTGATTTGGGGGGGGGGGGGGTTACTGTAGTGGGTTTTCGTCATTATTCTGATAGACGCATGAAAAATGCTCCATAATTCAGGCAAAATTAAAGGTAAAAAAATAATAATACAACTGAAACATTAGATCCGGAAAAACTTTGTTACAGGACTCTCATTTTTCTTATTGCTTACAACCACTTAAAAATAATGGCGTCTCACTTTAGCCCCATAATCGTCTCATATTATCCCCGTTCCGTGGGGATAATATGAGACAAAATTTTGACTCTTTTTTTTTATCTTCATTTCTATGACATGCAACATTTTTTATACATAAACGGAAGAAATACAAACGCACAAATTGCACTACTTTTTATTTTGGATGAGAGTCAAGAGAGCAAAAATTATTATTAAAAGCTTAGAATTTTTTTCGTATTAAAGACTAATATATTACTTTATATTACGTAGATTGATCTTAGTACATTTTTACGCTTCTAGTTAAATATAATAAGTAGTTTGAAGTGAATTTAAGTCGTTTTTTAAAAAAGGTGAAAGTTTCATTTAGAATCTGGCACTATTCAGGGCATAGTTGACCCGAACTCGAAAATTTCATTTGGTGTCAAACCGAAAACTTATCAAAAACAGTAATAATTAAGTCCGAACCTGAATCGAAACCCGAAGTGGGAGAAAATTAACATCATAGTGGGAGAAAATTAACATCATTAGTTGAATACATTATAAAAAAGTCAATAATCATCTCAGTAATATTAGTTTAACCTATTGTGAAATAAACTTACTGCAAACTTGTTAATTCTTTGGCTTTTTGTACACCGCTATTATCTCAGAGAAAATGTTATTATTTTAAATCGGCAAAATCTTCCAATTAAATAATTCCAAAAATGGTTCCTTTGCGTCAAATTATCCATTTCCATGCGTTTCATTTAGTTTAGATAATTTGAAGCAAAGAAACCATTGACATAAATATTACCTACAATCTTGAATAACGTGACACAAAAGATAAATCAATTTATTAAAATAAATACATTTCAATGCATAGTATAGATTCAATTAAAATTATATATTAAACAACGAATTGGAAAATTAAAAGTATTTATTATATGTGTAAATATACTTTACCAAATAAAATTGAAATAAAATAATTTGAATTTTAAAACAAACCTTTTAAAGCCACATAAAGGCGTCACTTAAATTTTATATCATGTATTTTAAATCTCATATTTGAATTTATAAGAGATGCATGTTAAAAAGCATCAGTGAATAATGTTTTATGCGTCTTTTATGTTGAAGATAACTTTTGCACATGCTATTATAAATAGAACAAAAATAAAGTAATGAAATAAATAATACAAAAATGCATTTTTTAATTAATAACATGGCGTCACTCAAAATTTGATATCATTATTTTTAAAATTCATATTTAAAATTCTTAGAGCCATATGATAAATAGCTGCGTCAAAACTTTTAACCCGTTAAAGGGTTTTTTTTTTATTGATATTTATACACGAGTGAAACTAATGTTACTTGAGTTTTTCATGTCCGCGACTTTAAAATTACTTTTGCAGTATATTGAACGCTGATTTTTTTTTTATATAACTCATTTACTTAGAAAAATACAGACCCTGGATATTTATAATATCATTTTTCAAAATTTGTTTTATTTCTTTCTTCTTAACACCAAAATTAGGCTATCCTAATGGCTATAAGCACAGTTTTAGAAACACTATATTTCTAAATATCATTAGGGATGAATCCTTCCTAGCAGTTTCTTGAGCTTGCTACAGACGTCATAATCTTTCAGTACTATTATCATCTACATTACAATAGAAAAGTTTAAAAGTTTGTAATCAAAATTTGTATGTTAGGGACATAGACTTTTAATATAATTCTGATTCCTCCTTTTAGGTTAGGGTGAACTTTATTTCTGTCTATGTTTATATATTATTAAAGCTGGAAAAAATGGCAAGCTTTGAATTACCTCATTAAAAAATTTCGATGCCTCTGAAACTTTACACATTGTTTACGGATCCGATTTAGAGAAAGGGGATCGTTTACAATCCAATATGCCAGTAATGCAACAGCTATCCTTGCCGCGTTTTCAGACAATTAAAAAATAAATAAGTATCGAAATGGAGTAATGGAAATTGGATGGTCTGGGGAGCAAGTTATTGTGTGTGTTCTGACCCAATGGGCTTATTGGTAAGAACATTAAAAAAATATATGGTACTACTAGGTTATCCGTCGACCAAAATTCTATCGCCAAATTATAAGATTAAATGCCAATAATGGATGATCGTGAATGTCAATTCAATGACATTAAATACGATACACGTGTTCAAAATGTCGCTGAGTGAGTTTTATTTCGACTTTTTATTTGTATTTTTATTAATATTCTACTAATTATTTGTTTGTTTGTTATTTAAAATAAAAATTACGTCAATATGTATAATTTGGCTATTAATTTGGCAATTTGTATACTTTGGCGAAATTGGTCGGCGGGATAACAGAGTAGTACCAAATATATATATTGATTTATACATATGTCATGCATTGCCATTCCTAAATGGACGCTTTTTGAAATTGAATAAAATTCTTTGTATCTTTTTATTTTGGAAATGTTTTGTCATTATCTCTGTTGCTGTACATTTTTTTTTCCAGGTTAAAAAAAAAAAAAAAATGTTAAGAAATGTATTAAAAACCCATTAATTTCGTAATAATCATCGATAAGGATCAATTGGTATCCAGTACGAACGAGTTTTAACAACTATTCTCCAGTACGTTAATTTTTTAAAGAAATTACTTTTATAAATAAAACGGAAAATACTTTAAAAATTCAGCTATCCGGAACTGAAAAGATTAAAAAAAAGGGGTAACATTTTAAAACAGCTATGAGTATGACAACATTGCTCCCCTCCAGGCACGTGCTTCAAAATAAATAACCCAATACATAGTCTTTGAAAGCAGCAGTCATAAATTGGCGGCACGTGGCATGCGTCAGAAGTTGAGGTGGGAAACCGAAGATAAGAAGATTCTAGTGTTGAAAAAAAAAAAGTCGCCACAATACCTGCTTGGCGGGGAAGCATCATGTTGGTGAATTAGGGACACTATTCTGCGTTCCGGACTACATTACTAACAATGAGCGACGCTTGATGCTTTAGTGAATGGCACTTGTCCACGTTTCTTTAGTAAACACCACTTGCATGCCTATGCAGTTCTCAATATACCGGATGCACACACTAAAAAAGCCATTCTCAAAGGTGGTGGTTGGTGTAATAGGGGTGATACGCAAAGGAAAAAGAAAATACTAACAAAAGGTATTTGCAGGTAGTGAGGGAAATGGGATCGGGAACCTTCTTTTAGAATATTTTCTATTATGCGTTAGAGAAGCTATTCAGATTGAAGCTTACCATGAAACCATTAATGTTAAAAGGAATGAACAGGTAGTAAAAAGGAAAAAAAAAGTCAGAGGTGATTGGACTAACGATATTTAAAACATAAGAAGCTCTCATATAATTCCGAACCACATTTGGCGATTTATTAGCCTTCCGTTATTTTGTGTTGGCATTACGAATACATAAACTCGAATGATGATAAATAACTTTATAATAATAAACTGCTTGGGTGGGACGAAGTTAAGTTCTAGGGGCTGTTGGTATACGGTTCCACTTAGCGAAAAATCAGACGAGTCAGCAGCTAGGGGATTAGGGCGGGAACTCACTTCTAACGACGGGAGGGAAAGGTTGATTACTTATTCATTCGCAGCAGGTAAAAAAAAAGAGACGCCGCCGATTCTTTCCTTCGATTTACATTAATTTCAGATTTTGTGGTTTTCAAAACGGTGCAGTTACATTAAAAAAAGCTCTAATCCGCTTTAAGAGATATATTTTTATGAAAAGTATTTTCCCTACGGTTGTAAGGGAAAAACTTAAAAGCTAAGTGTTTTTGTTACTTATTTGCTTAAAACCACAGTTTAATAGATATATGCTTTTGTAATGGTATCAGTATTTCCTTTGATATTAAACTAGTGCTCCAAGCATATTTTGTGATCTTTGAAAGTAATGTAGTTTCATTTAAAACAGAAAAGATATAGCTGCAAATACATTTAAGCTGTAGATTTTTTATAAAAAGCATAATTATCACAGTTTTAAGCAAAAGACTTAAAAGGCAGGAATTATTATTATTATTATTATTATAACAAAATTTGGCGGGTTTTTTTTCATGATTTTTTTTATCAAAATTTGCCGTTTTTTCGCGAACTTTTGATCTAATTTTTGGATTTTTTTTCCAATTTTGTAATAAAATTTCCGTTTTTCAATGATTTTTTTCAACCGCGATTCTTTTTTAACTGATTGAAGATTTTTGCACAACTGATTGACAAATTTCCCCCTCAATCAAATAATGACTTTTTTCTGTGATAAATGGACATATTTTGTGATTTCAACCCCTCTAGGCCAGTCAAATTGTCAGAAAAAAAGACCGATAGATGCAAAAATTCTGCTAGAAGATTTTATGTTTTTAAAATGTTTATGGGGATGCTAGTAACAAGAATTAATGGTTTTCCAACAAAATATCTCGAAACTAAACTTTGTGGAGCCAAAAAACCACAAAATTTTCGGCCTTTTTCAGTTTTTTGCCTATAACTCAAAAATTATAAAATTTTTGCGTACCATACTCAATTTTAAAAATAAAGAACATTAAATTCTCTACAAATTTCATATTAAAACTGTTTTTCTAAAGCCATTACTAAGCGCTCTGCAGCTTTCTGAAAGTGACTCTTTTTTTCTAACTTTGAAGAAAAATTGCAAAAACGAAAATTTGGCACAATTTTTCATTATTTTATCCTCTTTAATATAACTTATTTAAATTACAGGTATTTGCATAATAACATTCATGATGAATTACAATGGTGACATTGTAAAAAATTAAGAACATTGAAACTTTTTTTGTATTTAGAGTTTTAGAAAATAACATTAATATCTGAATGTAAGTATTCTGTACATATTCTGAATGGTGTTTATCTGAATGTAAGTAAAAAATGTTTTCAGTATTTTGCCTGTAACACGAAATTTATAAACTTTTTGCGAAACATACTTAAATACAAAAATAAAGAGCATTGAATTCTCTATAAATTTTGCTATAAAAACGTTTTTCTAAACCCATTACTAAGCGCGCTATGGTTTTTTGATAATGTCACTTTTTTTTTTTAACTTTACCAAAAGTGACCTATTTTTCGCCTCCCATCCCAAAAAAACTTTTTTTCATCACTAACAATGAAAATTAAATAGACCTATTGATTGATGAAAAATGAAAGTTTTAAGAAAGGCAGGTAGAAGATGCACAAATTCTAGAAACCCTCTAAGAAAACCATTATAAAGGGAGGGAGGGCTGGGGATAAAAAAAAAGGAATGCAGATGGAAGATTATGGTCAGTGACGTTCCCAAGCCGCTTTCGTTCAGATGCACGTGTTCTTTTTTAAAGACATACTCTTCTTATATGCTGCTATTAGTTATTTAAGTTTATTGCATATCTTCTCGTGCAGTAATGAAAAATGAGTGAGCTCTACCCAAAATTGTGTTTAATTTGCCAAGCGGCTTCAAATAGTGATACTCGCTCTGTGAGCCAGAAAGGACTTGTCAAACTCTTTGAATATAGGGTTTAGCGTCAAAGTAATATTCATCAGTTTTTTTAAAAGTAGCAAGGAAATTAGAATACAGGATGATTGCCGAAAAACATATGCAAATGAGAGAATGATAACAGCATATGTTCGTCGGGGTAAAGATTCTACACAGACTATAGTTTGTCCCTCAGATCAGGCACTTCTTTCAAGCTCCAAGATAATTGCTTCTTATGTGATGAGCCCCACCAGTGGCCGAGAGGTTCTGACCTCAAACTGGTAGACGGTAGGTGCTGGGTTCGAACCCAATCGCGACCGTCGGCCTAACCGTTCGAAGTTTTCCGTGGTTTTCTTCGAACCTTGCGTAAATACGGGTTAGGTTCCCTTAGAAAGACCCCCACGGAGGGCATCCCACCCCATAGGGCCTATATCCCAAAGCGTAGATAATTGGCCGACATACATACATACATACATACATACATCTTATGTGATGAAGGTAATCCCGGTGACTTCAACGAAAAACAATAAAAAAAGCACTACGCAAAGAGCATTTTGATTCATAAAGTAATGACATTAGAAGCTAAAATTACATTTTTGAAAATTGCTGAAAAACGAGGGGATGAAGGGTCACAGAATGTAATTGAGCGTATTCAGTATTGAGCGTCCTGACTTGTAGATGCATGGTATTATAGTTTTAGTCGCGCAAAACTAGATCAATCTGTAACAAGTGAAGAGAAAAGAGGGCGTCGACCCTCATCGACCGTTGAAGAAACCAATGAGAGAAACAAGAGCGTTTTATTTCATTGCTTGAAACAAATTAAAAATTTCAAAACAAGAATTTCAAAATAACAGAATTCAAGCTGAGTAGACCAAAGAAGAAGCTGATGTCATGAGAGTAACCTTAACCATTTCAAGAGCCGAATCTTTTGAAAGCGTCATAATTGTCGGAGAAAACATTGATTCTTCACACTTCTCCTGATTATGACTAGCTTAGGCTATCAGCACAAAAATCTGTTTTTCTAAAAGCCAGGTAGAGATAACATCGAAACCAAGTGGTTTTCAACCATATCATTCAAATACAACAATTTTCTTTTCACTCATGCAATCTGCGGATGTGATACAACATCCCCTCTTATTGGGCTAAGAAAGTCAAAGTTTTGTAACACTTTAAAAAAACATGATCAGCTTGGAGAAATAGCCTGCGTATTCAATAAAATAGGTTCTACCCGTCAAGAAATCATCAAGGCTGGAAAAAAAATCGATATTGTACTATACAGTGGATGAATAGCTACCACATTTGAGCACCTTCAAGTTCCAGTTATTTGCTAAATCTGCCACAAAAAAGCAAAGTTCATTTTGCAAGACTACCACCAACACGAGAGGCTGCGCAGCATCATTTTCTCCGATATTATCATCTGGTACAAGCTAGGCTAGCAAACAACATCTCACCTGAAGGATGAAGATGGGCTCACAGAATCTCTTTCAGATAGTTCAAATATGCCAAGACCCGGCACTTGAATCCTTGCTCCATATTGTGTCATGTAGCTGTAGAAAAGGGTGCAGCAATGCATGTTCTTTTCATAAATTAAGTCTCAAATGCTCGACAATTTCTAAAAAATGCAATAAGATCAACTATGAAAATTTCGACGACATTATTTATCCAGAAGGAGGGGATGTAAAAATATCAGCGTAAGTATTTTTTACTTACATTCAGTTAAATACGTAATATTAATGTTCTCCACTAAAGCTCTAAATACAAAAAAAGTTATAATGTTCTTAATTTTTTTTACAATGTTACCGTTGTAATTTATCATCATTGTTATCATGTAAATAGCTGTAATTTAAATAAGTTACATTAAAGAGGATAAAATAATGAAAAATTGTGTCAAATTTTCGTTTTTGAAATTTTTCCACAAAGTTAGAAAAAAAGAGTCACTTTCAGAAAGCTATAGCGCGCTTAATATTGGCTTTAGAAAAACAATTTTAATATGAAAATTGTAGAGAATTTAATGTTCTTTCTTTTTGTAATGAGTATGGTACGCAAAAAATTTTTAATTTTTGAGTTATAGGCAAAAAAACTGAAAAAAGTCCGAAAATTTTGTGGTTTTTTGGCTCCACAAAATTTAGCCTCGAGATATTTTGTTGGAAAACCATTAATTCTTGTTACTAGCATCTCCATAAACAGTTTAAAAACATAAAATCTTTTAGCAGAATTTTTGCATCTATTTATGACAATTTGACTGGCCTACTCTTGATACTAGAAAAAGAAATGAATAGAACGGCCGCATCAAAAAAGGCAGTAAGATTCTAGATTCAACTCTATATAAAAGTGCCCTTAAAAATCTAAAAAGTGTCCTGAAGAATGTAGAAAGTGCCCTCTCCACAACAGTAGCGTCCTGCCCCTTTTTAAACCTGGGGGAAACTCTGCTTTATCTGCCGAATTATTTATCAAGAAATTGATCCACCCCAATAATTACCTTCTTTAATATCTGAAGGTATACTGGAATTTTTAGATAACACTAATGAGGAATTTAGACATGGTTTTTTTTTTTCATTAAAACTGATTAAATATATCGGGAGTTATAATTTTTTGTGAAATTTTTACAAAAATAATCGGATCAATAAACCAAAATTACTATTTTGAAAATGTCACATTTCTTAAAAAAGCAATAAGTTTAAATGCATCATGATCCTCTCTATAAATTGAAACGCGTTTGCAGTTGAATATGTATCATATAATTTTATTTAAAGAAAATACCTACAAAAATGAATAATAAAACAACCTTTTTTGAAGGTATTTATCTTCGACTGTTTCTCTATTCTATCTAAATTTGATCGAGAAAAGTGTTTTGTGTGGAAATAATAAAAATCTTTTATTAATAGACAGAATAAATGAGTTTTATAGAAAGTTTTCTTCAGTTTACTTTAAAGTATCGTCGGTACATAAAAGGTTAAACTAAAAATTACAAGTTAAATGGCGAAAATTTTTAAAAAGTAGCGGACTGTTAGAACACTAAAAGCAGTTAAGGGTAAAATCTATCCCGATATCTAATTGAATTTTATACTTAATTTTCATATTTACAAGATTAAAGAAAGTCTTTCCTCATACATATATTGTGATACGTAGAACTTGAAAACACTGATAAGTAAAAAGCTGAAAAATAAGTTCTCTCTTAGAGTGAACCATGGATTTGATTTCTCTTTGAGATTACATGGCATGATTATTAATGTCACAATTCTGTTAACTAAACAAAATTTATTATGACTAGCGAAGAACCCTCGGGAGTCTGTAGACCACAGTTTAAGAATGGCTGCATTTGGAAAAATTTTCAAAAAATAAAAAATAAAAAAATAAAAAATGTACTGTAGAAAAATAACACTGATAGAGACCCGATTACAGGCCTTTTAGAGATCCTCTTAAATTTTAGAGGGGACACTTCTGCTTCATGAGCCTTTTGGGTAATCAGGCCCCGGGTAAAAACATTCACACTGGATGATCCAAAAGGTAGAAAATATTTTTAAAATCGATAATTCACAAACTAATGAAGAATGTTAAATCGCGTTATCAAATATCTGTTACCGTAATTTTTTACTAGGTACGTATGTTTTTTCAACTTGCCGCATCAAATTTATCTTCACACGGTGTGGCAATATGAACTCTTATGAACTTAGTTCGTTTAGAACTGTGGCGCTTATTTTATAGTTATCCTATAGATAGCCTACTACATTAGGATGTCATATTTTTAATGAAAAACCTTAAATTTTCAAAGAAATAAATTCATTACTTAAATTAAAAGAAAACAGTAATTACTGTAATTTTTTATATACGAATTTATAATTTTTTTTTTTTTTTTTTTTTTTTTTTTTTTACGAAAGTAATACATAAATATAATTTTGTTAAATATATTTATTATATCTAAATAATATTTCTATTTAATTAAATATTTACTTTTAGTTTGTATTTAAACTGAAAGTAATTTAATTTACATAAAATACTTATAATACTTATAATACTAACATACAATATTAAATTATATTTTTCAATTTTTAAGTATTATATTTTTCGTGATTGTAATGAATAAAGTCGCTAAATCAAACCGAAATTTTAATTCAAAATGAACCATTATTAATACTAGATTTTTATCATATTCAAAATATTTTACACAAACACACATCAAAATATTTTCAAACTATGAAAGAAATATTATACATTTGATATAAACTTACCATCTATTATGCTTAAACCTGACTGCATGTTTGTATTTCAAAGCAGTTATTCCAAGAAAATACCAAATTCCGCTACGATGCTAAAGTCAGTTATTTTTATAGGACAAAAAGTATCATAATTCTTGGAAAATGATATAGTAGTAACAGAGATACATATCAATTCACTCTTAAACGCAGATAAACTTACACAGCCTTCCGCTAAAGATCTTCGAAATCTAGTCGATAATGTAAAAAAAAAGAATTCGCGCCTTGAAGATTTTGAATTGTAATAGAAATAATCTTTCAGATGTTTTAATATTGAACATCATTCTCCAAAAGTTAGATAGAGATACTCGAAAAAATTATGAAATGACGATAAGTTCAAAAGAAGTTCCGAAGTTAGATGAATTACTTTTATTTTTAGAAAAACGATCTGAATTTTTGGAAAATATCCATAAAGTCACGTCTGTTAAACCTTTCAGTAAGGATCAGAAACGTTCATTTAATTCTAAGTCATTGACTTTGTTAGAAGAAGGTCCACACATTTGTTCAATGTGTAAAGGCGATCACATTTTAATGAGATGTTCCCAATTCTTAAATTTACCTGCAAAGAAAAAAAGAAAAAAAAAAAAAAAAAAAAAAAAAAAAGGTTTAATATTGTTAAAATGAAAAAAATTATGCTTCAACTGTTTATCAACAGTTCACAACATTAGCCAGTGCAAAAGTTCAAGCACGTGCAGAAAATGCAACAAACGTCATCACACATTGATCCACCTGGAACGCGGTGAGGAAAATATTGATACTAATCAGACTATAGCAATTCAAGATGAAAATATTATTAGAAGTAATTTATCGCCAACCGCAAACGCATTTACTCCTCATAGTTACACAAATAATCAGATGTCTGTTACCACTTTGGGTGAAAATACACATTCATTTGATAACACGCATTCCACTATTAATAATACTGTAATGAGTATGACGTCTTCTTCTAGTAAACAAGTACTGCTTTCAACTGCGACAATATATGTACAAAATGCTAGACGAGAATTTGTTCCTCTTAGAGCATTGTTAGATTCAGGACCGCAAAATAACTTTATAACGCATCAGTTTCAGGGCTAAATGGTTATGTTATGAATATAAAGGAAAGTATTATAACAACCATAGCAAATAAAAACAGGAGTTTTAATGAAACATTGAAATTTTTTGCTGTTCCTAAAATTACGAGCATAACACCAGCTACATATCTAAACATCATGCCTATTACGCATTTACAAACTTTTCAGTTAGCTGATCCACAATTTGATAAACCAGGCCCAGTACATGTTTTATTATCAAACGGAGTATTTTTTAAATTAATTGGACAAAATAAAATAAATATACAAAATTTGGTTTTTCAAGAAACTGTTTTTGGTTATATGTTGCCAGTGGTTCTACGTCTATTCCGCAACAAAGTTTTAATAATTATTGTGGTCTTGTTTGATCTGTGGATGATTTATCCAACGCTATGCAAAAATTTTGGGAAATTGAAGCGATTCATGATAAAATCCCAATAAAAAGTAAAGAAGAGCAGTATTGTGAAGAACATTTCTTGCGTACACATACTAGAAGAGAAGACGGTAGGTATATTGTGGAAATGCCAATTAAAATTGGTGGGCTTGCATGTTTAGGAGAATCAAAGGAAAACGCACTTAAACGATTAAATCACTTACTTAAGCGATTTGCGCACAATCCAGCCATGAAATTGTTATACGAAGAATTTATTAACGAATATAATAATTTGGGACACTTAGAAGAAATCTTGTTGGCAAAATAAGCCCGAATTTTCATATTATTTGCCGCATCATGGGGTATACAAACCCGAGAAACCAAGCACGAAATTAAGGGTTGTCTTCGATGCTAGTGCACCTACTACCAGTGGTGTTTGTTTCAATGATATTTTATTAAACGGAGGATTAGTCCAAGATGAGCTCTTTGATATCATTTGTCGATTCCGAACTCATAAATACGCCTTTACTGCTGACATCATAAAGATGTATCGCCAAATATTAATTTCGGAAAATCAGAGAGATTTGCTTCGAATTTTGTGGAAAACTGATGAAGAAGAACCAGTCAAAATATTTAAGTTAAAGACGATTACATACGGTACATTGAATGCGCCTTATATTGCCACGCGGACTTTGAATCAGCTTGCAATTGATGAAAAGGACAATTTTCCTCTAGCATCAGGTTAGAGGTCTGCACGGGCCCGGGCTTGGCCCGTGTCCCGTACCCGGCCCGGCGGAATCGTTTCAAATTTTCTAACTGGCCGGCAGAATTAGAATAGTTTTTTCAACGGGCCGGGCCGGCAAAAGAATTGAACGGGCCGGACCAGGCCGATAAAAAAATTTTCGGGCCTGCCGGCCCGTTTTGAAGATTTAAGCAGTAACGATTAAATATGACCTATTTTCAATGAAAATGGTTTTAACGAGATAAATGTGCGTCACGAGCCATACTAGTTTGACAGCATCAATATAAAAATGTAACTTGTACAGTGTAGAGATCGGCATCGGACAGTTGTGTGTAACCCGCTTCAATATTTTTTTAGCTGACTCGTGCCGGGCCGAGATCAAGCTTGCATTATTTTTCTACATATAGACTTGCCAGACTGGAACAAGACTTAATTGTTCTCAACATCTGTAGGGCAGGCAATTTTGAAACAGATTTGTAAAATTATTAAGAGCGATAAAGAACTTATGTTAGCTTAATCTTTGGATATATATTTCTTGATGGTTTTTAAATTAATTTCTCAAAAACGCGAAAGTTTGACACATTTTCAGATTAATTTTTAAATGTAAAAGTAAGATATAAGCCTGACTAGTGAAGGAATTTGGAATCGAATAGCGTTTTTCCTTTTTGGTAAATGAAATACTTGCATAATCTTGTTGAGATACAATAGTTTCTCAAATGGTTGCAGTTTTTCTCCCTTCCCATGCTATCGCTTCCGGAAATTCTATTCAAAACACTAACTATGACAATATCTTATTTGCTTGCAGTATTCTTAAATTGCTTGTATCAAAAAATGGATTACGCCATTTGATTATATAGTTTCTGAATAAAGACACCTGCTAATCTTATGAGTTTCTGAGGAAAAAAATGAATTTAGAAATGTATCAGAAAGGAACTTCTTTGAATTAACGAATGAATTTGGATTTAAAACTTTTAATAAAATGATACAGAATTATTTTTATAAATCTTCTTTTATTAAACAGCTTCAAAAGTACGATTTTTTAACATTCTTTCTTTTTTTTATATTCTAAGCCATATTAATTTTTTAATGAATCTTTATTTGCATGTTGAAAGCCAAAGAATCTTTGTAATCATTAATGTTGCTAATGTGTATTTCCTGTAAAATATACTGAAAAATCATTCCATAGATATGTATGCAGTATTCTTTAAAAAAATCTTAATTATATGATAAAAATCTGAATTTTTTAGAAATCAAAGAAATTGTAACGGGCCAAAACGGGCCGGGCCGGGCCTAAAATACAAAAATTTAAACTGACCGGGCCGGGCCGAAAATTTTTTCCTACGGGCTGGCCGGGCCCGGGCCTGGTTATTCCGGCCCTGGAAATTCCGGCCCGTGCAGACTTCTACATCAGGTGTAGTTCTTCAAGATTTCTACGTGGACGACGTATTAACAGGAGCTAACAATTTAAATAAGGCTCAACAAGTGCAAGCACAATTAATCGCATTTCTTGAACGTGGTGGCATGAAGTTGCGCCGATGGCGTGCTAATCACCCCGAACTCTTGAAAATCGCAACTAGCAATCAAGAGTATACATTCAATGATCGTAATGAGGACCAGAGCACTAAAACTCTAGGATTGTAATGGAATCCAGTTCGTGACCGCTCTTCGTTTAATTCCTCAGTTAAGGGGACAAACGACCCTTAAGCTTAAAAAAAAATTGATTTTTCACAATAAATATATCTGAAAGTCTGAATATTTCTGCGTATGTAAAAAAAAAAAAAAAAAAAAAAAAAAAAAATCATGAAAATATTCCAATTATTTCCAGAGATATGATACAAAACTATGGTGAATTATTTAATAATTTAACTTTAAAGCCATTTATCTCAAAATGTGTTTTTTTCACATTGCGCGCAGGATATTTCTGAAACTATTTAATTTTTTTTGTGAAATTTTCACACATTGTGTAACATATTAGATCCTTCAAACTAAACCTAAATTTTTACATCCCCCACCCCCCTCCCCATTTTTCATGCAGGTCATACTTCAGATTTTATTAAAAAATAATTGTTATTTTAAACTTTTTTAAAAAAAAATATTTTTTTAGCTTAAATTTGAACAAATTTAGTTTCAGATTAAAGAGAAAGTATTGTAATATGTTATTACAGTTGATTTTTTGTATTACATTAGATATTTTGTTTGAAATCATGCGCGCAAGTGGTTGTATCAGTTTTTTTAAAAAAAATACTTACTGTTTAAACCTTTACAAAAAATAAACTTTTTTTTCCTTTATAAGAATATAAAAAATATCTTTTAAATTGTAAAGCTTCAATTTATAGCCAGTAAAAAAATTATGGTCATAGAGCAAATACATTCTGAGAAATTAAATGTAAAAGGTGATGATTTTTCTTCCCTAATTTTCACTTTTAAAGGTCGTATGTCCCCTTAAGGAACCAGTTGTATACTCAAAAAGAACTGTTTTATCCGACATAGCGCGTATTTACGATCCATTGGGATTACTCGGTCCTGGAATAGCTAAGGTTAAGATTTTCATACAAAGACTCTGGCTGTTAAAGCCAGATTGGAACCATCCACTTCCAGATGACATTAAAGATGAATGGCGACGCTTTATCAGAACTCTTCAGAATATAAACAATTTAAAAATCAATCGTTTTGTTTTAAATGAAGGACATTCGGAAGTTGAACTGCATGGCTTCTCCGACGCATAAGAGTTCGCATATGGAGCAGCGATTTATCTACGCTGTTTCACAAAATTTAATACATCTTTAAATTTACTGTGCAGCAAGTCTAGAGTTGCACCATTGAAACCTTTGACAATCCCACGATTGGAGTTGACCGCAGCTGCCTTATTGTCTCAGCTCGTATCTAAGATTGTGAATGTGTTAAAGTTGAACATCGGTAAAATAATATTATGGTGTTATTCAACCATCGTCTTAGCGTGGATTCAGACTCCTCCTCATCTACTTAAAAATTTTGGGAGCAACAGAGTTTACAAAATTCAAGAGTTGACCCAGACTTTTCAATGGAAACATGTACGCTCAGAGGACAATGCAGCAGACCTTGTGTCACGAAGACTAACCTTCGACAAATTAATTGATTGTGAATTTTGGTGGCATGGCCCTCTCTTCTTAAGAAAAAGAGACATTGAATCAGATCAGAACGTTGATTTAGAACAAGTCAAAAAAAGTCCTTCCGGCAATGCCGGGAGGAAGAGGTAGCTTTCATATACTTATTTATTTATTTTAAATTCAGTTATATAAATCAAATATACGAAGCTCAAAATAGTGGAACACGATTATGTAAGATTGAATACTAGTTTTTGTCAATACTGAATGGAATTTTTAGAAATTAGTCATATTTTATTCAACCTGGTTGTCAGGATCTGATAGCACCTGTGCTAAGGAATGTAATGTTTACTCTTTCTCTATTTGAATATTTTTTATTGTATGGTTGTGTACAGAATTTCCAAGGTGACATTCCTTCTTTGTGGAAAGGGGAATTGCCAGATAATCCTTTACAGGTGGGGTGTTAGAGAAAAGAGACAGCTGAGAGGCATGTCCACCTGTCAGTGAAGTATGCGGATGGTGAGTAGATTAGCAGCATGTCACTAAGCAAGAAAAGAATGGAATATGTGTCCAATGAGGAGGCTCCAAAGGGGTTTATGTGGGGGAAAGCAGTGATTTGGAGAGGGCAAGTTTGCCTCAGATCATGGATTCGGTACCTAGGTTTCGTACCTAGAGGTTGCTCTGTGTGGAAGAGCGTAAAGTGTGCGTTTTCTGGTGCACAAAGGACACAGACGTCCTGGTGTTTAGTACTCTGGGCTAAGAAGTGCAGGCCCAGTATACTTGTGTTGGGAGACTCAAGGTTGAGCTCCAAAAAAGTGAATTTAACGTGTATTGAGTGTGAGGTGGAAAGTGTAATTGGAATAGTACACAACCAATCTTTACGGTATCTAATGTAATGTTGAACCGGATCACCTATATCCGAGTTGTAGTTGTATATATTTGTAAATAGCGTATTTTGTGTGTACATATATTCTTAATAAACTGATAATTCGGTTACTAGCGTAAGTCTTCATTTACACCAATCTCACAGTGGGTGACCGATATCACCTAGTAATATCGGTGGTGGCAGCTATATCTACCACGGACATTCTTCAAAGTTGTGTGGACTGAGGGGAACGTCCGACAAATTGTTGGCAGCGTCGGGATAGAATCGCCTGAAACCAGTGACCAGCGAGCCGTGTTGCAGAGTGTTAATGCCGGAGTATCCAGTGGAATTCTTGTGTGGTCGTGCCATGTCGTCGAGTGTGTGTTAAAGCATCGTGCCGGATCGTCGATTGTATGCTAAAGTGTCGTGCCGTATCGTCGAATGCGTGTAAAGTGTCGTGCCGTATCGTCGAGTATGTGCTAAAGTATCGTGCCGGATCGTCTAGTGTGGACTAAAGTGTTGTGCGTATCTTTATTAGAAAGAACTAAACTGAACTGTTGTGCCATATTACTGCTACATCGTGGAACTACCTGTGATTAGAAAAGTACCCCAGCAAAGAAAGTATAAGGTAAGGTGTTTTGATCACATCTTTCTACTGACATCTTGAACCAAAATTTGTTGTTGTATAATTAATAGTAATTTAAGTAAATTGTCTATATTATTTATGTGTTTTATCAATACTTCCTACCTATGAATTGTCCATAACCATATTTAAGGAAAGGTCATAATAACTTGAGCTATTATTGATGGTCTATAATTTTTTTTTACTAATTATGGTAATAGTAGTTGAAAGGAATAATTAAATTTACTTAAAGTTAAATTATTGTTAAAGTAATATTTAAAGGAAGCAACATTTTTAAGTTTGAGGAGTGTATAATAACATTTGCTTAGAATTTTTATTGGCCAATAGTAGTGAAAAAAAAAAAAAGGCCCAAAAGAGAGCCATAGTGGAAAAAAAAAGGCCCAAAAGAGAGCCATAGTAGAGAAAAAAAAAGAATCAAAAGAGAGCCATGGTGAGGAAAAATAAAAGTAAAGATTTTCGGTATATTTGTTTTAAGGGTAAGAACCAGTATTGAATTCGGAAATATTTTAGTGAGGATAATTGTAGAAATTTATATATGCATGTTTACAATTTTTCTTTATGTGTATTTCTTGATTGACTTCAATACTTCTATTCAATTTCAACGTATCAGTATTATTATATGAATTGTATGTTGTTATCTAAGTGTATATATTGGAATCTATATTGCTTAGTAGTTAAATCGAATTATTGTCTTACCCTTTTGTTTTATTGGAAGTATATTGTGTGATATCAATGGTTGAGGAAAATTAGAGTATTTAGTAGGTTAATTAGAAATTAAATGCATCGATTATCTGAAGGGTATTAATTAGTAAAATAAGTGGAGATGTATCTGAACTAAGATAAAAATTTAGGAAATATTAATTTGGTAGGTTTAACTATTCTTGTGGGGTGGTAATAACAATCGGTGAAGGTATGGCTTTCTTATTGAAACTAAAAAAGGTTGATCTTCAAGGGGTAGCCGAAGAATTGGGTGTTGAATTCGCGGAAGATTATACCAGAATTCAGCTTAAGAAAAAGATAATGGACAGTGATGAGTATGACGAGGGGGTTATTAAGGAATTATCTGACGCTATTGTTGCAGAACGATTAGAACAGGAAAAACTAGAACGCGAAAAGTTAGAAAAACAGGAAAAATTAGAACGCGAAAAGTTAGAAAAACAGGAAAGGTTAGAGCGTGAAGAAAAACAGGAAAAATTAGAGCGCGAAAGAATGGAACATGAATTAGAAATGGAAAGGCTAAGAGTTCAAGGATCGGCAAATAATTTCAATGGGTCTAGGGAATCTAGTAATGAAAGTAACATTGAAAAATTGATCAAAAGTGTTAAAACTCTATCTATCAAAGTGCCGGAAGGGACGGAGGGATGGAATTTATTTTTCAGCAGCTTAGAAAGGGCATTCAAAACTAAAAATGTACCGGAAAACCAGCAGGCCGAAATTCTACTAAATATGTTAGGAGATAAGGCAGATAATTTGTTAATTTATACCACTACGGAACAAATGGAGAATTATGAGGAATTAAAGGAGTTAGTTCTAAGGGAACATGAGCCGATACCGAAGGCATGTTTGGAAAATTTTAAGAAGGCTAAGAGAAACCAGAATGAAACTCATGTATTATTTGTATCGCGTTTAATAGCGACATGGGAAAATTATTGTAAGATTAGAGGTGCTGACTCTTATGAAAAGGTCAACCAGTTAATAGTTACGGATAAATTAGCAAGTACGTTAGATGAGGATACCGCGTCATATATTGGGTTAACTCATCAAGGTAAATGGTTAGAAGCTTCTAAAATTGCTAGAGAATGTGACCATTATTTTGACCATAAAAATAAGTCTTATGCAGTTACGTATAAAAGTTTTAAAGGTAAAGATAAGCACGTAAACAATGAAAAAATTAGACCGAGGGATGATAACAAAGTTAGTAATAATTGGAGGCAAAACGGGAGTAATAAGGCTAATTCTTTTTCGGATAGGAAAATAGATTTTAAGAAGCCTAGTGATGCTTCAGCTCCTAAATGCTTTAAATGTGGTTTGAGAGGTCATTACCAACGTTTTTGTAATAAAGTGGGTAATGAGGGAAATAATGGTAATAAAGGGCGAGATCCGAAAGCGGGTGTGCATAAGGTTGTGGTAAAAGAAAGCAAAGAGTTACCTAATGGAGCTATTGTGGCGAGAATATCGGCAAAGGCCGAACAAAGAACTAATGTTATTAGCGAGAAATTAAATAAACTTGAGAAAATTGAAGTTAGTGTAAATGGGCAAAAAGCAAAGGGATTGGTTGATTCTGGATGTAAAATTAGTGTTGTTCATAAAGATTTGGTACCGGAAGAAAAATTAAAAGGAGCGGGTAGTATTTATTTACAAGGGTTATTCGGTGAAGCAGTTAAATCGCCGTTGGTTAAACTACCGTTACCTATTCCGCAGTTCGGACAAACCAATATAATTCATCAGGAAGTACTTTGCGCAGTGACTGATAATATTAATGAGCAAGTAATTTTACATCCCGAAGTGATTAATGAGTTGTCAGGTGTCAACCGCGAGGAGCCATTGCTAAAGGCCCAAGAATTAGAAAGTTCGGAAATTATTATTGATAACTTGAGTGAAAGGGAAGGTATGAATAACGATAGTTGTAATGTTTACGCAATAGAAGCGAGTTCGCAAAATGTACAAACTCAGAATACGGAAAAAACGGAAGTGGAGAAAGGTAATAAAGCTATTGTTAGCAATTCCGACATGTTTAAGGCATCCCAATTAGAATGTAAAGAGTTAGAGAAAGCTTGGGAATTAGCTAAAATGGATAAGGGGGATTATTATATTGTAAATGGTTTATTATATCACAAAGAGAAATTGTTAGGCGAAACTATAGCGCAATTAGTAGTACCCAAAGTAAGAAGGGAAGAAATCCTAAAATTAGCGCATAGTTCAGTATTTGGAGGGCATCATGCAGCCAAGAAAACTTTACAGAGAATCAGGTATTCATTTTATTGGGAGGGGATGGCGAAAGAAACTAAAAATTTTGTGAGTCATGTTTAGAGTGCCAGTTGACTAGAGGGGTTAAAGTAAATGATAGAGCTCCTATTTCCCCAGTGTCACGTCCGGAACTTCCATTTCAGGTAGTTAATGTTGATTTAATTGGGCCTATTGATCCTAAAAGTTCCCAAGGGCATCAGTATATACTAACTTTAATTGATCAACATACCAGGTGGGCGGATGCGATCCCTCTAAAAAGTTTAAGTGCTAAAACTGCGTATGATGCGCTACTTCAAATATTTATGAGGACAGGAATTCCAAATATAATCGTCTGCGATAATGGAACCAATTTCACTGCCGACTTAACAAAAGAATTTGAGAAAAGGTTAGGTGCTAGTCCAAGATTTTCGACCCCACAGTATCCACAGTCTAACGGGCTCGTGGAACGATTTAATCAGACCCTTAAACGTATGTTACATCCTACTATTAGAGAAGAAGGAAAAAAGGGGCATGAACAAATACCATTTGTATTATGGGCGTACAGGGAAGTCCCAAATTCTACGACGGGAATCGCACCTTTCCAGTTATTATATGGTAAAGCGCCGGAGGGTCCTTTATCGATTCTTAAGTCATCCTGGGCAGGAGAAAATAAGGGGGCGCAGTTAGATACTACGCCGATTCATGAGTATCTGAATAAACTTAGAGGACGTTTAGAAAGAGCCGCAAATGAGGCAAAATTATCGTCCGAGGTGCAACAAAATAGAATGGCGTATCATTATAATTTAAGGTCAAAGGAAAAAACGTTTGAAGTAGGTGATAAAGTAATACTGTTAATCCCCGATTCGACTAATAAATTATATTCTAGGTGGCAAGGGCCGGCAACCATAGTCGAAAAACGAAATCATCATTCGTTTGTAGTTGAGTTAGCTGACGGGAGTAGGAAGCATGCGCACCAAAATAAAACACGAGAATTTATTGCTAAATGTAATATAGTTAATATTGTTTTTGAGGGTGATGAGGAATTTGGAGAAGTTAGGGAAATTCCTATTTAGAACCTGGATCAGGAGGTAGAACGAGATATAGAGAGGTTCGAAATAAAAGGGTTATCTAACAATCAAGTTAAAGATTTAAAGTGCAAATTTGGAGAGAAATTAACTAAGTTTTTAGGTCATGTAATTGGGGGTGGAACGCATGCACCTGATGAGGAAAAAATAGGAGCAATAAGGGATCTAAAGAGACCAAAAACTAAAAAGGAAGTTAGATCTGTTTTGGGATTAATGGGATTTTACCGATCTTATATTCCAAATTATGCCGAAATTGCTATACCTTTAACCGAATTGTCAAAAGGGAAGGTTAAAAATACTGTACCATGGGATGAAAGGGCAGAAAAAGCATTTAATACTCTTAAAGATGAGTTATGTAAAGTGACGAGTTTGGCTACACCTATCGTAGGCCGGGAATATCAGCTCCACGCAGATGCTACCGACCTGGCAGTAGGATGTTGCCTTACTCAAAAAGATGAAAAGGGTCAATATAAACCGATAGCTTTTGCCAGTCAGAAATTGTCAGGGGCTCAGCGTGCTTCGCCGAGTATAGAGAAAGAGGCTTGGAGTGTTCTCTTCGGGTTGCGGAAGTTTGAAAAGTGGACCCATGGATCTCAAATTGAGATCATTACAGATCACAATCCATTAAAATTTCTCACTGAAACAACCCCAAGATCACCCAAACTCACTAGATGGGCTCTTGCCTGGCAACGCTGGAACCTGAGTATTTCTCATCGACCAGGAGCGCAACATTTAAATGCTGACGCAATTTCTAGGCTACATAGAAAGAGCTGGGAAGAACAACCAGTTGTTAGCCCATCAGCATCAACGACCCAGTAGTGGACAACCTTAAAGGGATGTTGTCACACATTTAATTTTTTTTTTCTGTAGGTGTGTAAATATTTTTTAATTTTTTTGTTTATAATATTGTATTAACATGTGTATTGTTTAGGTAATAATAATATTAGTAAAGGTTCAGTAGAGATGTCAGTAGATAATGTTCAGACACCTGGAAATACCTATGTAATAAGTGTCATTATGTAATAAGCATAATGAAGAAATCTGTAAAGAGACTATTGAACTCTTCTGCGATATTACTATATGTTTGGGGAAAATTAGCCCCTAAAAGGCATATTTTCCGCTAAGGTGGGGGGTGTCAGGATCTGATAGCACCTGTGCTAAGGAATGTAATGTCTACTCTTTCTCTATTTGAATATTTTTTATTGTATGATTGTGTACAGAATTTCCAAGGTGACATTCCTTCTTTGTGGAAAGGGGAATTGCCAGATAATCCTTTACAGGTGGGGTGTTAGAGAAAAGAGATAGCTGAGAGGCATGTCCACCTGTCAGTGAAGTATGCGGATGGTGAGTAGATTAGAAGCATGTCACTAAGCAAGAAAAGAATGGAATATGTGTCCAATGAGGAGGCTCCAAAAGGGTTTATGTGGGGGAAAGCAGTGATTTGGAGAGGGCAAGTTTGCCTCAGATCATGGATTCGGTACCTAGGTTTCGTACCTAGAGGTTGCTCTGTGTGGAAGAGCGTAAAGTGTGCGTTTTCTGGTGCACAAAGGACACAGACGTCCTGGTGTTTAGTGCTCTGGGCTAAGAAGTGCAGGCCCAGTATACTTGTGTTGGGAGACTCAAGGTATAGCTCCAAAAAAGTGAATTTAACGTGTATTGAGTGTGAGGTGGAAAGTGTAATTGGAATAGTACACAACCAATCTTTACGGAATCTAATGTAATGTTGAACCGGATCACCTATATCCGAGTTATAGTTGTATATATTTGTAAATAGCGTATTTTGTGTGTACATATATTCTTAATAAACTGATAATTCGGTTACTAGCGTAAGTCTTCATTTACACCAATCTCACAGTGGGTGACCGATATCACCTAGTAATATCGGTGGTGGCAGCTATATCTACCACGGACATTCTTCAAAGTTGTGTGGACTGAGGGGAACGTCCGACACTGGTTTTATTTTAAGCGATTTATAGGGTCGCCAAATTCCACGATATCCATTTTAAAGCAGCATGACGGATTAAAAAAAAAACCCAATGAGCTTGATCGAAATCTTAATTCATGTGAACATGCACACTCACATCAAAATCGATTAATATATACGAGTGCTGTCGCGGGCAAATTGACTTTTTAAAAAATGTCACCCACATTAGAAATTCAAACTGCTATATCCCAAGCGCTTTTCAAGGTAAAGACAAAGCAAAAAATACTCCGGAATTCATTATTGCGATAAATAGTTTAGAAAGAATCTTTTTTCAATTTCTAATTTTTTGTTTATACATCATTATACATTTAAAAGATTTTTGATACATTTAAATGGGCGCCATTTTGAAACAAGATGGCGGATAAAGTTGGCCCGTGAACTCGGTCAAGATATTGGTATGTACCATGAACACACAGGGTTATATTGAAATCAGTCTATAAATATGCGTATTAATACGTAATAAATTTCAGACCGTTTCAAAATGTCAATCTCACTGGAAATTGAAAGTGCTAAAACTCAGCCATTTTTCAAGATATGAATGAAACAAAAAATGCTCTGGAATCTTTGTATCAAAGTCAAAACACAAAAGAAAAATCTTTTTCCATTTCTTACTTTTTTGCACCTAATTTTAAAATTTAAATTAAGAAAAATAATATTCCGCCATTTTGAAACAAGACGGCGGTTGGAACTGGCCAACAAATTCGGTCCAGGCATCAGTATGTCCTATCTACGCACCAAGTTTTATCCAAATCAGTGTATAAATACGCGTGTTAACACGTGACGAAAACCAGATCATTTCAAAATGTGAGCAGCACTAGAAATTAAAAGTACTATAACTCAGACATTTTTTAAGATACAGACGAAACAAAAAGTGCTTTGGAATCTTTGTTTCAAGGTCAAATGCATGAAAGAAAAATCTTTTTCAATTTCTCACTTTTTTGTATCTAATTTCAAATTTCAAAAATTTTTTTAAATTTAAATGGCCGCAATTTTTAAACAAGATGGCGAATGATTATCGAACTCGGTCCAGGCCTTATTAAGTACTATGTACACACCAAATTACATCCAAATCGATTTATAAATACGAGTGTTATCACGTGACAAAATCAGATCGTTTCAAAATGTCAGTCATAAGAAAAATTCAAAGTGCTATAACTCAATCATTTTTTAAGATATAGACAAAGTAAAAAGTGTTCTGGATATGGTGTTTTAAGATCTAACACATAAAATAAAAATATTTTTCAACTTTAAATTTTTTCGCATTTAATTTTAAATTAATTTTTTTTAAATTTAAATGGCCGCCATTTTGAAACAAGATGGCGGATGATGCTGGACGACGAACTCGGTCGAGATATTTGTATGTACTATGTACATACCAAGTTTCATTCAAATCGGTTCATAAATTCGTTAGTTATAGCTTGACAAGAATCAGATCGTTTCAAAATGTCAGCGATAAGAAAAATTCAAAGTGCTATAACTCAGTCATTTTTTAAGATATAGACAAAATAAAAAGGGTTCTGGAATTGGTGTTTTAAGATCTAACACATAAAATAAAAATATTTTCAACTTTTAATTTTTTCGTATTTAATTTTAAATTTAAAATTTTTTAAAATTTTTTAAATGGTTTCCATTTTGAAACAAGATGGCGGATGATGCTGGCCAACGAACTCGGTCGAGATATTTGTATGCACTATGTACATACCAAGTTTCATTCAAATCGGTTCATAAATACGTTAGTTATCGCATGACAAAAATCAGATATATATATATATATATATAACCATATATATACAGGGTGTCCGAAAAGTCTGGAAACGGTCGAATAACTCGAAAAATACATATGAGATTGAAAAACGTAAATATACGTGTTAAATATTTTTAAATAAGCTACTCAGTGATACCAAATTTGACTTTCGTAACCGACCCCCTGGGGGTCAGAGGGTGTCCAACTTTGAAATCTTAAATTATAACCCCCATTTTTTATTGCAGATTCGGATTATACGGACAAAAATACGTAACTTTTGTATTTGATGTTTATTTCGAATCCTCGTTTATCACGGTGTAATTGAGCATATTAAATCGATACATATTTCGGCTTTTCCAACGGGATTTTCCCTAATCGAAACTAATTGGGGAGAATTTATGACATCAAATTCCTCGTCTTTTGCAATAATAGCGTTTCCTGAAAATCACCCGTGCCGATTATTTCGGTAGTGCTACACAGTTAAAAATTTGATCCATTTGCTGTAGCGTCACTCCACAGCTTTTATAGAATATCTCTTTCATGACCAATGAGAATGATCCATAACACAGTAAAGTACACTGTAAAAAAATTGACCCTTTTGCTGCATCGTCACTCCACCGCTTTTATAGAAAACGATTACTTTACTGTGTTATGGAGCATTCTCATTGGTCACAAAAGAGATATTCTATAATAGCTGTGGAGTAACGCTGCAGCAAATGGGTCAAATTTTTAACAGTGCTGCACTATTGAAATAATCGCCACGGGTGATTTTCAGAAAACGCTATTCCTACAAAAGACGAAGAATTTGACGTCAAAAATTCTGCCCAATCAGTTTCGATTAGGGAAAATCCCGTTGGAAAAGCGGGAATATGTATCGATTTAATATGCTCGATTACACCGTGATAAACAAAGATTTGAAATAAACATCAAATACAAAAGTTACGTATTTTTGTCCGTAGAATCCGAATCTGCAATAAAAAATGGGGGTTATAATTTAAGATTTCAAAGTTGGACCCCCTCTGACCCCCAGGGGGTCGGTTTCGAAGGTCAAATTTGGTATCACAGAGTAGCTTATTTAAAAATATTTAACACGTATATTTACGTTTTTCAATCTCATATGTATTTCTTGAGTTATTCGACCGTTTCCAGACTTTTCGGACATCCTGTATATATATATATATATATATCTGATTTTTGTCATGCGATAACTAACGTATTTATGAACCGATTTGAATGAAACTTGGTATGTACATAGTACATACAAATATAAAGACCGAGTTCGTTGGCCAGCATCATCCGCCATATTGTTTCAAAATGGCGGCCATTTAAAATTTAAAAAAAAAATTAAAATTTAAAATTAAATGTGAAAAAATTAAAAGTTGAAAAATATTTTTATTTTATGTGTTAGATCTTAAAATATCATATTCAAAACACTTTTTACTTTGTCTATATCTTAAAAACTGATTGAGTTATAGCACTTTGAATTTTTCTTATGGCTGACATTTTGAAATGATCTGACATTTGTCATGCTATAACTAACGTATTTATGAACCGATTTGAATGAAACTTAGTATGTACATAGTACATAAAAATATCTCGACCGAGTTCGTCGGCCAGCATCATCCACCATCTTGTTTCAAAATAGCGGCTATTTAAAATAAATTTAAAAAATTTAAAATTTAAAAATAAATGCGAAAAAATTAAAAGTTGAAAAATATTTTTATTTTATGTGTTAGATCCTAAAACACTTATTCTAGAACACTTTTTGTTTTGTCTATTTCTTAAAAAATGATTGAGTTATAGCACTTTGAATTTTTCTTATGGCTGACATTTTGAAACGATCTGATTTTTGTCACGTGATAACACTCATATTTATAAATCGATTTGGATGTAACTTGGTGTGTAAATAGTACTTAATAAAGCCTGGACCGAGTTCGTTAACCAGTTCCATCCGCCATCGTGTTTAAAAATGGCGGCCATTTAAATTTTTTAAAAGAATTTTAAAATTTAAATTTAGGTACAAAAAAGTGAGAAATTGAAAAAGATTTCCAAAGCACTTTTTGTTTCGTCTGTATCTTAAAAAATGTCTGAGTTATAGTACTTTTAATTTCTAGTGTTGCTCACATTTTGAAATGATCTGGTTTTCGTCACGTGATAACACGCGTATTTATACACCGATTTGGATGAAACTTGGTGCGTAGATAGGACATACTTTTGTCTGGACCGAGTTTGTTGGCCAGTTCCAACCGCCCTCTTGTTTCAAAATGGCGGATTATTATTTTGTTTTAATTTAAATTTTAAAATTAGGCCCAAAAAAGTAAGAAATTGAAAAAGATTTTTCTTTGGTGTTTTGACCTTGATACAAAGATTCCAGAGCATTTTTTGTTTCATCTATATCTTCAAAAATGGTCGAGTTTTAGTTCTTTCAATTTCCAGTGAGATTGACATTTTCAAACGGTCTGAAATTTGTCACGCGATAATATGCATATTTATAAACTGATTTGGATATAACTCCGTGTGTACATGGTACATATCAATGTTTTGACCGAGTTCACTAGCCAACTTCATCCGCCATCTTGTTTCAAAATGGCGGCTATTTAAGTTTGTCAAAAATCTTTTAAATGTATAATGATGTACAAATAAAAAATTAGAAATTGAAAAAAGATTCTTTCGAATGTATTTATCTTAATAATGAATTCCGGAGTATCTTTTGCTTTGTCTTTACCTTTAAAAAACGCCTGGGATATGGCAGTTTGAATTTCTAATGTGGGTGACATTTTTTTTTTTTAAGTCAATTTGCCCGCGACAGCACTCTTATATGTTAATCGATTTCGATGTGAGTGTGCATGTTCTCATGAATTAAGATTTCGATCAAGCTCATTCTTTTTTTTTATCAATCATGCTTCTTTAAAACGGATATCGTGGAGTTTGGCGACCCTATAAATCGCTTAAAATAAAACCAGGTTGAATAAAAGATGACTAATTTCTAAAAAGTCCTATTAATGTTCAGTATTGACAAAAACTAGTATTCAATCTTACATAATTGTGTTCCACTATCTTGAGCTTCGTATATTTGATTTATATAACTTAATATAAAATAAATAAATAAATATATTAAAGCTACTTCTTCCTCCCGGCATTGCCGGAAGGACTTTTGTAATGAAAGCTACCTAACAATAGTGACTTTTCAGCAGAATTAAAACTGAAAAACAGTACAGCACTAATCAGTTTAAATTCTAGTGAATTTGTAAATGAAATTTTAAGTATCAGTAACAATTATACTAAAATATTACGTGTTTTAAGTTATATTTTCAGGTTCTTAGATAACACAAGAAAATTAGCTGAAAAAAGAAAGGGACACGTAAGTATAGAAGAATTATCACGATCCGAAATATTTTTAATTCGGGAAATTCAAAAAGTTGAATTTAAGCCAGAATATACTGCAATGTTAGAAGGTAAGCAAATTTCTAAGAAAAGTAAATTGCGATTGTTAAATCCCTTTTTAGATTCAGATAATGTGCTAAGAGTAGGAGGGCGTTTAGATAATGCAGACCTAAAGTTTTCTGAAAAACATTAATATATTCTGCCAGCTAAGGGTAAATTGTGTGGCCTAACTGCAATTTACTGTCATAAAAAATATCTTCATATAGGTGCACAAGCATTGTTATGCTACTTGAGGCAAAAATTCTGGCCGCTATGGGGAAAAAATTTAGCTAGAAAAATAACGCATGAGTGTGTAACTTGTAGTAAAACCCCGTAACTATACAACAAATCATGAGTTCCCTACCCAGAGAGAGAGTACGTCCTAGCGCACCATTTAATTACGTGGGAACAGATTTTGGTGGCACCTTTTTCATAAAATATAAGGGACAGAGAAAGGTAATTCTTAATAAGGTGTATTTGGCAATCTTTGTTTGCTTTGTAACTAAAGCAGTGCATCTCGAACTAGTGTCAGAATTGACTACAGATGCATTCGTTGCCACCTTAAAAAGGTTCATTGCTAGGCGCGGAAGGTGCGCAGTAATCTTTTCAGATAATGCAAAAAATTTTGTTGGTGCTAACGCCGAGTTACAGAGACTCCATTATTTACTAAGACATCCTGAAGAAAAGTTAGCGAATTATTTCTCAGAAGAGAATATTATTTGGAAATTTATTCCACCCAGAGCACCTAATTTTGGCGGGTTGTGGGAGGCAGGAATAAAATCGGTAAAATATCATCTAAAGCGAACAGTAGGTAATGCAAGGCTAACGTTCGAAGAGTTATTAACTGTAATTGCTCAAATAGAGTCTATATTAAATTCATGGCCAATCACTCCATTGTCTTCAGACGTGAATGACTTGAAGGCCTTAACACCAGGCCATTTCTTAATCGGAAGGCCTATGACAGCCATCGTTGAACCAGAATTAATTAATGTTAACGAAAATAGATTATCTAGATGGCATAGAATTTCAAAATACATTCAATTGATATGGAATCGTTGGAATAAAGAGTATTTAAATACGCTCCAACAACGTTCCAAGTGGCAATTTGAAAAAAATAATGTTAACATAGGAATCCCATTGTTGATAAAGGAAGATGACCTCCCTACTAATAAATACTTACTAGGACGCATTATAAATATTTTCCCAGGTGCAGATGGTAAGATTAGGGTTGTAGAAGTTAAAACCGCAAGGAGAATACTTAAAAGAAGTATCTCAAAAATTGCGTTATTGCCACAACTAGTTTCAATAAAATTAATTACGAAATGTAAAAACAAAAAGTTTTGTTATGTATTTTTCTTTTTTGTTTTCCTATTGCTGTATGTTCATAATTGTATTTTTCATTGTTAAAAGAAAATTGTTGTATTGTATCATATTACTTAAGCATTTGTAATGTTAATATTTTGTAGTGTATAATTTATTGAAGTTGACCCTTCAATGTCGGGGGGTATGTTAGAGTTATTTGTAATTTAGTTTTGGAATCTGACATCACATAAGTTCGCTAATGTATGTAACTATAGAAACGCAAATTGTCTGTGTTTTTCTTGGTTGTTGTTTTGTTTTGCTAGAAGAGCAAGCAACGCTTCGCAATATCTTAAAATAAAGTGTGTTACAGTCTACTAAAGCATGTGAGTTTATTAATTACGTTAATACGTATCGCCGCAACAATAAGACAACGTCTGCTATCTCAACCGGTGAACAAATATTATTCTTTTATTATTTTGTTTGTATAAATCCATTTAATGATTTTTATTTCACATTCATTTAAAAAATATGTAACGTAAATAACATTCATGAGACTTATAAATATCAAAACCTCAGATTATTAACAAAAAGTTGAAACATTTCTGTATTATTGAGAATTGTATTAGATAATATTTTCCGTAATATCCCCGCATAAAATAAAATTTCAAAATCATCCACAAAACTTTTATTTTATTTAGTTTTTACAATAAATTAGTTTTCAGAATTAATTTTATCCAATAAATAAATTTTACATCATATACTGTAACTTTTGGAATATTGAAGGAATATTAACACCATTCACTGAAAGCAAAGATTTAAAATATGTATTATTCATTATTGTTAAAGTTCATAACGAAAATTTCGGGTTGAACCTGAAGCGAGACAATCAGTATATTTGAATGAATGAATGAGATGGTTTGCTTGTTGTAGTGTGTAATTCTACGTCTTAAGGCTGTTAGTCAATCAGCTTCCGAAATCACAAGCCTATAGGCAAATTCAATCGAATATTGAAAATATCTCCGCGGAAAATGAACTTTCTTAACTTCTTTTTTCTGTGTGCTCGTCTTAAAAAATGCCTCTTTTTTTCAGTTCTAAAATCTGTGTTGAATTTAATCTATACTAATAAAAGAAAGTTTTGCTCTGTGTGCTGTGGCTAGCAAAATCTACGGCACGTACGAAGCTGAAAATTTTTGTGAGGCAATTCCAAAGTATCTCTTGATGTAATTGTCTGAGACTTAGAATTTTAAATTTCTAAGAATTAATTTAGATTTTGACTAACAATCGCAACACACTCTGACTCATTTCGGTTTTTGCGCGAGGAAAAAAACGCTGAAATCTTAAACCTTCTATTAATTAATAGTGCAATCGTTTTTTTTTTAAATGAATTTTAACGTTTTTAAATACATTGGCGAATTTAAGTCATTTCCAAAATAACACAATCTTAACTAGATTTATATTACCAACAAAAATTTTGAAACTATCGAATAGGTAAGAAGTATTTCTTACAAAATAAAATGTATGAAAATTTCGACTAAGTCATTAAAAATCTGATTGTTTCACTGGCATTTAGCTGGCTTTCGGTATGCATGTACTCCAAAAATAAAATTACGCATAAAATAAAATACTTTCAATGCTTAAATAATAATAATAATAATAAATAGCATGTACTTTCAATTCAATAATTTTCTCCAATTTCTTCATTTAAAAATATAACATAAACAATATGGAGTTAATGATATAAAATCATAAAAATTTGACGTTCACTGTAGGATCATTCATGACGGGCCCGGACGACGCCGGTTCAGCTAGTATTTTACATATTAAAAACTGACGAATTGCGAGAAACATTTTGACGCTTCACATAAAATTAAGCATGAATTTTAGAAAAATTTTGAGGCCTACGAAAAGAAAAATAATCTTTTAAGAAGAGTACATAGAAAAAGTAAGTTAAAAATATTAATTTCTGAGGAGATATTTTAAATATACGAATGTATTCTTCGCACATAGGTTTAACTTTAGCGACGGGAATTCGGAAGTTGACTGACTAACACCCTTATGGTGCTTCTGATCTCTTTTGAAAACATCTTGTCTAACAAATAAAAGATGAGTGAATAAAGTTTTTTTAAAAAAAAAGTATTAAATTAAAAGCTCATCGCGTTTTTTAAATCAAGAGTCAACAGCGTTTAAGCGAAGTTTAACAAAAACGTAAAAAATAATAGTGCAAACAAATTATTAGTAATGTGAAACAAAGGGAAAAGATTATATTCCTCATCTTTCCTACAAAAATATCTACATTTTATACCGTTTATGTTTCAATGAATTCATTACACTCAAAATAAATGCTACAATCTATTTAATAAATATTCTAATGGGGGAGAAAAGGTAAATTCAGAATTGCGTGAAAACTGCTACGGGCATCTTTCTAATTTAATATTTGAAGCCGGTTGGAATACGATACGAGCGAAAGGATCATCACATTTTTTTCATACACTTTTTTATGTTTCGATTTTCTGGCATAAGTAATTCAGAAAAAAAAGGAGCGGGATGGGAAATATTACAAGGCTTATCTAAATTATATAAAAACAAAATGAATACATAAATCATCTTTTTTAGTTATTCTGCTTTGTTTCACAATAGGACAAATTTGCATTTATGTATTATTAAATTTATTTTTAATAATAAAAAAAAAAGTAAACTGTATGAAATAGACATTTAAAATATACAGGGCGTCCCGTTGTGAGTTAATTCCTAAACTGTTAATTTTAAAGGCATAATTGCCATTGCAACATCATTTCAAATGTGGTTCTCCATAAGCTTCGAATCAAGAATATGTCTAATAAATGATTAATAGGTTTCATTGATTTCAATGATTAATAGGTTTTCAAAAACTTGATCACGATCAAGTCTTTGTACTCGGATTAATTGGTTTGAATAATTCTATTAATAATTAAAATTAGTCTAAAAATTAATAATTCAATTCTGTCTACAAAATAATTTTTTCCGATATTTAAAAAATATATATCCTTCAAACGTTTAAAAAGTAAATTGCATATTTACTACATTGTAAAAAAAAAAAAAAAAAAAAAAAAAAAAAAAAAAGTAAATTACTAAATCTTTTCTAGGAAACTGGGATTCCAAGAACTTTTTATGTAATGGTAACAGCAAAAATGCGCGTAATCAATTCTGTTACATGAATTTTTGTTGTTACCGTTACATAAAAAGATCTAGGAATAGGATCTTTTTAGCACTTTCCAACAAAGTTGAAAAGTGCTTATGCATTCGGTTTGTCTGGCCGTCTGTCCGCGCTCTAACTCCCGTAAATATACTCGGATTGCTATGAAATTTTTATACGTTATTGAGGTTCATCCTACATTGTCAGAAAAATTCGTCAATATACACTAAGTTATCCTCATTTTTTCACAAATAATTTCCGTACTCCCAGAAAACGTATTTGATCTGTGAATTCATTCCGAAGGTCGAAAAATGAGGGAGAGATTCCGTTTTTTTCTAGCACGCATGCGTATTGGGTCTGTTAGTAATAAATTCGAAATTGTTTTTAAAATGAAAAACAAAATAAACAAATTATAATGTCTAATTAAGTTTTATAAAGACAAAAATATTTTCGAATTTAAAAATAAATAACAATTACTTTCTTTATTCATTCAAAAGTTCTCACAATTTGTTATCCAAAGTTGGATAATTTGAATAAAGTTGGATATACTAAGTTATTTATATAATAAATATTCGCATTTAAAATATAAGGTACCCTGGGGTAATAACGCCACGTTAAGGTTCTACCAATTTTCACGGCTTAGTTTTAGATTGTATTTTTCAAACAAATATAGGATCTGATACAGCAACTCATTGACTATCTATATAAAATAAAATAATTTAACAGATATGTATTCATAAAATGTAATGGCGTTTTTTCTTGACCAATGCTATTTGGCGTTATTACCCACCTATATGGGTAATAACGCCATGCAAACAAAACTATGAAATAAGATGGAATAATTGCATGTAGATAGCCCAATTCTAGAAATACAAACTCTACAAACTTAGAAATTGACAAATTGCATTCTAAGCTATCGAAAATGTTCAATTTTTTGTGAAAGTGTAAGAAAAATAAAGGTGTGGTGTGGGAGGGGGGGTGGGGCAAAAGAATATCAGACCGTGAGCTTCTTTTTGTTTAAAAAGGACCGCTTAAATAGAAATACGAGAAACATTGCGCAGTTTTAACTGTGTTTATTTGAATCAGTATTTAGGATGCAGCTCGGCCACTGTAGGAATCAACCGGGGTATTAATGTAAAGGATTGGCGTTATTACCCCGGTATAGTTATTGCGCAGTGCATTTTAAATTTCAAATTATCTCGAGAAGATATCCAAAATCTTCAACAACATTTTAAAAGTACATGAAATGCACTACAAATTTATGTAATTAACAATGTATTTCCGGATAAAAAGATAGTCTTCACATCACAACACGTATCTCGCAAATTTTAGATCAAGCGTTAATTTTAGTTGTTTGTAAAAACAATAAGACCTAAAAATGAAACAAATTAACTTGAAGCTGTTTTTTGCGATTTACATGACTCAAAACCCTTCTGCGCTGAGCACATGGGTGTCATTTACTTGATTATTTCATAACTGTGCAAAATATAAGCACTTGGCGTTATTACCCCGCCTGGCGTTATTACCCCAGGTTACCTTACTTCAAGTGAACACATTTAAAAGATATTTTAATTAAAAAATAAAATGAAAAAAAATTATATTATTCAAAAAAAATCTTTCGTACTATAAGCTGAAAACAAAAATAGATGAAAAATACTATATTACTATAAAATCATTGTTATTATAAGAATCAATTAATAAGCAATAAATAAAATTATCGTGGAAAAAAAGCGTGGGATGCTCCATCTACCATGCTCCATCTATCAGTTCTTAAGAAGCACCCCACGCTTTTTTTCCGCGATAATTTTATTTATTGCTTATTAATTGATTCTTATAATAACAATCATTTTATAGTAATATAGTATTTTTCATCTATTTTTGTTTTCAGCTTATAGTACGAATTATTTTTCACTTTTTAGTTTGATATACTTAAAAAGCGTGTTTTTTAGATTTTTTAAACTATATTTATTTTCCACTTTTTAGTTTGATTACTTTAAAAACGTGGTTTTTAGTTTTTTTAAACTATATTTATTTTTCACTTTTTAGTTTGATTACTTTGAAAGCGTGATTTTTAGTTTTTTTAAACTATATTTATTTTAAAATTTACAACGAAAGGACATCGATCCAAATCACTTTTTTTGGTCGACTCTGGTTAATTTAACCATGCATCTCGAATCCTATTAAGAATGTATAAAAAAAATTCTTCACATTATGAAGGACAACATTTTTTGCCAGATATAGTCAAATTTTGAGACATTCTTTCATTTGGCACCAAATACGTGTTGTGGCTTTCGTAATCTTAATAGTCAATTTTTCGGCCAAATGTCGCCAATATTTTGTGAAATATTGCCAACTTATTGGTTGCTGCCATTTTCTCATGACCCTGACCCGTATTACCCAAAATGACCCACTAATCAAATTTGATCAAACATGTGACTTAGCTCAAAGGTCTCCAGGTAATCAAAAACAGTAGGATATAAAGTTGAATCAAAATCGTTTAAGCCGTTTCTTAGATAAAATTAGCTTGACAGCATTCATCAATAAAGCGAAATGGCCCACTAATATAATTTTGTTTAACTTGCGACTCTGCCCAATAGTCTTCTCGTGACAAAAGACGTTTCGTTACAAAATTTAGGTAAAATTGATTGAATCGTTGTTATATATAATTAGAATAACCCTAACCCATTATGACCCAAAATGACCCATTAATCGAATTTTCGCGAGCATGTGTCCTGGTCCAATGGTTTTCTCTTGCCCGAGAATATCATAATACAAAATATAGTCAAAATGGTGAGAGACATTTTCTACATAAAATTAGCATGACCCATCAATGACCCACAAATGACCCTTATAATAAAAATCTCTCGAACATGTGATTTAGCCCATTAGTTTCCTCGTGTCTAAAAATTGTTACATACAAAATTTCGTTAAAAACGATCCAGCCGTTCTTTAAATATAAATAGCTTGACCCAGACCCTTTATGACCCATTAATCGAAATTTCTCGAAAGTGTGACCTAGCCCAATAATTTTCTTGTGCCAAAAAAAATGTTATATACAAAATTTCGTTAAAATCGATCCACCTGTTCTTTAGATGTAGCTTGACATGATCCATTATGGCCCATCATGACCCACAAATGATCATTATAGTCGAAATCTCTCAAACATGTGATTTAGCGAATTAGTTTCCTCGTGTCAAAAAACTGTTCATACAAAATTTCGTTATAATCGATCACGCCGTTCTTTAAATATAAATAGCTTGACCCAGACCCTTAATGACCCAATATGACCCATTAAAATTTTTTCTCGAACATGTAACCTAGCCCAATATTTTTCTCGTGCCCGAAAACCATAGAATGCAATTTTTAGTCAAAACTGCGTAAGAAAATCTTTAGATAAAAATAGCATGACCCACAATGACCCCAAAAATGACCCACTAACCGAATTTTCTTGAACATATTACCTAACCCAATGGTCTTCTTGTAATTCAAAACGATAAAATATAAAATTTGGTCAAAATCGTTAGAGCCGTTTTTTAGATAAAAATGGCTTGACCCATAATGACCCAAAAATGACCCACTAATCGAAATTTTTCGAACATGTGACCCAGCCCGATAGTTTTCTCGTGCCAAAAAACTGTTACATACAAAATTTCGTTATAATCGATCACGCCGTTCTTTAAATATAAATAGCTTGACCCAGACCCTTAATGACCCAATATGACCCATTAAATTTTTTTCTCGAACATGTAACCTAGCCCAGTATTTTTCTCGTGCCCGAAAACCATAGAATGCAATTTTTAGTCAAAACTGCGTGAGAAAATCTTTAGATTAAAATAGCATGACCCACAATGACCCCAAAAATGACCCACTAACCGAATTTTCTTGAACATATTACCTAACCCAATGGTCTTCTTGTAATCCAAAACGATAAAATATAAAATTTGGTCAAAATCGTTAGAGCCGTTTTTTAGATAAAAATGGCTTGACCCATAATGACCCAAAAATGACCCACTAATCGAAATGTTTCGAACATGTGACGCAGCCCGATAGTTTTCTCGTGCCAAAAAACTGTTACATACAAAATTTCGTTATAATCGATCACGCCGTTCTTTAAATATAAATAGCTTGACCCAGACACTTAATGACCCAATATGACCCATTAAAATTTTTTCTCGAACATGTAACCTAGCCCAATGATTTTCTCGTGCCCGAAAACCATAAAATGCAACTTTTAGTCAAAATTGCTTGAGAAAATCTTTAGATAATAAGGAAAATCTTTAGATAATAAGGAAAATCTTTAGTTCTAATCTTTAATCTAATTTAATCTAATTTAATCTTTAGTTCTAATCTCTTCTAATCTAATCTTTAGTACTAATCTTAATTGGAGAGTTACAAACCCACAAACTCACATACAGGTGAAGTTAATAAAAGCGTGTTAATTAAAAGCTTTGTAACGAAATAGACCAATCACACCCATATGAAATGAATGGTTCTACTTTAAAGCATCTCATTAATGTTCAACGGTATCGTCGAGGTAACGCGTTTGGCTGCCAATGCTGGGATCGTGAGTTCGATCCTCAGCCGTGCCGGATTGGTATTTTCAAGAATTTTTTTTCAAATGACGGATATTTTACCTCTTTTGACGGAGAAAAAAATAAACGGATAATCGTCAATCTACAGACAATTTCTGGCAGCAGTGCTGCCAGTACTTTTTCTGTAAAAAGATGGAAGTTTTTTTGAGAGTGTAGCACGAACACTATTGAAAATGAAGTATCTACCATGATTAGTTTATCTACAGAGAGAATCAAAAGTTTCCCATTCCATTACGGCCTATGGGGGAATATCTTTAATATACTCGGATTGGCATGAGGACGTTATTGACGTTTGGCCTAGCACAAGTCCTATTAAAAATGAAGTTTCTACCATGATTAGTTTATCTACAGGGCGAATCAAAAGTTTCCCAATACATTACGGCCTATGGGGAAAAATCGTTAATATACTCGGGTTGCCATGTAATTTTAGGACGTTGTTGAGCTTTACCCTAGCACAAACCCTACTGAAAATGAAGTATCTACCATGATTAGTTTATCCACAGAGAGAATCAAAAGTTTCCCATTACATTACGGCCAATGGGGAAAAATCGTTAATATACTCGGATTGCCATGAAATTTTAGGACGTTATTGATGTTTACCCTAGCACAAGTCCTATCGAAAATGAAGTTTCTACCATGATTAGTTTATCTACAGGCCGAATCAAAAGTTTCCTATTACATCACGGCCTATAAAGAAAAATCGTTTCAAAGGAATTTTAAAGATGTTATACCCTGTGAAACATATTAAAATATGCATTATATAAAATATAAGGTGAAAATGTAGCTATTATTCATTTACAGGGCCACACAAAAGATAAATGGTAAAAGGGGGAATTGTGTGTGACATATTTTAAATATATTAAGCTTTTTCATGTATAATAAAATTGATATATGTCACTGAAGCTTAATATAAATTATACGCTACTGTCTTGCGTAATATAAAGTACATAGCATTTACAGGGCCATACAAAAGATTTCAAATAGTATATTCTTTCCGAAATACCGTATATGTGTCCGATGATGACTGATGGAGGGATGAAATGCATTTTGATTATGGTATCCGCGTTTATATTTCGCTAAATATATGCACATTATATGGTGTGTGTAAATGTTATAGTTGATATACAGGGTTACCCAAAAGGGCTCAGCAACGTTACTGAATATGAGCGTAAATTATTTAAAGGTGGTTCTTAAATAAGCTATGCATTTTTACGCTGAGCTGCATTCAATTTACTGAGAAATGTTTGCAGAATATAGATAAAGGGATATACAAAGCCACGCAAAGAATTCGGTACATGGACGCCTATGAATGAAGATTTATGAGAATGCGATTTCAGTTGTTTTAAAAGTGTTTTAGTTTACAATAAATTTCAGCCTAATGCTGACGTGTAATAAAGGTACAATGTAAACTACAGGGCTGAACAAAAGTATTCAAATATGTTTCCATCTAATAGTATGAATTGGTGAAAAAGAAATTTCAAGCTACTGGATATTTTCTTGCTAAGCTAAATTTTCCCATTATATCAACTGACATATGAAATACAGTGCTGTTCTAATGTACTGGAATACATATTTGGGTATATTTGGCTATACACTATTATTTCCCTAAATAACAAAGTTTTGTTAAAGATTTCATTAAGTGTTGGAAAGTGCTTCATAATCTATGATTAACGCATGATTTTTCTTACTTGTTACAGTGTAGCATTGGGTGTATTGTAAATAAATTGAGCTCGAACTTAGATCCTGAAAATTTTTGAATGTGCTCATTTATTAAGGGACCAATTAAAAGAGTATAATGGTATGATACATTATTTTTGATGCCTCGTCTGTGCTGGATAAAATGTAGAAAAATGTAGGTGTCTTTAATTCTGATGTTTCATTGTACATAATTTCAATTTGCAAGCTAATATTATATAATATTGATAGCGTTTTAATTATATTAGTTGAATAAATATGCATGAATAAAAAGATAATTTTACGAATTTCGAACATTATCAAATAACCTCACAATTAAAGATAAATTCAATAGGAAGTGTATTTAATGTGAAATAATACTTTTGATTTATGGATATTGAATAATAATAATTTTTATGCAATTGCTTATCAAACTGTTATATTACTTTCGTATTTAAAATATCTTTACATTTACTTACGGCAGAAAAAAATTATCTTAATTACCCATTTTATTTAAGTATTGTAGAAAAAATGAAAACAAGCACAACCTCGTTTGGAAAAGAATTTTATTTTTAAAAATATGTATTCAAAATAAATACAAATTGCTGAATGGTACACTTACAAAACAATACATTTTAATTTTAAATGTATTGTTTTGTAGGTAGACCATTTAGCAATTTCTATTTATTTTGAATACATATTCTTAAGAACAATTTATGGAGCAATTGTCCAATTCATAATTAGAATGTTATTTTTGAAAAGGTTAATACGACTATTATTTAAACATATTGCACCATTAGAATGGAAAGTGTACATATATAGTTTGGTAGTTTTTGGTTTTGTATTAACTGTTTCCGACGTGTTTGTTCAAAACGCGCAAAAAAAAAAAAAAAAAAAAAAAGGCTTTTGCCCTTTATCTTTATTTTTATTTTATTTTATTTTGTATATGTGTGTGTGTGTGTGTGCTTGCCATCTGCGGAAAACATAGAAACTCGGTGCTATCAGCAACAGCGCGCTATTTTAAAATGTTCTTTATAGTGTTTAATTAATACCTCGGTAAATAAACAACAAATGATAAATCTGAGCCTCAGATACATTAGGACCTTTGACTTACCTCATCGAAATTGCCAGGCCTCTATGTGCAGTGAGGTAGATTTTAGTAGCTATCAACAACAGACACATACTGGATTTTAAGGGAAATCTAAATTCGTATTTAGCACAACCATATTTTATCATAGAAGGCGGCAAGCTTCAAGTGACGCAGCTTTAAACCTACCATCGTCATAACGGTAGATGCGGAACTTCATATATACAGCTAACTCAACATCAAAGAAAATCGGAAAAGCCGCCTTCTAATAACTCAGCAAATATTGGTCAGAATGGTCCAATTTTTTTAATATAGTCTTATATTCCCAGTCTAATCCTATCCTATAATTTTTACATTTCTACGTGCCGTATATTTTTAGATCTCGATAACCATTTTAAAATTGTAATCGATGGTGTTTGTTCCTGATAATGAGATCTAGGAAACGGGCTGGGAGATTTTATTAAAACTTATATATAATATGAATCTCTTTAAGATAGAGGTAATAAGACTTGCCTTGTTTCTAGGAAAACTCTTGTTTGTTATATATTGGTCTTGGAAAATTGGACTATATTAGCTCGCGGATTACATGTTATTCTATGGGTTAGCAGACGGAGCCTGAGTGAAAAACCTTATGTACTTATGGTCACAGTTAAAACACCCGAATCGAAGCAATAAATGTTTTTTAAACTACAAAAACATCTTATCATGTGCTTTAAAACATTCAATAAATATATACTAAATCAAATTTCTATTTATTTTGCCTTTATTTTTCGTAAGAAGAAAATATTACGTTTCTTACATTGGATATTTTTGCATTTTGTGGAAAAAATATTTTGAATCCTTTTTTAAAATAGGAAAATATTTTTTAATTATACATATTCAATATACTTTCGACTTATGATTTTTTTTTTAAGTTTTCAAACAAAAATTATTTTAAATTATTTGCTGTTGGAAAGTCATGTATTCATACGCCTAGGGGCGCCACTTGTCTAGTTTTGTTTTGAATCCGAACCCGAACGCGGCAAGTTACACGGAGCATTTTTCATTCAGGTAGTAATATTCTTACATAATGTCCATTAAATTGATATAGAAAATGCACGAATTAAAAAATGTAAACCAGACAAGATAGAATCATTAAGTAATTTTCAGGTTTTAATAATCCACATGTTGTTTCTTGTTACGCCAATTGAATCTCACAATGTCAATATACAACGAATAAGCTCTGCAATAAAGTTAACCGGAGAATCTTGCAATGGATTAGTAATTAATACAGAATGTGTAACTTTGCAATAAAGTTTTTTGCTTGTATTTTTGAAGACTTATGGATTACAGTGTGGAGGCAGGATATATTCAAAATTTTACGAGAATGCCAGTTAAAAATCTGGACTGCATTTTGTTTTGTTGTCAGTAATTTTGGGTGAAATGCAGTTTATTCTCCTTCGCCAAGGAACTTTTTATGTGTATTGTTTGATAAACAAAAAATATATAGAGGTAAAATTGTTTATTTTTTTAATTTTTTCGCTGCTTGAGCAAAGAATAGGTTTGCATTAATCATAATTAATAAACGGAAACTTACTGGCTTGCTTAAAGTATTGTTTTTAAATACAGGGTACAAAATACATGAATTTTCTTAAATCCCAGTTTATTTTATTAAAATTTGTCATTTCATGAAAATAAAATTATTGCATATCTGTTATCTTTGAGTTTAAGTGTTAAAACACTTTTCAATGTTTGCATTTTAGCATGTTTTGCAGATAATACATTTTGTGAATTTCACAGAGTTGACTGTATTATACTCTATTATAAGCATTCATTATGATTTCTAGTACATTATTACATTCAAATTACTCTTTTTAAAAATGTAAACAAAAGATGAGCACATATTTGTGCAATGTCTGGTCCCAACAATGGAAATTGTAAAGTACACACACTTGATGGACTTTACAATTTCTATATATTGCTTGTTTTAAACTTAAGTGAAATGTTGGCTAAAACATTTTCAGTTTCATAAATTATTTCAATTTGAAATATTTTAGTAATCGCTACTACTGTTATTCCGTCGACCAATTTCGCCAAATTATACATAATCACATATTTTTTTATTTTAAATAATGAAAAAACAAATAATTAGTAAAATATTAATAAAAAGTCGAAATAAAAATCAATGACATTTTAAATATACAAATTGTATTTAATGTCATTGAATGTGACATTCACAATCATCCATTATTGGAATTTAATCTTATAGTTTGGCGATAATTTTTTGGTCGACGGGATAACCTAGTAGTACCTAGTAATCTATAAAGCTAACAAATAACATTTATACAACATTTCATTAACTCGATTCTTCTTAAGTAAATTTGAATAAGCGACGGCAAAAATCCATTGCAAGATTCTCTGATTAACTTTATTGCAGACTTTATTCATTGTATATTAAGACATTGCAAGATTGTATTGGCATAACAAGAAACATCCATGTGGATTATTAAAACCATGAAATATACGTAATGATTCTATCATGTCTGTTCAATGGTTTTCAATTTGTGCATTTTCTTTATCAATTCTATTCTAAATAAATTCTACCTGAATGAAAAATGCTAATAACGCGTTCTGATTAAAAAAAAAAACTAGACAAGTGGCGCCTTCTTAATATGGAATATAATATAGAATGTATGAAAACTTATGAATTAGAGGGGGGAGGCAGGGTATATTCAAAATTTTATGAGAATGCCAGGTAAAAATCCTGTATTGTACTTTTTTTTGGTTTGTTGTCAAACTTTTTTCTCATGTCTATGAATAAATTACTCCTTGCACCAACATAAGATTTTGTTGTCAGTGGCACAGCCAAGGGGGTGGTTTTGTGAACTACATCCATGAATCGCTAAAAAAAAAGCAAATTGCATAAAAAATGGGAATTACGTCCACAAATTGCTTAATGTGAATTACGTCCATGAATCATGTAAAAAAGCGAGAATTATATTCATAAATTGTATGAAAAATGCAAATTACGTCTATGAATCGTGTAGTAAAACATAAATTATGTTCATAAATCGCTCAAAAAACACGAATTTTGGCAGCAAAAAGCTGAAACGGAAATTACCTATATAAAACTCATAAAAATAGCGACTTGCATTCATAAATTGCATAAAAAATGTGAATTACGTTCATGAATCACTCAAAAAACGCAAATTACATCCATGAATTGCATAAAAACGTGAATTACGTTCATAAATCACTCAAAAAATGCGAATCACTTCCATGAATTGTGCAAAAAAACACGAATAACGTTCAGAAATTGCAAAAAATGCGAATTACGTCCAAGAATTGGTAAAAAAAAGCGAATTACATTCATAAATCCTATAAAAACACAAATAATGTCAATAAATCGATCAAAAAATGCAAATTTCGTCGATAAAAAGCTCAAAAGATGCATATTATGCCTACGAATCACATAAGTATAGCAAATTATGTCCATAAATCATGTAAAATGTAAATTACATTCAATAATCGCATAAAAATTGCTAAATTATGTCCATGAATCGCTCAAAAAAAGCAAATTGCATAAAAAACATGAATTGGGTCCACAAATCGCTCAAAACTTGAATTACGTCCATGAATTGTTTAAAAAAGTGAGAATTACGTTCAGAAATTGTATGAAAAACACAAATTATGTCTATGAATCGTGTAGTAAAATGGGAATTATGTTCATAAATTGCTCAAAAAACACGAATTTTGGCAGCAGAAAGCTGAAACGTAAATTAAGTTCATAAATCACTCAAAAAATGCGAATCACTTCCATGTATCGTGCAAAAAAATACTAATAACATTCATAAATTACAAAAAATGCAAATTAGGTCCAGCAATTGGTAAAAAAAGCGAATTACATTCATAAATCCTATAAAAACACAAATAACGTCAATAAATTGATCAAAAACACAAATTTCGTCGACAGAAAGCTCAAAAAATGCAAATTACGTCTACGAATTGCATAAATATAGCAAATTACATCCATAAATCATGTAAAATGTAAATTACATTCATTAATCGCATAAAAATTGTTAATTATGTCCATGAATCGCTCAAAAAAAGCGAATTGCATAAAAAACATGAATTGGGTCCAGAAATTGCTCAAAACGTGAATTACGTCCTTGAATTGTTTAAAAAAGTAAGAATTACGTTCAGAAATTGTATGAAAAACACAAATTGTGTCTATGAATCGTGTAGTAAAATGGGAATTATGTTCATAAATTGCTCAAAAAACATGAATTTTGGCAGCAGAAAGCTGAAATGCAAATTATGTCTATAAATCGCATAAAAATAGCAAATAGTGTTTTGCATTCATGAATTGCATAAAAAACGCGAATTACATTCATGAATCGCTCAAAAAACACATTACGTCCATGAATACATGAATTACATTCATAAATCACTCAAAAAATGCGAATCACTTCCATGAATCGTGCAAAAAAACACTAAGGACGTTCATAAATTACAAAAAATGCGAATTACGTCCAAGAATTGGTGAAAAAAAGCAAATTACATTCATAAATCCTATAAAAACACAAATAACGTCAATAAATCGATCAAAAAACGCAAATTTCGTCGATAGAAAGCTCAAAAGATGCAAATTATGTCTATGAATCGCATACGTATAACAAATTATGTCCATAAATCATGTAAAATGTAAATTACATTCATTAATTGCATAAAAATTGCGAATTATGTCCATGAATCGCTCAAAAAAAGCAAATTGCATAAAAAACATGAATTGGGTCCACAAATCGCTCAAAACATGAATTACGTCCATGAATTGTTTAAAAAAGTGAGAATTACGTTCAGAAATTGTATGAAAAACACAAATTATGTCTATGAATCGTGTAGTAAAATGGGAATTATGTTCATAAATCGCTCAAAAGACACGAATTTTGGCAGCAGAAAGCTAAAATGCAAATTACGTCTATAAATCGCATAAAAATAGGGAATAGCATTTTGCATTCATGATTTGCATAAAAAACGCGAATTACATTCATGAATCGCTAAAAAAATGCAAATTACGTCCATGAATTGCATAAAAATATGAATTATGTTCATAAATCACTCAAAAAATGCGAATCACTTCCATGAATCATGCAAAAAAACACGAATAACATTCATAAATTGCAAAAAATGCGAATTACGTCCAAGAGTTATGTAAAAAAAGCAAATTACATTCATAAATCCTATAAAAACACAAATAACGTCAATAAATTGATCAAAAAACACAAATTTCGTCGACAGAAAGCTGAAAAAACGTAAATTATGTCTATGAATTGCATAAAAATAGCAAATTATGTCCATAAATAATGTAAAATGTAAAGTGCATTCATTAATCGCATAAAAATTGCGAATTATGTTTATAAATTGCTCAAAAATGCAAATTACATTCATAAATCGCATAAAAAACACGAATGATGACCATGAATTGCGCAAAAAATGCGAATTACACCCAACATTAAATTAATTTGCAGAAAGTTTTTGATTTTATACAAGTCTGCCAACAAGAACCTACAAGTTATCCTGAAACCCATTCTAAACCAACAAAAATTTAATGGAAAGATAAATTTGTCCAAGAAAGACAAAATAATTTCCATTGACATACATTGACCAGAATCGAAAAATTCCTATTGAAATCTATCCTATACACTCCAAAACCAGAAAGAAAAAAATCCCTCCAAGAGTAACTCAATCTATCTGCTGCAAAATAAAATACATTGAAATGCAACTGAACAAGAACCTGAAAATTACATTTGAAATCAAACCGAAACCAGATTCAACCCCCCCCCCCCCCCAAAAAAAAAAAAAAAAAAAAAAAAAAAAAAAAAAAAAAAAAAAATCCAACCATATCTTGATTTGGGAAAGAAAACTTAATTTCCATAGATACGCGTGGTCAGAAATCTGAAAATTCCAATTAGTCTATGGGTTAGCAAACCTTAATTCGATCTGAAAAAAAAAAAAAAAAAAAAATTCTGACAATACACACTGACAAGCAGAGTTGTATAATATAGACGCACGCCATGGGCAGAAAATTTTATGAAGAAACAATTTTTATTTATTTATTTCGACAAAGAATTGCGTAAAAAAAAAAAGGGTATCTCAACAAAGAATCATGTAAAAAAACTAGGGATTCACCGAATATTCGGTATCTATTCGGTATTCGGCCATGTTACCGAATATTCGGTTAGGCCGAATATGAAACTATTCGGTCTGCCGAATATTCGGTATGGCCGAATATCAAAGTATTCGGCCGAATCCAATACTTAATAAAACCTTTTCGCTATTTCTACTTTTAACTGTCAATTTTTTAATTTATATTTAAAATAATTAGAAACAAAATCATTTTTAAATAAAATAGAATGTTTTTACATTATTTATTTGCTGTCTGTAAAGTATAACTTAAGAAAATTAACCATGAGAAGGATTAAAATGGTGATTTATTAGGATTCTCCTAAGGAATAAATTATGTGCTGATACAAGTTTCTAAATTTTGTTTAGTAAATAATCTGTTTTTTGCTTTTCCCCAAATAAAAGTCCTTTATAAGAAAAAAAACCGTTTGAGATAGTAATAGCTATCAAGGCAGACAATTTTTGTTCATGAAACCATAATCAACTTATTGAGTCATAAGTACATTGTATTTCATTTCAGTCTAGGTCATAACTTGTGTGTTTGTTTATTACATTAACATTAAATAAGATAATATATTTTCAACTCCCATGCTTTGATTTCTGTAAAATATGATATGATGGGAAGGGTGGAAAATACCACCATTCATAAGAAAAGAACTATGAGCCAAACATACTTTTATTCAGAATTAAGTTGAAAGTATTTGTATTTTATATTGAAAAAAATCTGCCTTGAGTTATTTTAAAAGGACAATTATCAGACTATAAAATTTTTCTTCAATCATTTTTTCATTATTTGATTTTAAAATGCTTGTTTTGATTCGTAGAAAATTTTTTTAACTTTCATAATTGTGCTTCTTAAATAACTCAAGGCAGATTCTTTTCAATACTAAATGTTCTTATAAAAAGCACATGTTTATCAAAATGTAAGTTTCTTTTATTAAATGTTATGTAAAACTGTTTTAAAAAGTAACATTTTAATACCTTTAAATTTTGAAATATAAAAAGTATTTGGAAAGCCGAATATTCGGTATTCGGTTCACCTGTCGGCCGAATATTCGGCATTCGGTATTCGGCCAAAATCACTATTCGGTGCATCCCTAAAAAAAACCCAACATTTCGACAAAATACCACGCGAAAAACGTGAATTCCGTGCAAAGACCGCAATAAAAACATTAATTCAATCCATGAATCGCATAAAAAATACGAATTCCATGCATGAATCGCATCAAAATGTGAATTACATGCATGAATCGCATAAAAAATGTGAACTACATCCATGAATCGCTAAAAAAAAAGCAAATTGCATAAAAAATGGGAATTACGTCCAGAAATTGCTTAAAATGTGAATTACGTCCATGAATCATGTAAAATAGCGAGAATTATATTCATAAATTGTATGAAAAACGCAAATTACGTCTATGAATCGTATAGTAAAACATGAATTATGTTCATAAATCGCTCAAAAAACACGAATTTTGGCGGCAGAAATCTGAAACGGAAATTACCTCTACAAAACGCATAAAAATACCGAATTGGATTCATGAATTGCATAAAAAATGTGAATTACGTTCATGAATTGCTCAAAAAACGCAAATTACATCCATGAATTGCATAAAAACGTGAATTACGTTTATAAATCACTCAAAATATGCAAAAAAACATGAATAACGTTCATAAATTGCAAAAAATGCGAATTACGTCCAAGAATTGGTAAGAAAAGCGAATTACATTCATAAATCCTATAAAAACACAAATAACGTCAATAAATCGATCAAAAAACACAAATTCCGTCGATAGAAAGCTCAAAAGATGCAAATTATGTCTATTAATCGCATAAGTATAGCAAATTACGTCCATAAATCATGTAAAATGTAAATTACATTCATTAATCACATAAAAATCTCGAATTATGTCCATGAATCGCTCAAAAAAAGCGAATTGCATAAAAAACGTAAATTGGGTCCACAAATTGCTCAAAACGTGAATTACATCCATGAATTGTTTAAAAAAGTGAGAATTACGTTCAGAAATTGTATGAAAAACACAAATTATGTCTATGAATCGTGTAGGAAATCGGGAATTATGTTCATAAATCGCTCAAAAAACACGAATTTTGGCAGCAGAAAGCTGAAACACAAATTATGTTCATAAATCACTCATAAATTGCGAATCACTTCCATGAATCATGCAAAAAAATACTAATAACATTCATAAATTGCAAAAAATGTGAATTAAGTCCAACAATTGGTAAAAAAAGCGAATTACATTCATAAATCCTATAAAAACACAAATAACGTCAATAAATTGATCAAAAACACAAATTTCGTCGACAGAAAGCTCAAAAAATGCAAATTATATCTACGAATTGCATAAGTATAGCAAATTACATCCATGAATCATGTAAAATGTAAATTACATTCATTAATCGCATAAAAAAACGCGAATTATGCCCATGAATAGTTTAAAAAACGCGAATTGGGTCCACAAATCGTCAAAACGTTAATTACGTCCATGAATTGTTTAAAAAAGTGAGAATTACGTTCAGAAATTGTATGAGAAACACAAATTATGTCTATGAATCGTGTAGTAAAACGGGAATTATGTTCATAAATTGCTCAAAAAACACGAATTTTGGCAGCAGAAAGCTGAAACGCAAATTACGTCTATAAATCGCATAAAAATAGCGAATAGTGTTTTGCATTCATGAATTGCATAAAAAACGCAAATTACATTCATGAATCGCTCAAAAAACACAAATTACGTCCATGAAACGCATAAAAACGTGAATTACATTCATAAATCACTCAAAAAATGCGAATCACTTCCATGAATCGTGCAAAAAAACACTAATAACGTTCATAAATTACAAAAAATGCAAATTACGTCCAAGAATTGGTAAAAAAAGCAAATTACATTCATAAATCCTATAAAAACATAAATAACGCCAATAAATCGATTAAAAAACGCAAATTTCGTCAACAGAAAGCTGAAAAAACGCAAATTCTGTCTATGAATTGCATAAAAATAGCAAATTACGTCCATAAATCATGTAAAATGTAAATTACATTCATTAATCGCATAAAAATTGCGAATTATGTCCATAAATTGCTCAAAAATGCAAATTAAATTCATAAATCGCATAAAAAACATGAATGATGACCATGAATTGCGCAAAAAATACGAATTACACCCAACATTAAATTAATTTGCAGAAAGTTTTTGGTTTTATACAAGTCTGCCAACAAGAACCTACAAGTTATCCTGAAACCCATTCTAAACCAACAAAAATTTAATGGAAAGATAAATTTGTCCAAGAAAGACAAAATAATTTCCATTGACATACATTGACTAGAATCGAAAAATTCCTATTGAAATCTATCCTATACAATCCAAAACCGGAAAGAAAAAAATCCCTCCAAGAGTAACTCAATCTATCTGCTGCAAAATAAAATACATTGAAATGCAACTGAACAAGAACCTGAAAATTACATTTGAAGTCAAACCGAAAGCAGATTCAACCCCCCCCCCCCCCCAAAAAAAAAAAAAAAAAAAAAAAAAAAAAATTATCCAACCATATCTCGATTTGGGAAAGAAAACTTAATTTCCATATATATGCGTGATCAGAAATCTGGAAATTCCAATTAGTCTATCTTAAACCTAATCTGAACCTGAAAAAGGAAATTCCATACAACCGGAGCCCAGTATCTATACAGGACAAAATATTTTCCATTAAATCGCAACCTGACCAGAACTTGAAAATTCCATTTGAATTGAACCTGATTGAAACCTGAAAAAAATTTCCATCGAACCTTAACCTAATCCGGAAAAGAGAAAATTATTTCTGCCGATACACACTGACAAGAGTCTGAAAGTTATCATGAAACCTAATCCAAACCCGAAAAGGAAAAAACAATGGAAACACAAGTCTGTCCAAGAAAGACCAAATAATTTCTGTCCACATACACTGACAAGAATTTCAATTGAAATCTATCCCAAACCCAGTTCAAACACTACCGCCCCCCCCCCCCAAAAAAAAAATTCCAATTGTAACCCAATTTATCTGCGACAAAATAATATACTTGAAATGCAACTCAACAAGAACCTGAAAATTCCATTTGAAGTCAATCCGAAACCAGATTCAATCCCCCCCCCCCCCAAAAAAAAAAAAAAAAAAAAAAAAAAAAAATCAAATCGAGATTTTAGAAAAAAAAGAACAATTTATGTCGATATGTATTGACCAGATCATGGAAATTCCAATAGAAGTCTATCTCAAACCCGATCAGAATAACCTGAAACACAATCTAATCCCCCCCCCCCCCCAAAAAAAAAAGTAAAATAAAAAAATTAGGAAATAAAAATCTGTTCAAGAAAGACAAAGTAATTTTTGTCCCCATCCACTGACCAGAATTGAAAACTAGTACTTGAAATGCAACTCTGCAAGAACCTGAAAATTCCAATTCAAGTCAAACTGAATCGAGATTCAAACCCGAAAAAAAAACAAAAACAATTATCTAACCAAATCAAGATTTTTAGAAAAAAAAATATGTAAATACGTACAGACTAGAGCATGGAAATTTTAATAAAATCTTAAACCCGATACAAACTCCTCCCCCTCCCTTACATAACTAACAAGAAGCCTTGATGACCCCACAAAACATAACTAACAAGAACGAAGAGTCATGCATACTGCATCGATTATGATGCATTTTCTGACTCATTCTGAATATTGTAAACTTATTGTCATTCATGTACAATAATTTTACCATTCTGTGCAAAAAAACAAAGCATAATTAACGAGAGTAAAAAATTTTCCTTTAACATGTTTATATACAGTAGACTCCCTCAAATCCGCACAGCTTTGGACCAGAGGTTGTGCGGATTTTAGAATTTTGCGGATTTCTGGTCATTGCTTTGTTTACGTTTTTTAAACAGTAATTTGAGTGCAATTAATAGTGCATTCAGGACTATAATGAATACTTACAATATAATAAAATGTTAAAATAAGTAATAAATTAAAATAATAAAAATTTAGATAATTTTCAAAATGATTAAAATATTAAAAGCAAAGATCAAGTTAATGATCAATAGTGTATGATTAAATATTCATTATAAAAATTAAATATATTTTTCCAAAATTATTCAACAAAACTTGCCTCATAAAAGTACATTACTAATTCACATCAAAATCATAAAATAAGGATTTTTTTTTTAAAGTTTAGCCAGGCTTAGTAACCAAAAAATCTTGATTAATGCATAAATATATTTGGTAAGAAAATTGTGATTACCAGTGATATCAGCAATATCTTGATTTTTTTTTTTTAAATTTTTCTTCCTTCATGAAAAAAAAAAAAAAAAAAAAAAAAAAAAAAACATGAATAGAGTATTATTGAGAAAATTAAAAATAAAAAATATATGGAATTGATACAAAATTTAAAAAATCACATTTTGTCCAAATATCCAATCTGAAAGTTTCATTGTTTACATCCATAAAGTATGTGCAGATTTTAGAGAGTTGCGGATTTCTGGTTTGCGGATTTGAGGGAGTCTACTGTACTTTCCATTTTATTCTGAATGCTTTAAACCTATCAGTTTCATCTTTGTACAGTAATCTTCCCATCCAAATCTTCCCCCCCCCTGTTAGTTTATATATGTTTTGTGCAAACAGCAAAAAATAAATAAACTAACAAGAATGAAAAGTTACACATACAGTATAGATTATGAAACACTTTCCAACACATTTTCATTATTGTAAACATATCATTTTAATCCATTTGCAGTAATTTTACCACTCTATATAAAGAACAAATCATAATTAACAAGAAAGAAAAACCTGTGTGCACCATAGATTATTAAACACTTTCCAGCATATTCTGAATATTGTAACGGATATAGTCTTAATCAATCTGCAATATTACCAACCTATACAAAGGTTGAAACATAATTAACAAGAATCATGCACGCAGCATAGATTATGAAATACTTTCCAGCACATTCTGAATATTGTATTCCTGATCATTTTAATCCATCTGCAGTATATGTATCATCATGTGTAAAGAATAAACATAGTTAACTAGAATGAGAAATGATACATACAGCATAGATTATGAAATCCTTTCTTAGAAATACAGTGCTGAATGTACATTACTTTCTTATCTTATACTAACGTACTTTACTACAGAGTTGTTTTTAACGAAATCAAGTAGCACAGCATATATTAATAATAAAATATGAAATATCTTTTTTTAAGTGGGTGGGGAGGGGTAATTAAAGGTGATCAGAAATCATGAAAATGAATTCTTTGCATTAGTCTTTAATTTTTTGTTTTTATCTTTTTATTATTAACCTAAAAAAAGCACTGATATCAGTACAAAAAACCCTGAACGGGTTAAAAGCTTGTGACGCAGCACTTTATCTTATATATCTAAGAATTTTAAATTTGGGACTTAAAACTAATGATATCAAAATTTATGTGACGCTATGCTATTAATTAATATATACATATATTAAAATTTATTCATTAAGATTTTATCAATTACATCTTTCATAAATTCAAAATATGAATCTTAAAAGATATGATATCAAAATTTAAGTGACGCCTTGACGAGGCTTTAAACAATGTTTTAAAATTCCATTTATTTATTTATTGTCTAAATACATTTTCATATCTAAACAATACTTTTCATTTTCCAATACACTGTTAAATACATCACTTTCACTGAATATATATAATGCACTGAAATTTATTTATTTGAATAAATAGATTTATCTTTTGGGCTACGCTATCCAAAATCAAAAATAACATTTGAATAAATATTTTTTGTGTCATTGTATCCAAAGTAAGTTAAATAGATGCAAATAGATACAATGACGCAAAAAATATGTATTCAAATGTTATTTTTGATTTTGGATAGCGTAGCCCAAAAGATAAATCTATTTATTCAAATAAATAAATTTCAGTGCATTATATATATTCAGTGAAAGTGATGTATTTAACAGTGTATTGGAAAATGAAAAGTATTGTTTAGATATGAAAATGTATTTAGACAATAAATAAATAAATGGAATTTTAAAACATTGTTTAAAGCCTCGTCAAGGCGTCACTTAAATTTTGATATCATATCTTTTAAGATTCATATTTTGAATTTTTGAAAGATGTAATTGATAAAATCTTAATGAATAAATTTTAATATATGTATATATTAATTAATAGCATAGCGTCACATAAATTTTGATATCATTAGTTTTAAGTCCCAAATTTAAAATTCTTAGATATATAAGATAAAGTGCTGCGTCACAAGCTTTTAACCCGTTCAGGGTTTTTTGTACTGATTTCTTTATACATCCCAGCGCAGTACCTATTCGTTTACCCGAACATATCTATTTATATAAGCATGAGTTAGATGCTTATATGGATAATATAGAGGCATATTTTTATCGAAAGAATTAATGTGCAAAGTGTAACGAAAATTTCTCAGGAATACCAAAAATACAAAGATCAAAATAATTCTCAAACATATTCCGCGCGAGTATCACTCAATAGATAACATAAGAAAAATATTATAAAGATAGTGAGCTTTTTCTTTTCTTGTTTAGAATATATTCAAAAAAGATAAACCATTAAATAAGTATTTCAGAAATAAGAAATGTGTGTCAGTAATGACATACAAAAAATATACAGAATAAACTTTTGCTGCAAGAGGAATCAAATCAAGTAACACTTGAATTGTTAAATAAACAATGAAGAACAAAACTCAATCTAAATTCTTCCTAGAACACGTAGAAGAAACTTATTACGGTCTAAGAGCATTGTAAATATGAAAACGAGAGATGAAAAATTAATGTGCACCTTTGCGATGGCAATTACGTCTGTAGACAAACTTTGGATAAGGATAATAAGTGGAAATATATACTGTTATGTTACGGTGCTAAATAAGGTGGTCTCGGGTAATAACGCCAGGCGGGGTAATAACGCCAGGCGGGGTAATAACGCCAAGTGCTAATATTTTGCATAATTATGAAATAATCTGGTAAATGACACCCATGTGTTCTGCGCAGAAGGGTTTTCAGTCATATAAATCGCAAAAAATAGCTTCAAGTTAATTTGTTTCATTTTTAGGTCTTATTGTTTTTACAAGCAACTAAAATTAACGCTTGATCTAAAATTTGCGAGAAACGTTTTGTGATGTGAAGACTATTTTTTTTATCCGGAAATACTTTATTAATTACATAAATTTGTAGTACATTTCATGGACTATTTAAATATTGTTGAAGATTTAGGATATCTTCACGAGATAATTTGTAATTTAAAATGTGCAGCGCAACAACGATAAAGGGGTAAAAACGCCAATCCTTGGCATTAATACCCCGGTTGATTCCCTACAGTGGCCGAGCTACGTCCTAAATACTGATTCAAATAAACACAGTTAAAACTGTGCAATGTTTCTAATAATTCTATTTAAGCGGTCCTTTTTTAAGCAAAAAGAAGCTCACGGTCTGATATTCTTTTGCATCATCCTCCCCCCGCACACCACAACTTTATTTTTCTTACACTTTCACAAAAAATTGAACATTTTAAATAGCTTAGAATGCAATTTGTCAATTTCTAAGTTTGTAGAGTTTGTATTTTTTAGAATTGGGCAATCTACATGCAATTATTCCATCTTATTTCATAGTTTTGTTTGCATGGCGTTATTACCCATATAGGTGGATAATAACGCCAAATAGCATTGGTCAAGAAATCACGCCACTAAGTTTTATGAATGCATATCTGTTAAATTATTTTTTTTATATAGATAGTCAATGAGTTGCTGTATCAAATCATATATTTGTTTGAAAAATACCAACTAAAACTAAGCCGTGAAAATTGGTAGAACCTTAACGTAGCGTTATTACCCCAGGGTACCTTATATAAAATATATTCAGATAACCGTACTTTTACTTTATAGTTCTCCAGTAAATATAAAGTAAGATCCAGTAAAAATAAAGACTTTAATTAATAAATTTGGGACTTGGAGTAAGCTTTAGTAGAAACATTTACAAATTTTAATTTTTTTTAATACTGAAATTTCATTTTACTATATTTAAACTAGCGCAGAATGTAATACTAGAAAAGAAAGGTTGAAACAAAATGCTCACATTCATGGCTGACATTTTTAATTTCTATTTTTTAACACTTTCCAACAAAGTTGAAAAGTGTTTATGCATTCAATTTGTCTGGCCGTCTGTTCGCGCTCTAACTCCCGTAAATATATTCGGATTTCTATGAAATTTTTATGTGTTATATGTTAACCCTAGCATGAACCCTATTGAAAATGAAGTTTCTAATTTGATTAGTTTATTTACAGGGCTAGACAAAAGTTTTCTGATACATTACAGCCTCTGGGAAAAATTCGTTTCAAATGAATTTTAAAGGTGTTACACCCTTTCAAACATATTCAAATTTATTAACACTTTCCAACAAAGTTCAAAAGTGTTTATGCGTTCGGTTTGTCTGTCCGTCTCACCGGATGGCCGTCTGTCCGCGCTCTAACTCCTGTAAATATACTCGGGTTGCTATGAAATTTTTGAAAATGTTATTGATGTTTACCCTAGCACGAACCTTATTGAAAATGAAGTTTCTACTATGATTATTTTATTTAAAGGGATAGTAAAAAATTTTCCGATACATTGTAGCCTGTGGTGAAAAATCGTTTCAAATGAATTTTAAAGGTGTTCACACCGTGAAACATATTCAAATTTACATGGATTCGCAAATTGCACAGAAGTATTTATTCTGTAAAATATGCTGTGAAAATAATAGTTACTATTCATTTACAGGGCAACCCAAAAGAATTCCATACACAATAATAAAAGGGGGAGTTGTTTGCGACATATTTTAATTATGTTAAACGATTTCAAGTATCATAAAATTGATATACGTCGCTAAGACTTAATATTTAACGCATAATATGAAGTGCATACCATTTATAGGGACGCACAAAATATTTCAAATCTTATATTCTTATCCGAAGTTTTGTATATTATCGATGATAGCTGATGGATGGATGAAATACATTTTCAATTATGATATGCGTTTTTAAGTTTTACTAAATGTCTGCACATTATATGGGGTGTATAAATGTTATAGTTGTTATACAAGGTTACACAAAAGAGCTCATAAAGTTTACTGAATGTAAGGGTAATTAACTTAAAAGTAGTTTTTAAATAAGCTATGCATTTTTACGTTGAATTGCTTTGAATTTACTAAGAAATGTTTGTAGAATATAGATAAAATGAAATACAGGGTCACGCAAAGAATTAGCTACATAGTCACCCGTAAATGATAATTTCAGAAAATGTGATTTAAGTAGTTTTAAGAGTGTTTTTGTTTGAACTAAATTTTAACAAAATACTGGCGTGTAATAAAGATACTAGGTAAATTACACGGCTGAACAAAAGTATTCAAGTATTTTCCATCTTTTAGAATAAAATGCTGAAAGATAAATTTCAACAAATTAGGCATTTTCTTGCTAAACTTAAATTTACCTATTATATAGTAAATATATATCAACCGACGGATCAAGTACAGGGCTGTTCAAAAGTATTGGAATATTTATTTGACTATGGACAGTAGCACTTTATTTAACTAAATAACATAGTCTAGTTAAAGATATCAGGAAGTGTTGGAAAGTGTTTCATAATCTATGCTTAACGCATGATTTTTCTAACTTGTTTTTATCCAACGTAAGTGTCATGTTGTTCCCGACGTGAACCCCGAATTTCTGCTTCGAGTCGACCCCGAAACCGACAAAAAAATTTTCCTCAAACAATACCCGACCCGAACTTGAAATATTCAATTCATAGTGGAAGGAAGTTAATTATATTTCAATACAATTATGAAAAAACATTCTGCAATTATATATCTAATATCTAAATCAAAAATATGTTTAAATATAATACCAATTGTATATTTTTTGTATAAAAATCAACACATATACACTCATTAATATTCCAATATATATTTATTTCAAATAAAATATATTTTATAGTTTTTTTTATTGTTTTAATTTAAAGACGTTAGATTGTGACACGAAAAACTCGCAACATAACCAGAAATCGACACGAACTCAAACAATTTAACGTCAAAGAGAATCCGACAAAAAAATTTCGCGAGATTAAACTGAACCCAAACCCGATATATTTTAATTTAAAACAGAAGTGTTTAAACTCTAACCCGCAGTGAAATACAATTAATCCATATTTTAATACAGTTTCGAAAAGATGGTCTACATTATATATCTAATATAAGTTTTATCTTTTTTTTGTATAAAAACGCATTTACATTCATTAATATTCCAATGTATGTTTTTTTTTTTTTTTTTTTTTTTTTGAAAAAAATTCTGGACTTTCTTTTGAAAAGTTGGGTAAGTAACAAATTAGATTCGAAAGAGTTAAAACCCAACCCGAAACTGACCCGAGCCCAATATATTCAAACTAGAACGCGTACTGAAAGAAAATTAATTCATATTTTAATACAACTCTGAAAAAATAGTCTACAATTGTATATCTAATATCAATTATATCACTTATGTATAAAAATCAACATATACACTCTAAAAGTGGAGAGAATGAAAAGCTCACTTTTTGGGAGAGTGAGAGCCATTTTCACTCTTTTTGGAGTGACTTTTGTAAAAATACACTTCTAGAGGAGTAGAATTTTTCACTCCATACAAAAGAGTGAATAATCTCACTCTATAATGGAGAGTGAGAGAGTCACTCCATTGATGAGAGTGACTCTCTCACTCCGTTATAGAGAGTGAGAGCGTCATTCCAATGATGAAAGTGAAATCTTGGCATTATAAACTTTTAAAAATTCCTGTTCATCTATGAATCAATATATTGTGTAAAATAAATAATGTCACAGCAAAATGTGACATTTTTTAGCAGCAACGTCCAAAGAGAAAACTGCACAAGAGGAAAAGTTTCAATTTGGCGACCCTACCCCGCCTTCCTCCCCGTCTTGTTTTTGTGACAGGTGTCATAAAATTGAAAAGTGTGAAAATACAATTAAATTCTATTGAATACATATTTCATGTTTACTAATATACAATTTTAAACTGTTTAATTTTAACAACGAAAAATTACAAGAAAAAATTTTGCTTACATTTTGGCAAAGAGTATTTGGAAAACAGATGTGGATTAAATGTATCTTTAGTAAATTATAACAATTTGTAGCTAACCCCTTTTGGATTCCAAGAAAGAAGTCATGTGCTATTTTCAGAATGTATGTTTTTGTCACAAAAATGTTTTTGTTCCAATATATACATATCTGTTTTTTTTTTCAAGAAAAGAAGAAACCAGGCAGGTTGGTAGTATAAATTTTGAACCCCTCTCTTTCTGCTCACAAGGTGATTGTCCCCTCCTCCTTAGGGCCCTCGCGAAGCCTTTTTATTGGTGGGGGAAAGAGCCTTAAAATGCCAAGTCAAAATTCATTATTTGGCAACTCAGTGAAAGCAAACATAAATAGTTCTCAGCGTTTGCCAACTAGTTTTATAATTTTACCAAGTTATCTCAATTAGAAAATGTAATATAATTTATATTTGGAAAAAACTTAATTATATTGGTAACTTTTGCCAAATTTATTAGAAATAAGAAGTATATTATAATTTTTTATAAAATTTTGAACAAATTTGCCAGTTCAGTTTGTAAATTTGCCAACTGCATTTGTAAATGCTTGGGGGGGGGCTCCCCGCCTGTCCCCCCTTAGCGAGGCCCCTGCTCCCCCCCACCCCCATACACACACTTTGCACGGCTCTGCATTTTAGTTTTCAAATCTACATTTCGTAATTTAACCCTGGAAATTACACCGATTCGCGATTTGGTATTAAAACGAATTCTTTTTAAAAGAGAAAATCTCACTCCTAAAAAGAGTGACTTATGACGCAATGAGAGAGTTACGTATGCATTACGTAATCACCAACCAATCAGGAGAATCTTCTCTGTCTACGGCACTTTGAGCTAGATATGAGATACTATCCGCCATTTTGAAATCTCCTCTTCGTTCCATGGGTCCATATATGTGGACGTTCATTCTTTTCCGTTTCATTAATAATGAAAAGTAATAACACACGAATATTATCAGCGTTGTGATCTTAAAAAATGCAGAGAATACATAGTTTAAGCAAAAAATGCAGAGAATACATAGTTTAAGCAGAGAGTATTGCATATGTTATCTTCATGAACGTCCGTGGATGGGATATACACTAAAGCTTTATTTGAGAAACAGAGGGTATAGAGAGCTTTTTAAAAAAAATCCTCAATGTGTAATTCTCCGGCTTGTACCCTCTACTAAATGGATTTTATTACATGAAGCTTAACTTAATTTTAGCTTTTTATTCTAGTAGAATCGAATATCACAGTAAATGTCAATATTAATTTCAGTCACTTAAAAGATTAAATTAATTTCTGCTGTGGGGATTTTTTTCGCTTTTTTTACTGTTTTTGGATTACTAAACTTTAGTTTGAAGTTAAATAATAATATTCGATTGTAATGATATTACAAAATGCTTTCATTTTGAAAATTAGCATTATTTTACGAAAATATGTTTTGGATTATTATAATTGTGACTATTTTGAAAGGTATTTTTTTATTATTAATAATGTTTTAAATTATTATTTAAAATCATAAATCTTTGTTTTCAGATTTAAGATTTGCCAACTTAAAATAATTATAGGAATTTCTTATAACATTTGGCAAGATTTTTGAGAAATTTCTAAGTGCAATAATGCATTAAATTTATTTATTGTGGTATGTTGTTGTTTAATAATATAACTATAAAAAACAAATTATATGTTAAATGATTTTCAAATTATTTCTTAAAAAGCACACGAAATCTTTTTAGCTGATATTAATAAATTTCAATATATAACTAGAATAAAAAGTTATAATTAAATATGGCTTAATTTTCGCCGGTAGTAAGTTTGGTGGTGGTGGGAGGGGGATTATAGAGTACCGGTGGCAAAAATTGCACTTTTTTACCGTTGAAAACGGAAAATCTCAAATGTTTCGGGGAGGGGGCAATCACACAAGGTTTACGTTTGAAATAAATTATTTTAGTTTATTTCTGTCAATAATATAATTTAATTCATATGTAACATTAAGTAAGTTTTTCCTTAATAATTCAATTAATGTTACAAAGAATGAATTAAATAAATATTGTCAATAACGTATTTTTTTACAATGCCCATAAATACTCATAAACTAACATGAAAAAAAAGAATTCACTGCAAAAAAATTAACATTCACCCCTTCGTAACAGTGACTAGTCACTCCTATGAAAGAGTAACTACTCACTCCTACGAAAGAGTATCTATTCACTCCTACCAGGGGTGAAAAAACGCACTCCTTTATTAAAAGTGAATAGTCACTCCTCCGAAAAAGTTATTATTAACCCTTCTTTAGAGTGACTATTCACTTCTCAGGAGTGAGTATTCACTCTGTGAAAGAGTCAACAATTCCACTTTTGCTCAAAGTGAATACTTACTCTAAAGAGGTTGGGCATATTTTGAGTCTGCGATAGAGTGACTATTCACTCCGGAGGAGTGGATAGTCACTCTTTTTTTATTTAGAGTGTAGTGCTAAGGCTTTCCTTTAATTTTTGGCTTTTCCTCTTTGCGATTTGCGAAAGAAAATAAATAAATATAATCAGAATTATATGCAAAAGAAGCAAAATTTAAAGCTCGTTTTATTAAACATTTTTGTTAGGCAAGAGTAACTATTGAAAGAGTAACTATTCACTCCATCAGGGGTGACAAAAACGCACTCCTTCAGTAAGAGTGAATAGCCACTCCTCCGAAAGAGTGATTATTTACGCCTGTTTAGAGTGCGTATTCACTTCTCAGGAGTGAGTATTCACTCTTTGAAAGAGTCAACAATTCCACTTTTGTTCAAAGTGAATACTCACTCTAAAGAGGTTGGGCATATTTTGAGTGTGCGATAGAGTGACTATTCACTCCTCCGGAGTGAATAGTCACTCTTTTTTATTTAGAGTGTATACATTAATTAATATTCTAATATATACTTTTTCTATTGAAAAATATTTTGGATTTTCTTTTGAAAAACTGATTCAACCCAAAATCAACTCAAATCTGAACTATTTGAAGTGACTCCAAATCGTAATGAAAAAAATTAGCACCAACCCTACACTGTTAAAAATTTGCAACATTCTGCCCAGTCATTCGACCGTTTTTTTTCTTTTTTTTTTTTTTTTTTTTTTTTTTTTGAAAAAACGGTTACATAATCGTAATTTAACTATATTCTGGCTATAAAATGGGCAATTATATGTCGAGAATAGCGTAAAAGGACGGATGTATAACCGTTTTTATCGAAAACCGTTTTCGATAAAAACGGTTGAATGACTGGACAAAATGCTGCAAATTTTTAACAGTGTATTTTTAGCTCGGGATTGGTTCAAGAAATATGTGGGCTACTATGCAGGACTCTAAACCAATGACGTAAAAATTATCGTTATCTAAAAATAATATATTTTGCTTTAATTTTACATTTTTTAAAAGAAAACTTTCCACTAATTTTGGAATCCCTACTCTTGTGTAAAAAAATAAGTCGCTTGAAGAATTCTTTTTACTGATCATCTTTTTAAACACGACCCGAAAAGTCACAACCTAAACTGAAATCGACCGGAATGCAAAACATTTCAAGTCCACCTGAATCTGACAAAAGAATTTTTGCCAAATAAAACACATCTGAAACCTGATACGTTTGAACCTGAACCTAACGTGAAAAATAATTAACTTACAATGTAATACAATGAGGAATTTGCACACATCGGGAAATCAACCAGCTGCATGTTTTTCTGATAATTACAGACTCATACATTCCAAAAATTTCATCAAAAATGTAAAAAAAATTAGTCAATAGCTTTTAAATTAAGCTTAAAATTGATAGAAAAGCGCGCTACTGGAAAACGCTGCGTGATTGGCTGTGACGTCATAGTTCACGATATCCCAGTTGCAGGCGAAACAAAACAAGCAAGTAAGCGGTTTTGTTTTTTATAAGCTTGTATTTTTCAAGCATTTAAATTTTTTCTTACATCCAAATTTATTTATTCTTTGATCTTTAAATAGATTTCATCAATCTACCATATTTATGGAAATAAAATGCAATTTTTTCGGGCATTAAAGAAAGGTTTCGTTTAAAAAAAAAATCAGCTACATTTGTCCGTTTCTTTTTAACAAATTGAAAACATAAATTCTCCTTGTAAAATATTAGTTAAAGTTTTTTTAATGCTACAGTTCGGAAAAATTACACACACATGCGGCTATATATATATATATATATATTTAACAATAAAAAGCAAAACAATTGTCTTAAATCTGCACCAACGCGATGTGCATATTTGACCGGGCCTATCATATCTTTTAAAATATAAAAGATGTTATCGTGCATAAATTGCTTTAAAACATTCAATTCTCATAATTGCCACAAATGACATTTTTTCTTTTCTTTTTCTTTTCTTTTGTCTTTTCTTTTTTTTTTTTTTTTTTTTTTTTACATTTTTTATTATTTTAAAACAACCTGCGTGGCAAATTCCTAGTAGAAAGGTTACTATTTAAAAATAGTAGTTGTCCTTATCTCTAGATTAGGTATAATTTTGTTCTTCATTTTTTTTTTTTTTTTTTTTACAATACATTTACTATACACTGAATTTTGAATTAAAAATATATATATTAATTTTTTTCTCTGGTCTACAAACTGAAATTTAAATGTACAGTTATATGCAAAATAATCTGACTTCAGGGTCAGATAAGCTTGAATATAAAATAAAAAAAACATTTAAAAAAATAGAGGTAAACAAAATCAGAGCACAAACACTGGGTGCAACACTGATTTTGGAATCCATCGTGCGCAGACCACAATACTGATGCGTAATTCTAAAAATTTGATCTGTGCAGTTTTCTCTCTGCCCCCTCTCCCACATGTTTGTACATTGTACCATGTCGAAATAATTTTATGCAATGAAGAACAAAAGAATAGTAAAATTATCTTGGATTCCATCATGTTATTCTACTTTTTCTGGTTGCAATACATTTATAAGTAGCATATTTATTTGTGCTATTCAATTTTAGATTATTGCTAATAGAAATTTCACAAAAGTTTACTGTTTAGTATTTTTAAATAAAAAAGTGACTGGCAGTTTAACCTCTTCGCTACTGGCGATTATTACAGTATTTTTAATTATTACTGAATTATTTCTTCTCTCGTTTGACTTCAGAGCGAGATTTTTGTTTTATTTTCATTAGCTCGAATCTTAGAATTCGAAACATATTATTCTTATATCGAAATTTCATTTATATTTGAGTATCATTAATAAAATGGGACAAAACTGATGTACCCATTTGGGTACTCAGGGACTGAAGAGGTTAAAGAAAGTGAGCAGTTATAAAACTTGTACTACTGGCAACTGGCCAGTAATGAAAGCCCTTTATTGAATGTTTTGCCCTTTATTAAGGCTGTTTTCAGCTCTCTGCTGAACAAGCGCAAAATATCTTGACACATTTACAAATAAATTTTTTAACGGAAAGATATAAAATTGGAAAGCCTGACTATGGAAGCGATTTGGAATCGAACTATATTTTCCACTTTTTGATAAATAAAAAGTACCTGTTGAATTATAAGTAACTTTGATCACGTAACAAACACTATTTTCACCTCTATTTGAGTGGTTATACTTCTTTCTAACAGAAATGTGGTTTTAAATGCTCACTTTGACAATATTTTCTAAATGATCTATTGCATTTGCCCCCCCTCCCAAAAAAAAAGGGAAGATGAGGCGATTATATAGTTTCTGAACAACAACACTTGCTAGTTTCATGCATTTCCGAACTTAAATAAATTAAAACTTGTGTCATAAAGTTGCCATTTTGGATTTAACAGCTTCCATGGGTTCAAAAAACAAAATCATTTTTTTTTTTTTTAAGGAGGATTTTGAAAAAAAATATTTCTTTTAATCAATAAAGTGGAATTTTAATTCATTTTTCAATCTAAAAATACATCAATTTCAGGCATGATTACTGAAGCGGTTTGTAATTGAACAATTTTTCATATTTTCATTAAATTATTTATTTAAATCTTGATCTATGAGTGATTGTTGTTTCATTAAAGCAGTCTTTTTTTCTTTTCCTGCCTTATAAGGTCTGGAAATTCCTTTCTAAACATTACTTTAACTGCATTTTCTGCCTTTAAACCACCTCTCCCCCCCCCCCCCCCCATAAAAAAAGAAACGTGACATTCACCGTTACTGTATCATTTCCTTTTTTAAAGGAACACCGTATAACCCCTGATTCTCAAAAAAGTATTAATATCTATATAATCTGTAGGGTATACCCTCTGCTTTGAGTGTATAATCATCTGCTTAGAAAGTATCCCCCCCCCCCTTTTTTTTTACCACTGCATATAAAATTCATTTGTGGTCACTGTGATAACAGATAAAGGAAAAACACCGGATTTAGAATAATTAAATGCCATGATCCGCAAATTAAATCATTGCATCTGTTTCAAGTAAGAAATTTAAACAATGTCTTAATTTGCGTACTTGTACTAATAATTATATAAAATATTAACAAATATACATGGTTATAATGAGAGTGTAATGTCAGTCATAATAAATAATGCAATACATATGAGTTTTATAAAGAGAGAAAAAGAATATTAGCATAATCAACACCCGAACGCGCATCAACAGATGTGTGTTGTCATGAACGATGACGTCACAACCTGCGGCGTAGGAAAAGTACCGTTTTCGCGACACGGTAAATAGTGCCATGTAAACACCGTTATAAATCAATAATTACAGCTCAAAATCAAAAAACAATTTCACTGCCCGTCATATCTCTTGGTTTTCTATTGTTTTTAGATAAAATTAGAAAACGTGAAAATTCCTCATTATGAAAAGCTGGTCTACAATCATATATGCAATATCAATTTTATGATTTTTTGTGTAAAAATTAACACATATACATTCATTAATTTTCCAATATACAGTTTTTTCACTTGAAAAATATTCTGGGTTTTGTTTTGAAAAATTGTGTCAACTCAAACTTGACCAGAAAGAGTCAAAACGTAACACAAAATTTACCCAAATCTGAAATATTTAAAGTGAACCCGAATCGTAATGAAAAACCTTAGCGCCAACACTATCCTTTGGTCGGAATTGGTTCGAGAAAAATCGGGTTACCCGACCCGATGCAGGATTCAAAACCAAGGACGTAAAAATTATCATGTATTTTGCTGTAATTTTAAATCGTTTTTTAGATAGCTTCCCACTAATTTTGGTCTCGTTATTCTTGTGTAAAAAATTAAAACTCTTGAAGAAATCTTTTTGCTGATCATTTTTTTAAACACGACCCGAAAAGTCACAACCTAAACCTAAATTGAATATTTTTAAATTTTTAATGAATCTTAAATGAAACCTATGCACATTGCTATTAATTATTCCCAGATGATCTTAACGGTTATTGTAAATGACTTATTTGCAAAGATTGTATAAAAAAACCTTTTAATGGCTCAACATTTTTATTTCAAACGAATTTTCCATAAAAAGTAGCTAAAAAGTAGATGTAAGTAAAACGTAATGTCTAAAAATAAAATTGAAAATTCATTTAAATCAAAACCAACAAGTCTCGTCATTTCTTGTTTACCGGGATCACATTTTTAATTCCAATGTTTTTACGTTTGAGAGATAAAGAGTTACCAGAAGGAACTTTGTTTGCTTTCTTACGTTACTATGACAACAGAAGTAAAGTGATTAAGACATTTTCTGGCCAGCTCTTTGAGGAAAAAATATATTGAACGAAATGGACATAATTCTTATTTTACATTTTCGTTTAATAGAATGTTAATATTATACTGGCGTCTATGAATCAATTCAAATTTGTCTTGAATAAGTTTATTGGTTTTAATTAGTGATAAAATCTATTTAATAATACATAAATAAGTTTACAGGCATGAGTGAAACAATCAAATAGAAAGAAAATTCTTTTCAGCTGTATATATGGGTAAAATCATAAAATGAAAGCAATCTACTCTTATTTATAAAAAATGCATTAAAAATCAAGGTTAACTTTATATTAGAGCTCCCGATTATACGTTTATACGAGTATACGTATAATACGTATTATACGAAATACGGATTTGCTATACGTATAATACGGCATCGGCGGTTATACGTATTACACAAAACAGCATATACGGTATATCGTATATACGGATCTTATCCAAGCGGTTAAACGTATAAACGTTTAAACGTTTTTCGTTCAATGTATGAAATTTGATTTTCCGGTGTTTTCTGCGGATTAGAAACATTGAGAAATATCCGGTAGAGTATCCCCATCGCCATTCTTTGTTCAAAGAACTACGATGTGTTTACTTAACTACTACTTGTTATGCAGGTACTTAAAAAAATCTGAATACTTCCTCAATTTAGATTTTGGTTTTTTCCCCCAAAAATTAAGCTATTTATTATAAAATATCTTACATTACTTGTGGGTAGAATCAAACTAATCTTTGCAAGATCTGTGGCGCAGTACTTAGTTTTTTATATTTTCTTGTATCTTCAGAAGAAGAAAGTATTGGATTCGGGAATACTTTCGACTGATTTACACGTTTTAAGGATAAGAGAGTCAGAAAAACATATTTTTACAAAATATCTGTCTGTGAATTTGTGAGTCTGTGACTTTGTCTGTATGTGACATGAATTTTGTCTGCGCTCTATCTCAAGACCTAATACACAGAACTAAGAAACATATATGGGGGAGGCTTGGGCAAATGTGAAAATGGGACATATAACAACATTGCCATTTTCCACGATCTGAACACGTCATTAAATTCTCCGATAATCATTCAGTGATTCTGTTCCTTTCAGTTAACTTCGTGAAAATAGTGCCAGCTCCATTATTTATAATTTTATTGAAATAGAAGCCATTTCTGTCATATAAAGTTGATTTTGTATAGAAACTTCTACAAACACATCTGTCAGCAAATATATAAAAAACAACAAGCTCGTTTACGTTCAATTGTAATTTAAATAAATTTAATATTTTCTAAAATGCAATAAATGTTATATATTATTTTATTTAACGGTTTTTAATACTATTTTTTATGCATCGTTATTGAAAAAAATATTACGTTTACCAACTTTGCAAATCTTTCTATTTCATTTGTTGCAAACTTGTACTATTAGTTTACTTCCATTTCTAAAAACAGCTATGTTATTTGGTGCTTTGAAAATAGATACATATTTTAAGAAAATAAAATTTTTAAACTTATAACTACTGTGAAATCTCCATTATTGACTCCCTCCCCCCTTTCTTTTAAAATCAAAAGAAATTAAATTTGGAGGAAGCTTATAAATGGATAACAATTTTTTATCCTTAATTTACAGGCAAATAAGGCAAATATAGGAATGAGAATCTTTCGCCTTTCGGTAGGTTTCCGATAAATATTATCCAAATGCTCCCTCCCTAAAATCTACCTCAAACAAAAAGTCCTAAGCAAAATTTAAATTCTTTAATTATTTTCTCAAGTTTACTTCTTTAATTTTTATATTATTGCAACAATATTTTATCAATTATCTAAGCCCCCCCCCCCAAATTTACTTATTTTTAGTTTCTAATATTTTGCTTAAACATATCACTCAGAGACTAAATAAATATACATATATTTTTCTTTATGGTGAATTCAACAGATAATACAATTAATGATCATGGTAACATATGAAAAAGATAATAAAAAACATGTCAAAAAATAATTTTTCCTTGCGTTCACATGTTTCCCTTGTGTATTTACAATTGCCCATTCGTTGGGGCACATATGAATTTTTTTTTTTTAATTCATAAAAATATTAAGAAAAATAAGAACTATAAAGGTAATTTTAAAGAAAATACCATGCGTAAAAAAAGTTCTGTTTACAATATTGAGTAGTTTTGCTTATAGAAATTAACCCAGTTATGAGAAAAAGCTATGTTTATGTGAACTGTTCACATGTGCCCCAGTCACCCCTATATATTCAGGTAGTCCCTGATAGAAATTGGTGCTGATTATTTTTGTGTGTAAATCGTTCAACAGGTGACGCTACTATGCTGTCTTTTTTTCTGATTTCTGCAATAGCTCTATCTCAAGAATTTTCAAGAAGCACGGATTTTCATCAAACTACAGGAAAAAAACATAAAGGAAAATAACAAGATCTTGGTCGGAATCCAGATAGATATTTCACGATTAGTGAAACGAGATTGGTTAATCAGGAGTCTGATCTTCTGTGAACTTTTGCTAACTGTTATAAAGAATATACGCTTTTCATTGCTCGATCTCTATGTATAAGACATACTATGCTGATTCCTGTCGTAACGCCACCGATTTCCAAATTATTCTCCATTCAGTGACATAAGACTGATGAAGTCCACTATTTAAATTAGATACGACACGTGGAATATACGTATGGATTAAATATACGTATTCTTAAATATACGTTTAACTGATACGCCCTTATACGTATTTGGATACGTTTAAACGTATATTTTAAGGTATCCGTATAGCAGACAAACGTATTATACGGATATACGTATATCGTTCAAACGTATAGCTGTTATACGTATCCCATCGCGAGCACTACTTTATATAAATGGATCATTCTCATTCGAAACATATCACAGAATATTAATTTCAAACGTACCTACTATTGAAAAATACTATAGTAAAAATGTTGTGTGCTATAACTGAACAATACATGTAAATAATTAATTAATTGCCCATCTTATGTTTTCTTGCAATGTCTCGCAGATTTATATATCTAAATTGATATATTAGTTTTCATTCACATTGGTTAGTTTTCACTGAACCCATGACACACGTATTATCTTTTTGCAGTTACCTTAACATAGGAAAGGGAACAATTTACTAGTTGATCAATTTTATCTAATTTTATTAATCAATTTTATTAAAAATTTAGAATGTTCTGTATCCATAAATTATGCGAGACAAGCATTTTAAAATCTAGCAAAAATAGTTAAAACCAAAAGCAAAAATGAGTATATTACCGACAGTTTCAAATAAATTGACATATAAATGAACGATTTGATTTTTTAAATTATTAATTTTAAGCAATTTCTTTTTAATTGTTTCAATTTTAAGGGGGGGGGGGGGGTTCTGAAGTAAATCTACTCGACTTTTTGAACATCATAAAGTACAGAAAGAGGGAGATCATTTTTATAAATTTCTAACATTTGATCACTTTATCACTCCACTAAATATGGGCGCCTCGCCAAACAAATATGGCATAGAAAAAAATCCTCTCTACTATAAGAAAGCCCCAACTGACCCGGAAAAACAACGAGCATTAATTAAAAAATTTGTCCACAAATCAGTATGTGTCATTTCAAAAATAAGTTAACGCGTTCGCTGCCGCTTACATGAAGATGTGATGATAGTTAATGCCGCACCGTAAAAGTGGGTTTTTCCCAGAAGCCGATTTACTTTATATAACAAAGAATCAGTGAAAGATTTTCCCGCGCCAGCGCGTGACTGGCTATTGGACATCACCCTACATCACGCGCTGGCGCGTGAGTGGCTCTTTAACGTTGGCGCCATATCACGCGCTATCACGTGATCGGCAGCGAGCGTGTTAAGTAAAAGCTTATCGTAATTCGAGACAACACTGTCTGGAACAAAATTGTGACAGATTTTAAGGCAACTGCAGATTTATCTGTAAAAATTTGAGACAGAGTTATAAACATTTACTAATATGGGTTACTACGATGGATTTCTCGTTTTTGGGAATGGAGACGTTAACAACATCGCCGAAATATTAATCACTTATACTCTGTCACGCCTCCTCTGTGATTTTCCTTATAGAGTTGGTCACGAAATTTTTTAAAATTCAATAGAACCCTAATAGCTCCGCTGATTTTTACGAATATCATTACAGTACTTGCGACAGTGGTATATAATATATTCATCAAATGGGAGTCCCATCTGAAACAACGTTTGGAAGTTATCATGTTTACTTTCTCTCACACGCAAAAGTGAAAATTGCAACCCTTTCCTTACTCTATGAGTTCGGAAAGTAAATAAAGCAATCATTGATACTTATCAGAAAAAAGCTTCCCCAATGAAAATAATGACAATTCCTTATTTATAGAAATAGTATTTTAGGTATCCAATTAGTCAAATGTTAGATACAAGTTAATCATGGAAATTAATTAAATTATATTAATAGAATTAATTGATGTAACTATACAAACATACATACGTTAGTGTTATTTAAATATCCTGTATAAAATGTTTTGCAATTTAGCAAATGCCTCTCCTCCTCTCAGTTATATATATATATATATACAGCGGCGGTCAAAAGTTTCCGGCCAGCAAAAATTTTTCAGTTAATTTGTAAATCTACCCATATGAAGAGGAATCTCAGAGTGATATCTATACATTTTATTGACATAATAGCTAGGAACTTACTTATAGAAAAACATGTAAATATCAATAAATTTAACTGACAAAATTAAATATAAAGGAAAACGCATGTTCTCAAAAGTTTCCGGCCACCTTCACAAGTTTGTAAAAAAGTGGTATTGTAATAGAAAATTACAGTGATCAACAACATTTACAATTAGCATTTTATCGTATTACTATTTTATTAGCTTTAGTAATACGCACTGCGGCGCAGCAATGTGACATTCATATACAATCAACGGTTAAAGATCGTCTATGGTACGTTTCTCCGACATTTCTTGCAATTTTGGCGAAATTTCGGCTGAGTTGGAATATTTATAGTTCCGCAGACTTTTGTCAACTTCTTTTCAAAGATTTTCTATTGGATTCATGTTGGGCGCTTGGGCTGATCATTTCAAAAGCGAAATTTTTTGTGCGAAAACCATTTCTTATCGAGGTTTGCATACATTATTTATCTTGTTAAGAAAAATAGTTGCGACCGAATTTTTTTCTCTAATAAGACAGAAAATAGTCTTGCAAGATATCCTTACACATTGTATCATTCACCTGGCTGTGGATTTCAAATAACAGACCGACAATTTTTTAAGAAAATACTCCCCACGGTATAAAGTGTCCTCCTCCTCCGCCATGCTCCATTGTAGAAATAACATAAGTCGAATCATATCTTTTGTTGTTAGGTCATCGGACATTGTGTCTGCCATCATTTCCAAATCTGTTTCGAATTTGATTGATGGAAAAATAGAACTTTTTTCCAGTTTTCACTTGACAAGACTTTGTGTTTTTTGGATAACGCAAAACGGGTACGTTTGTATTTTTTTTAATTCTGGAAAAATTTTAACACCGACTCTTCCATAAAGTTATGCATCGCGTCAGCATGTTGATACGGTATACGGACTTATTTCAGCAATATTTTCATTCCGTAAATCGCAGTATATCGCAGCGGAATTTTTATGCAGATTATCAATTGTTTTTCTCCTGATAATTCTGTCCACAGGAATAGTAATTTTCCGGGATCTCCCGGATTTCTGAAAGTTCTGAAGGCCACGGCCATCTTTATATAATTTTTAAATATCGTTTACGGTCGATTTACCGATCAATAACTTTGCCGCAATGTCTCGAGAAGATTAGCTTTTTAGCGACAAACTAATTAATCACTCATTTATGAACAATAACTGTTTAACTTTTCAATTTTGAATTCAGACTATGCTATACACGCTGATGCGGATTCATTCATATACACAACCAAAAAATAGTTTACCGATAGAAAAAAACTGACGAATGGTAAGTGGCCGGAAACTTTTTCACACGCGAACTTCGAATTTTATCCCTTTGCCTGAAACATCTTCAGTATCCAATCAAAATGATCACGTGGTCAGAGGTCATTCACATATTCCTAACTTTTGAAGCAATTGTGCTTCTTCTTTGCTCAAACCTTTTGGTAAATAAATCGAAGAAACTAACTGGCCGGAAACTTTTGACCGACACTGTATATATATGTAAATCACCATTGCACCAGACAGCATCGTCCTACTCCGTACTCTAACATCTACTCAATGTATATACATTTTGATATTTGATAATATGGTATCTTTTCATTTTGAATAATATATTCTTTATGATTTTTCTCCTATTTATGGTATCTTATATGTATTTTTTAATGTATAGCATAGACAGCTAAAGAAAGAATTTTTGTAACAATATTATATATATATATAAAGATTATCATAAAAATCACAATAGATATGTAACGAATTTTCCTGCAATACTATGCTTTATATAAGGTGGAATTATGAAAGATGGAAAATTGCTAATGATGATATAGCTGTTTTAGGAAATATAATAACACGGTTCAGAACTTTTATTGCTAAATTAAGCACTTAGAGCATTTTTAACGGTAAAAAAAGATTCTTTTTTATAATGTCAGAATTCATTACTAAACATTAAATCTCTGCTAATGCTTTCAACACTCGCTATCCGTGTCTAAGCAGGATGTCACAGAATTTTAACTCAAGGAAGAATGTTTTTTCTTCTTTTTATGAATACAGGATCTTCAGCCGAAGAATCTGCTTGATTGTGTATATTAACGAATACATACTCCATCCTGACTTTTTTCCAATAAATAATATTTCAGAAGCAAATGTTATAAAAGCCATTTTCTTTATAACGCAAAAAAATTTAAGCTTAACTTAAAAAAAAAAAAAGTGAAGAAGGAAGATGTTTTTTGTAATGACATTTTTAATTTTTCAAGCATATCTAAGAATTTAATTTTATTGTATTTGTAATGATTTTAATATTTTCTACAGTATTTGCTCTTTAAGCATTTTTACATGGAGATACATTTAGTATATACAGATATGTTTGTAGAATATAGATAAAATGATATACAGAGACACGCAAAAAATTACGATTCATAGCCGTTTATGGATGATAATCTCCGGAAGTGTGATTTCAGTAGTTTTAAATACTTTTTAGTGTTAATAAAATTTTAGCTAAACATTGGCGTGCATATAAAGACAGTAGGTAAAATACATAACAACAAAAGTCTTCAAGTATGCTTCCTTCTATTATTATAAAAGGGAAATTTCAAACTACAGTCACCGCCAAAAAAATCTTGACACTTTCGATTTTTAATGTTTTGTTAAATATCTAGAAATATACACAAGGAATTATTCTGAAACTCCTGGTGTGTAAACAAAATAGTACACGTCATATATTTTGACAAAGATTTTTCCCCGAAATCTAATAGGGGACCGTCAATAAATTGAAAAAGAACGAAGATCTTTTGGATCACCCTGTCAAAACTAATGAAGCAAAACAGTTTAAACTGCAGATAATGATTAAATGGCTTATTGTAATAAATTGTGTCGATTTTTATGAATATAGCTTGAAAACTAGTAGAGAAATTAAAGTTTTTATAAAAACGGTCCAAAATTTTTCCAAGTTTTTTGCTTATAATTTTCAGAGCTCTTCATAAAACACAATAATCTTTTCAGAAAATATGACAAACAACATTGCACATAACACCCTGTAATCAGAATTAAAAAATAATAAAAAATGTATGAAAAATAAACGGGTTTACTAAATAATTTTTTACTGCGCATGCGTTAATGCTATTAAAATTTCATTTGCATGTTATGTTAGTTAAATGAATAGAGCAACTTTTGTGAAAGTCTCAAAAACATAGCTTGAAAACTCTGAAAATTATCGTTAATAGAATATTGTCAAAATCCATTATTCCCAAAATGAAGCAAAAAGATGAGGGGCTGTATCCATATTCCATTGATTAGTACCTACACAGTATTGCACGTACTACTATATTTGGATACAACTCCTTATCTTTTTGTTTTATTTTGGAAATAACGGATTTTGACCATATTCTATTGATGATAATTTTTAGAGTTTTTAAGCTATGTTTTTGAGACTTTCACAAAAGTTGCTCTATACATTTAACTAACATAATATGCAAATAAAATTTTAATAGCGTTGACGCATGCGCAGTAAAAAATTATTTAGTAAACCCTTTCGTTTTTCATACATTTTTTATTATTTTTTAATTCTGATTACAGGGTGTTATGTGCAACGTTGTTTGTCATATTTTCTGAAAAGATTATTGTGTTTTATGAAGAGTTCTGAAAATTATAAGCAAAAAACTTGGAAAAATTTTGGACCATTTTTATAAAAACTTTAATTTTTCTACGAGTTTTCAAGCTATATTAATAAAAATCGGCACAACTTATCACAATAAGCCACTTAATCATTATCTGCAGTTTAAACTGTTTTGCTTCATTAGTTTTGACAGGGTGATCCAAAAGATCTTCGTTCTTTTTCAATTTATTGACGGTCCCGGTTAGATTTCGGGGAAAAATCTTTGTCAAAATATATGACGTGTACTATTTTGTTTACACACCAGTAGTTTCAGAATGATTCCTTGTGTATATTTCTAGATATTTAACAAAACATCAAAAATCGAAAGTGTCAAGATTTTTTTGGCGGTGACTGTATTATGCGTTTTTAACACATTCGAACAGAGTTGAAACGTATTTATTCGGATTGTCTGTTTGTCTATTCGAACTCTAATTTGCTTTAATCTTGTTGTTTTGCCCTGCAATTAATATAGGTTATTGAGATTTACTATGCTATATTCGGTATTGAAAATAAAGCATGCATCATCTGTAGTTTATTTACAGGGCCACACAAAAGTATTCCGCTACATAATGTTATTGGGAGAAACATCGTTTGTGGTCGGTTTTAATTCTATTAATCTATTTCACATACAATAAAACTGATATACGTTGCCTAGGTTTAATGCAAGTTACTTCAGTGTCATTAGAGAGTGCGTAAATACTTTCAGGGATCCACAAAAGAGTTCGTATACTATACTGTTTCCAAAGTACTGTATATTAACCAATATTGCTGGAAGTGCAGTTTTAATTGTGGTATGAGTTTTTGAGCTTAGCTAATTTTTTTGCTTTTTACGTTGTGTGTACGCTGTAGATGATATACGTGTGTAGACAAAAGAATTCGAATGTGTTATGAACGAAAATAGCTTTAAGGTGGTTTTTAAACGAGTTATGTGATTTAGTTATACTAAAGGTGGTTTTGCCGTAAAAAGGACACTGCACCTGATTTCAATCTCTAAAAATTTTTATTCATTTTTTAACTGATCTCTCAATGAAAGACAAAATCATGTGTAAAAATGTCAAACTTTGAAATTCAATAACTCTGTCAATTTGGGTAGTACAAGATCTAAACTTTTTGTGTTATATCTGTTATGGTAAGTGTAAACATTTATTATAGATAACTATAGGGATTGGGGAGGGGGAGGGTTGGGCGTATAAAAAATTAGATTTCGTAATTTTTATTCAATTGATTTTTTAATTTAAATAATGCCACAACATAAATATTTATCTCATTCGAAACGTTTTTGTAACTGGAACTACATGTCTACGACCAATGGTTAAGAAATTAAAGGTCGACGATAGATAACATATTGCACTCTGTATAATCGCGTCTTTTTAGTTTTTTAATGTTTACTAATGCCTTTAGTTCTTTAATGTTTAGTTCTTTAATGTTAATAACAATTTTAACATTTTGTAAGGACTTCTAACCGAATATATATATATATATATATATATATATATATATATATGATAGGATGGATGTCGAAACTGAGCCTTTTTAAAATAAATTAAAGCTTAAAAAGAAATAAATATTTTATTTGAACTGAACGGGTACAAAAAGTATTACGGTTCCATGACCTGAACAAATGATGAATCATTTTGCTAAAATCAAACTACGATGTTTTTATTGCCATATTTCCTTCTATTCATGGCACTTGTTTAATTTTGTTCTTTCCAAAAAATGAGTAGCACGCCGGTCTAAAAATCAATTAATTCTGTTTCAGTAAAGTGAGATTTACTTTCTTCTTTTTTACTAATAAATATTAGACTGATACAGATGATTTAAAAATAAAATAATAAAAAAAATGTAAGTAAACGTTGCACTTGATTAAGCTACAAAATCTCAAAACTTCCATTAAAAAAACAATAAAAATTGAGTTCATAACAATAATTGTGTATATGTCAAAAACTAACAGTCATTGTATAATACTTCAAAAGAAATGAATTAAGAAAATATATACTCGATGCTACATAAAATAAATACAAAACAATTAATTTTCAAAAAAATTGAAATAGAAATAATACTGTTGATTAAAACTGAAAAGTAAAAGGTTGATATTATTTTAAAAAGAGTTTCACGGGTTAAAAATGTTTCCGCTCTATAATCTCATTTTTGTTGGATGTATTTCAGTCCGATAAGATAAACTATTTGAAATGAAAATATTTTTTTTCGAGGATGATGTTTTTAATCAAGCTTTACAGAGTTCCTTGTTCTTTTAAAGGACTTTTATTAGCCATCCTCCTTCTAAATAAATACTATTTAGTAATAACTACTTTGAAAAAGGTAATTAATGTTTAAAAAGATCTTTTTTGTAAGAATAATTTCAGGTGCATTATATATAAGCATAAACCATTTATCTATTAAAATTATTATTGTAAATAAAATTCAGAATTGATCAATTCTAGTTGAACCATAGCTTCAAATGGATACGCTGCAAATATACAACGTTGAAATGCACAAATTGCATAACCATGGCATTAAACCAAATACGGCCGTTTCAAGGTTATCCGGATACCCTTCATCAATGTGAAAATAAGCATAAAAAATACAAAAACAAAAACAAAATGAAAAAAACTAAAAAATTAAAATGAATTATAAGAGCCCCATGGTTATATCCCCTTGTACTGGCTAATGAACTGGCTGAAAAGGGGAAAATAAGTGTTTACATATCCCAAAAAAAAATTACATACTGTATAGGAAAAAACTGAAAAATAGATGACACTACGCAGGCTCCCTTCAGACAAAGGAGACAAAAAGGATTCTAGCCATGTCATTGGACAAGGGATTAATATTTATGTACGTAATAAACCTCGTAAAAATTTACTTAAAAAACCGTATTACACCTTTAAATAATTTTAGCCTTGGAAAAATTTAACTGGTGCCTGGAATTCTTACAATGTTTAGCTATAGGGTGATTTATCCGATTTCTGTCTCGTAACAGGACTCTCATGTTCTTTCAACCTAATTCCAATTCAATCCGCACTTTTGTCTGTTCAATGAAGGAGAGGCTACATTCACAAAAACTTCTACACTCTAAAAAATAAATGTGTAAATTGGCCAATTTTACCCATGGATATGTGTAAATTCGTAAATTTACACACCTGTCGTAAAATTTACACATTTTTTCTCGGAAATTTACCTATTTTTATGTGTATTTATCTTATGAAAGTAAGTGTGTAATTTATTATCACTTGAAAAACTCAGACAAGTGTGTAAATGTTGAAAAATGCCATTATTTACACGAATTTGTGATTTATTCTAATTTAAACATAATTATATGTACACAGATAAGTGTGTAATTTTCTTTAAATGCATACTTGACTTAAAATTTACACATTTTGAGGAAAAAAATTACCTGTTTTTATGTGCACCTAACTTGAGAAATCAAATGTGCAATATGTTATCGCTTTATAAACTCAAACAAATGTGTAAATGTTGAAAAATGCCTGAAATTACACAAATGGCGTGTTAGACATAATTACAAGCAGAGAATATTCGAAAAATCCGTTTTGTTTTCGTTTTCGGCCCAAAATCTGAGTTCTGCTGAAAATTCGGTTTCGTTTTCGTTTTCGGTCCAATATTCGTATTTTGCCGAAAATTCGATTTCGTTTTCGGCCCAAAATCTGAAATTCACCAAAAATTCGGTTTCGGTTTCGTTTTTGGCCCAAAATTTGAGTTTCTCCGAAAACTCGTTATCGGCGGAAATGCTGTTAGAAATTCGGCTGGACCGAAACTCGGCCGAAACTATCTGAATTCTAGAAATCTTCTTTCTTCCGTTGGAAATTTTTGACATGACTTGTTGATTGAGCTGTTTCCGCTCAGATGAGAAACTCTTTATTTAATGTTATGAATAAAGTTTATTGTTTATAATTATCGACCACAGCTGATTCATGACATGAAATCAAATTAAACATCCTCCTATATACGGCGCTCTTCACCTGCTCCTTAAAAGCTGCAAGCTTAACAGTAATAGAAAATTTTTAGTTTAAAACCGCAGATGTTTCGATTGCTATTTCTAAAAGTTCTAACATTCTATGTTGTTGATGAATTAATTACATTTTATTTTACATGCAAATAAAAAGTTTTGTTCAAAGTAGAGATGTGCACGCATCCGAGCTTGGCTGACGATATGAATCAGAATTTTCAAATGGGCCGGTAAACAAAATAAACGGGTTTGGGCCGATAAAATAAAATATTTAGCGGTCCTACCGGCCGACATAAAAATTTAAACCAAGCCGATAAAATATTAGCTTCTTTCAAAGAATTTGTTTTTCATCAGAATAAATATAAACCTGCGTCACGAGCTGATGCTTGATAAATAACATTAATGAAGAAATGTAACATGTCCACCGAAGAGACTGGCATCGGACATGGTGTATGTTTAGATTTTTTCAGCACACTTGTGCGGTATTAAGATCAGATTTGCATTTTTTTATTACATAGTGGAGCTGGGCCGGAACTGAACGTAGCTGTTCCCAGGATGTGTGGGGCAAGCAATATGTTTTGTAAAAATATTAGTAGTGATAATGAACTTCTGCTTACGGAATCTTTGGAAATGTACCTTAAAAAGTTTTTTAGCTCACAGGCTATCATAGCCTGAGAGCTTATGTGCCCGTCCGTTCTGTATGTATGTGCGTTCGTGCGTAACGCGATAACTCATGATAAAAATATCCGATCCACTTGAAATTTTGTATATAGGTATATCTTGACGAGGCGCTTCCCTGATTAGTTTTTGGAGTTCATTCGATATGTATAAGAGGGGGAACGGGGGGCTCATGCCCTCCGTTAGTTGATATAAATGGGATTTTCATGCAGAATTAAGTTTTCGTTCAAAATTTAGATTACGATCATTCTGATGAGGCGATTCCGTGACTATTATTAGGTGTTCATTGAATAAGTATAAATAGGGGAACAGGGGTTCTAATGCCCCCCCCCCGTTAGTTGATATAAATGGGATTTTCATGCAGAATTAATTTTTCGTTCAAAATTTAGATTAGGATCATTCTGATGAGGCGATTCCGTGACTGTTATTAGGTGTTCATTGAATAAGTATAAATCGGGGGAACAAGGGTTCTAATGCCCCCCCCCCCCCGTTAGTTGATATAAATGGAATTTTCATACAGAATTAAGTTTTCGTTCAAAATTTAGATTAGGATCATTCTGATGAGGCGATTCCGTGACTGTTATTAGGTGTTCATTGAATAAGTATAAATAGGGGGAACAGGGGCTCTAATGCCCCCCCCCCCGTTAGTTGATATAGATGGGATTTTCATGCAGAATTAAGTTTTCGTTCAAAATTTAGATTAGGATCATTCTGATGAGGCGATTCCGTGACTGTTATTAGGTGTTCATTGAATAAGTATAAATAGGGGGAACAGGGGTTCTAATGCCTTCCTCTTAATTTATATAAATGGGTTTTTCAAGCAGAATTTTCAGATTTCGTTCAAATCTCTGAATAGTTTTGAAAGTTTAATGGTTAAGTATAAAAGAGGGGGATAACTCCTTTTATATTATATAAATGTTAAATGGGTTTTTATTAAAAATTATCTAATTTGCTCTGAATTTTGGATATAGATTTTTTATATGATAAAGCATGTCTTTGATAGTATAGGAGGTTCAATGATTAAGTATAAAAAAAGAGGAAAGGGGAGAGCTGTTTCCCCTTCTTAATTTTTTTTCGAACGGAATTAACCCTTGAAAATATAAGGCTTTAATGTACAATTAGTATTTGTAGCCTGTGAGCTCAATGCCGTCAGTTTAGCTGGGCAGTATTCTTTATTAATTCCCTGCTCAACGTGAAATTTTGACACATATTCTGACTAATATTATTTAACAGTAAAGACTTAAAATTGACAAGCTTGACTATTAAAGGAATTTGGAATCGATAGCGTTTTCTATTTTTGATAGATAAATTATTTTTCGACAAATAAGAGTTTCTTATAGTGGCTTCAGGTTTTTCTCCTTTTCGTGATGTTGCTTTCGGAAATTCAATTCAAACGTTATCTTTTGCACGATTTTTTCAAAGCTACATTGCCTTTATCAAAAAATGGATAACGCCATTCGATTACATTATTTATTTATGAAAACACCTGTCTTATGGGTTCCAAAAAAAATATGAGTTCATAAATGTGTCAGAAAGTAGCTCTTTGGGGTTTAAAAATAGCCTTAGTAAAAGAAAGATAAATATTTTCACAAATCTTCTTTTTATAAAAGAGTTTTAAAAATTATGTTTTTAGCATTCATTTTTTTCTTTTATTCAAAGCAATATTAATTTTTTTATGAATTTTTATTTGAATGTTGAAACGTCCAAGAAATCTAAGTAATCGTTACTGTTGTATTGTGTATTTTCCATCGTAATTTTAAAATATACGTTAAATTTATCCCATAGATATGTATGCAGTATTCTTTAAAAGAATCTTAATTGTATGTTAAGAAAAATCTGAATTTTTTGCAGAAATTGAGTTGGGTCATTAACTGTGAAAATCTGAATGGGCCGGGCCGGGCCGGGTTCGAGTCGAATTTATATCATTTTTACACCGTACTGAGCTGTATCCAGGGCCTGAAAATTCCGGCCCTTGCAGACTTTTAGGTTAAAGACACAGAGATTCCGCCAACTCGGGCACAAAAGACAGATTTTTCAAACAAGGACGCTATTTCAAAGCATTCGTATAGAGGCGAGGGAGTGGCAAAGTTTTTTCGGGAGGAAGTAGCACTTATTTATTTAAGCATACGGCTTATCTATATTTAAATCTCCATTAAACTAATAATAAATTATCAAATGGTTATTTTTTTTTAAATAACAACTTACTTATAGTTAGTTTTCTAAAAAAACTTTTAAGCAATTTATTTTAACTACTTTTAATGAGAAATATTAAATAACTGAAAAAATGTGTATATTCAAAAATTAAATATTCACTATTGATTTGTTCTTGATTATTAATTGCATTATTAATTAATTATTAATGAATATATATGAGTATTGATTGTCAATAGCAAAAGCAAATATAAAAGTTATATTATTATTTATATTTTGCTTTTGCTTGAACTTGTGCACATTTATACATGTTTATGTATGTTTGTTAAAAATGTGCGTCTAATACACACATAATTAATTAATAATTATGTGTATTTATGTATGTATTAATAACTTAAAAAATGAACATTTTCGTTTTCGGCCGAAAATTGAAAGATTACCGAAATTCGATTTCGGTTTCATTTTCGGTCTTACAGACCTGTTTCGGTCGATCCTTTTTATAAGTATATAAATCTGAAAAAAAAAAAAAAACTGAAACGAAATAAACCGAACACGAAACAAAACATTTTTTTTTTCACTTCAAGCAACAAACATAATTTAGTGTTTGTTGGCTAATATTCCACAATGAAATAATAAAAAAAAACTTCAGTAAAAACACGTACCTATATAAAACAAAAATTTAATAGACATGTAATTGAACTAAGCGCATAAATTACTAAAATATTAGAATTAAAAAAATTTGGAGCCAGCAAAATCTATGATTTCTCAACTATTGCCTCTTGGTATGATTCCTAGCTTATTTTAGGAACAAATTTTGCATTTGCGATGGAAGATACAAAGCGTACTTTTCTAATTTAGAAATATTTTGCATTATTGTCTATTAAAATCATTTTTAACTATTCTAAATTTGAACATTGTTTAATTTGGTATGCGATCTATATCAGTATAGTTATCGTTACAATTGACAAAAAGCTTAAACTTTTTTGAAATAAATCGAAAAAGGGCATAAAAAATGTCTTAATATAAGAAATTTTAAATTAAAAAGTCTTCACCACATAAAGAAACAAAAATAATTCACCACATAAAGAACAGAAGAAAACATCTGCCATGTGCCTAGATAAAGAACTCGAAAACTGCAGACGATTATCAAATATAAATAAATGAATAAAAAAAACATCGTTTATTTAGTCTTTGGAGTACGCGGAGAACATTTGCAGAGAACAAAAATGGCCATTTTATGCGCGTATAGCCTCAGTCTGGATTTAAAAATCTTACCAAAAAATTCGTTGGAGTCATTCCATGCGTACTTTTGATGAAATATGTATCCGAGAAATGTACAATTGCTCTGGGCATGGTTAAAAATATTTATGCCAGTGTTATTGTACTTATTATCGGAACATTTATTAGATCTACAAACATCAAGGATTACATCAGAAAAGGAAAAACGAAGTCATTGAAAAATAGGTATGAAGAAATATTTTCCCTGTTTCTTTTCTTTGAATTATAACTATTTTATTAAAATAAATAACTGTCTTTCGACAACTAAAATCAGATGATAAAAATCAATTATTTAAATTACTTCTTTTAAAAATAAGATTTGTTTACCTGTAGAATATCAATCGTTAAAATCGCATATTTTCTGAAATTTTAAAATTATGTGGAAAAATATTGTAACCACAGTTTATCATAATTAGCAAATATTTAAAGGTATTTAAATTACTGAATAAAAAACTTTCTTTTAAAATAAAATTGTTTGCAAATTTAATTTTTAAATTTTGCATTAAGTAATGACATGAAAATACTTTTATAAGAGAACGTTGGTATTCTTTCCAGTTTTAAATTTGTAAATTTATAATATTGATATGAAGCATATACTTTTCTGCTTATTTTAAATATGAAAAATTATTACTATTTGCTATTTATTCTTTTATTTATTTATTTTTGTATATATTCTTAAAATGATGCCTTTCTAGCATCCGAATAAATATTTGAAATTTAAACATCTAATAGCATTTGAAATAATTCTTTGATTTAAAAATTGTCTGTTTCAGCATGCTTATCATAATGTTTGCTATAAAGTTAACCAGTTTTCGTAGTTTTACATGCTATAGATTTCTCAATTCTATTTCTACTGATGTCAAATGAAAATTAACGGATTTTGATTCATGGTTTTTCATTTACGATTTTTACATTGAAGCAATTAAAAATTGTTTTTAATTCATTGAAAACATTCATAAACTACGAACAAAATAAACAAAAATAAAAATTTTAATTAAATTAATTTCAATACCCTGTTTATAATTTAAAGAATACAAAAAATACTGTATAATACAAGAGATTAGATTTTTATGTAAAATTAATTTTGATAATGCTTTGAACATTTAAGCAGCAATGTTTCTTATATAATTTTAAACCTTAAAAAAATCCATTACAAATATTGCACCTAATTTTCACGTAGATTGATAAAAAATAATTCTTTATCAAATTTAACACAATTATTATAATTGGTAAATAAATCACACAAATTGCCATTTTCCAACATAGTCCAAAAGCGTATAGGCCTGAATTTGAATCGGAGAGCTTTGTGAGAGCTTGCAATGTTCTGCCAATTGAGCTATCCAGGAAAAATCTGGAAGACACAATTCAGCCAAAGAACTACAGATATATAATAAATAATACTAGACTGGCAGCTTACTCCAAAGGTCCCTAGTTCCTGTCCTGCCCTAGATGCTTTTTCACCTATTTGGTAAAATTACATTATAATTCTTTTTGAACGATATTATTTAGAACTAGTAGTTATCTTTAGAGCTTCTTAGAGCTCCTGGTGATAAATTTGGATGCCAAATTGAACAAAAGCAAGGGTATGTAATATGTGACTATAACATTGCTAACAAAGCGTAGAACCAACATAGTGAAAATTATCCAAGTCGGGGATCGAACACGTAATCCTTGAAATAGCTCTCCAAGTGCTCTACCATTTAAGTTACGAGGAAGATGGCCAGCTTTTCAATTCTCACTCACATTTTGTTGGTAAGCCTGCAACTGCAGCACAAAATAATAACGTCTACATGAGCACACAAACTTGTGGCATAACATGAGACACAGATAAGCCCAGCATCAGTGAATACATATTTAATTATAATAATTTTTTAATTATTTATCAGCAGTGAAATTACGCTTGAAATAATTGAATATTTAATATGTTATTTCCACATTACTAATAAAGCGTAGAACCAAAATAATGAAAAATGTCAAACCTGGGATCAAACCCGGAACCTCTGGAATAGCGCTCCAAGTGCTCTCAGCTCCAAGAGCACTTGAAGCCTTAATCGGAGCTTTCTCCCTTCTAATATTTATGATATTATCAGAGTTATAATGGACCTGGCAATACACATCTAACCAGCCACACACATACTTGATACAAGAAAGCAAAAAATCATGCGTCAAACATAGATTATAAAGCACTTTCCAATACATTCAGAATAATGCAACAAAACTGCACTTAAGAAAAATAAATATAATATTATGTCTAGGTCCACCATATGGAAATGTATAACACATTTTAAAATAAAATTTCAGCTGTTCCTATTCACAATGGAAAAATTATCCGAATTTTTTAGCAGCCCTCTATATGATATAGAGATTTATATCTAATAATAGCATGCATTTCAAAATTTAGTTCATTAAAGAGATACATATATTTGGGTGATTCTCAAAATAGGAGACTTTTTCAAAATTTAAATCTTTAAAAAATTACTGTTAGCAAAATTTCTGAAAAAAATAGGTGTTGTTAATATAGTATTAGGTATACTTTACATGTAGTCAGCAGAGCTAAATATTTAAAAATTAACTTTAAAAAAATAATTAGTATTTTTTGAGCCATGCTAATGACAAAAAAAATTGCATGGAATAAATATATTAAGAAATTTATTTTCTTCCTGTTTAAATATTTTTTTCTATATTTATTAGCCTTCCTTTTCAGCAAATGGTTTCCATTTTTACATATATACATACAAGGAGAATAAAAACATTACCAAAGAGCAAACTTTGTTTACATGAGCAACAGTCTGACACTAACAACGTAAGAAGCTGTCTTATTGATTTTCTGACAGATTTAATGCATATTTTAGGGATAATAAATGCAATACGTAAATTTATATGTAAAATTAAACTTTATAAAGGATACAATATAAGCACTGGTTACATTTATGCACATAGAAGTCTTTAGCATGGACAGAAAAACCATTCTAATGACACTGATATTTGTCCATGCTAATGACAAATTTTAATTTAAATAAGATTATGAGCCATAATATAATCACAATGCAGTAGTCCTTTCTGGGGCTTTTTAAAACACAAAAGTTTTATTCAAATAAGTAAAATAAAAATTTTAACTATAAAATAAACATGAAAATTATTATCCATTCTAATGACATGTAATTGATGTACGCCCCTAATATTCAACTTCTATTCTTAAAATACAATACATGCTTCTATTTTCAGGCTGGGATAAAATGGATATTTGTTGCCATGGGGAAACTTTATATTTTCAAACTATTGTCATATGTGAAAATGAAATTTTGATTAATAACTAGCTGTTATAGTATGACCTTGTTTTGAAAATAGAATATGGAGGACAAACTTTAATTCTTTTTTTATATACTATAATTTTATTTTTAAAAATAAATTTATTGGATAAATCCTCTCCTTGATTAATTTAAAGAAAGAATAACATTTGTTTTATTTTATAAACATGATATTAACTCTTGAAAAATGCTAGTATACACTAAGCACAGCTGCTGTGGACATCCATGCTAATGACATTTTGAACCTTTATTCTGTTATTTTAAGGTGTTTTTAACTAAAAAGTGAGTAATTCTTGAGTGCAAATTATGAATAATATTAAGATAAACATATCTAAATATAAAAACATAATAGAAAACCTCTCAATTTTTTTTGTATGCCGAAAGACATAAATTGTCCCCTATTTTGAGAATCACCCATTTCAGAAAATTCTCCTTCAGCAATTTTTTAATAATAAGGAGAATGGTAGGCGAATACTTTTTGTGCAGCCCTAATTATGAAGTATAATATATATATATATATATATATATATATATATATATATATATATATATATATATATACAGAGTAATATGCAAAAAACTAATTAAATTTAAAAGTGCATACTGAATTTTAAAACGTACTCTCTAGCATTTATTAAGCAAAGATAACTGTAATCTATACAATAATGCAAAATACTGTAATTAATTCCTTTTGTTTGTCCCTGTAAATTAGTGAAAAATGCTATGAATACTCTGTTTTAACGTGATCTGAGTTATATCAGCTTCAATATATTTGAAATAGCAAAATGTCATTAAAATACTCTCAAAACGATTTTCCACATGTACTATAATGTAATCGTATTCTTTTGAGTGTCCCTGTAAATGAAATATTAATCATACATACTTAATATGCAATACGAAACATGCTTTGGTGACCTTAAATAAGCTTTATCAATTGCGTGAAAATTATAGGAGTTAGAGCATCGACAGACGGACTGGCAAACCGAAGCACTTTTCAACATTTTTGGAGAGTGCTAAAAAAAGAACATAAAAATATCACATTATAGGGAAACTAGAGTAGATGCGGTGCTGTGTAATATATACAATTAATGATAAATTTTTTTCTTTTAAATTGTATATTAAGATATATTATTAGTTTAAATGTATAATGTTCAAATTTATTGTTTTAAATGTGTAATTTCATAAATATTTATGTAATTTTTGCAACCTGTTATTAAACTTATTTTTTAATAATAATAAAAAGTTTTTAAATATTATTTTACTGCTTGTAAATTCTGACGTAAAATGAATTAATCCAAATGACACCTTTTAAAAGTTTTTATTCGTGTTTTTTTTTTTTTTTTTTTTTTTTTTTTTTTTTTTTTTTGTGATTTTTATTAGGGAGATAATTAAAAATTATTTTTTAATACATTGAAGACTTTTTTTATGCGTATTACATTCAAAAACTATTGATAGCAAAAACAAAAAAAATAAATAAAAAAAATTTTAAATGTGTAATTTGATATCCGTAGAAATAGTACAATACACGAGTAGACAGAAAAAGTCAAAAGTTTCAAAATAACAAATTACAGAAACAGAAAGATTTGCTAGTTTCCATTTTTTATTTTAATAGTATGAAAAATTATTGTACATTTTAGAATCGAAATAGTTTGAATTTTTTTAGATGCATTGCATTATAATCGTATATTTCATTCATAGTAATTAGTATCATACAATTAATGTAGATAAAATATAATTACTTAATATCGTTTTTACTTTTTATCTTTTAATATTTTTTATAGCTGTTGTGTAATAAAGGATAACTAGTGACTTAAGGTTCAAAATGCACATTAAATTGCTAAATTAATTTCATTTGTGTCAATAGTAAATTAATAATCTTTAAATTCCGGCAATCAATAATCTTTATTATTTAAATAATACAAAAAGTATTATGTATAATTCAGTGGATTATATTTTTATATAAATTTTACTCTGATAATACTTTGCACATTTAAGCAGAAATATTTCTTTAGTAATTTTAACTCTTAAAAAATACTGTTACGAATATTGCTCTTAAAATTTACGTAATTTGATTTAAAAAAATATATATATCTATACATTTATTACTTTTAACACAGTTATTATAATTGATAAATAAATCAAATGCCTTGTGAATTTTTCCAGCAGAATTAAAAAGTGTATAGGTGTGGGTTTGAACCGGGTACTTTTGTGAGAGTTGCCGATGCTCTACCAGATGAGGGATAAATCTGGCAGACACAAATCAGTCAAAGAACTAGAGTTACATACTAAGTATAGTTAACCAATGCCAGACTGACAACTTAAATTAAAGATCCGTGATTCGAATCCTGCCCTGGACGCTTTTTCACTCATTTGGTAAAATTACATTAAAGAAAAAACTTTTCTTGAACGTCATCGGTTAGAAATAGTAACTATCTGTAGTACTTTACATGTGTGATGATAACTTTGGAAGTTAAAGTGAGCAAAAGTTTTTAAAGAGAGTACAAAAATACATTTAACACATACAAAAAAATTGTAATAATTTATTAAAAAAGAAATAAAATGTATAGTTTTATTTTACATGGCAACAAGTGAAAAGAAGAAAATAGTATTCCGTCCGTTATAAATACAATTAAAGTTATACCATTTTCAGAATATGGAGAAAAAAATGTACATGTATTTCTAAAAGAGAATATTATGAATTTATTAAAAACAACACAAGCTGTTACAATTGTAAGATAGAGTGAAAAAAGTTTAATTTTTAACTTAATTTAGAAGACAGTCTCCACGCTGTCTGTATTCAAATTATACATCCCTGTTCATAAATTACAATTCGGATTACAAAACATCTCTAACATAAAGGAAATAGATTATAATTTGAGACGACCCTGTTTCTTGTAAATTAAGCGTATAATGATTTGTGGTCTTGCTTTAAGTCTACAAATCTGGTAGAAAGAAAAGACATGTCAAGCATATGAGTTTGTTCTTAATGCAATTTTATTTCGCGATCATGAAAGCATTTTTTTTTTCAATTTATACATAAACGCATAACATAAAGCTATGTACACAAAACTGTGCATTTTAAATATGACACAAAAATACGTGTTTTGCATGTTGCGCATACATATGTGTAAAAACAGAATATTACATACAAATCTGTGTATTCTGTATAAACACAAAAATATGTGTAATTTGCATATTACACAGCATTATGTGTATTTTCTTATTACGCAAAAACATATGTAAAAACAGAATATTATACAGATATATGTGTAAAAATAGTACTCAGAAATATGTGTATTTTAGTGCAATTCACACATTAAAGTATGTGTATTTTAAGTGTTATCAGATAACTTTTACACATTTGGACTTATCATCAAATTACACATTAAAATGTGTATTCTGAAATTTACACATTTGGCGCAATTTACACACAAATTTACACATATAGACATGTCGTTTTTGTATCATCGATTTACACATTTTTGTGTGTAAATTTACACATTTTTTTTTTAGAGTGTATAAAGGCCATAGGAAAATGGCTGTCAGTTGGATCCTTCATGTTGGAGAAAGAAACCTAAACTTACTGAGATTGCGGGAAATTTGAACACTTATTTTTAGAAAATAATGTAAAAAAAAATAACATTTTAAAGTTCTTTATTCGTTGGGACACAATCAATGACTTTCGGAGGTTTAGATAAATACGATCAATGATGCAGAAGAAAAACCCGATTGCTTTGATACAGTTATTTCAGTATTAAATAATTCTGAATTGGAACAGATTTTATGCGCAGGAAAAATAACACTATCGGAAACAACTAATTTTTGTTTGGGGATGACTGGATCAAAAAAGAAGGGGAAAACTATTTGCAAATGGTTCACGGTAAACAGTCGTCAAAAACTCACAATCATGTCCATTTACCAGGACATCCAATTTTCACGCATTCGCAATAACTTTAGTTTCAAAGTTGTTTCCACTCTGATCAATAAAGTATCTTTCTCCAACCTGAAGGATCGAATGGACAGCCATAATTCCTGGGACACTTACAGAATTTTTTGTCAATGCGGCCTCTCTAATATTGAACAGACAAAGTGTGCTTTACGTTACAAGACATTGATATTGATTGGATAAAATTACTAGAGGAGATTGCTGCATATGTGAACATCGCAATTTTTCTCTAATTATTATATGATTTTTTATCTGAGAAAAATTACCAACTATAACAGCACTTGTAGACATTTGGCAAAATTTTTTATAGCTCTTAGAGATTTTGTTTGTCATCAGTAGCCAAAACACTGTTTTTAGATTTCAAAAGTAAAATCTCAGTTCCAACTTGTTAAGTGAATAACTTTATTTATTCATTCATTTATTTGAATTTTAATGTTTTAACATGTACTATGAATACAAATAAATATTTTTGGTAAATAAAACATTTCTTCTAAAAGTTAAGAAAACTTAATGATTTGACAATGTAACTCTAGTGGCCGTGTGGAGCCCCTGGGAAAAGTGTAGTGGGGACAGATATGAACAGTTCATTAGCGCCCCAATAATCATTCTGTAATTCTGTTCCTTTCGTTAACTTCATGAGAAATAATGTCAGCTCCAATATTTATATTTTTACTGAAATAGAAGACTTTTCGTTATCCAACATTTGCTTTTGTATTGAAACTTCCATAAAAAGCATTTGTCAACAAGTACATAAAGAGCAACAAGGTCGCTTACGTTCAATTGCAATTTAAGCAAATTTAATGTTTTCTAAAATGCAGTAATATTATGCAATGTTATACTAAAACAATATTTTTTATGCATTGTTAATAGAAAAAGTATTAAGTTAAATAACTTTGCAAATTTTTCTATTTCATTTCTTCCAAACTTGCAATGATGGCTTTATTTCATCTCTAAAATAGCTATGCACATGATGCTTTGAATGGGGATAGATATCAGTTATGTCTTAAGGAAGCAAAAATTTTAAACTGAAAATTACCATAAAATAAAGACTACAAGCACCGAACTCTTTCAGAAGTAAAAGAAGTTAAAACTGTGGTGGAATACGTATAATCGAGATTTTTTTTAATCGTTAAAAAATCATTTTTAGGTGAGCTCGTAAATATGAAAATATACTGGCCTCCAAAAGTTAAGGTAATGCATGTTTTTCGAAGCTCACCGGAAAAAAATGTCAGTCAAATTAAACTTCATAGTTTATATGAATGACAATAATAAGCTTTAAAAAACTGACGCAAAAATTACAGCTACCGCTTTTATTTTATAGAAAAGAATAGGTATTTGTGAATGAGAGAAAAATATGCAATTAAGAAGCTTTCATAATTTTGTGTGCAATTTTTGCTGTATTTGAACTATTGTTGTCAGTTTTGTTCACAACAACCAGTAGAGTCTAGAAATGTCTAGAAAAGTCGTTTGGCCGATTCATTAAGGTGGCAGACTGTAGGATTGAATGGAAATGGCGTTGTCACAGGCCTATACTGCTAGACGGCTCAATGTGTCTCGCAGTGTAGTCAAATAACTCTGGGATCAGAATGAATCTGAAGAATCCAGAAGATATGTTCCAGGACGCCCACATGTTACAACACCTACAGAAGACTGGTTTCTAGCTCTTTCGGCCCGAAGGAGAAGATGCAGTACTGTGCCGCAACTCATTGCAGACCACTTTGAAGCATCAGGGAGAAGAATCTCCGCTATTACGGTGCGAAGACGTTTTCACAGTGCAAGTCTCTGTGCAAGGCGACCAGTTGTGTGTGTGACCCTCAACAGACAAAGAGAAGGGTCCGCTTATGTTTGGCAAGAGAACATGATTCATGAACCAAACAACAGTGGGCTCCTTTACTCTTCACAGACGAGTCCAGATTCACACTGGAAAGCGATTCAGGACGTCTTTTGCTCTGGAGAGAACAATGCCCTCGATACCATCAATCAAACACTGGCGAAACATACTGGTACAGAAACGGTGGAATCATGGTTTGGGCAGGGATCTCACTCGGAGGCCACACTGACCAGCATGTGTTCCATGGAGGAGCTCTGACTGATGCGAGATATCGGGATGAGATCCTTGATTCATATGTGCGAATGTGCGCCCATATGCCAGTGCTACTGGCAATGGTTTCATTCTAATGGCTGATAATGCGAGACCACACCAAGCCGTGGTTGTTGAGGATTATCTTGAGGATCACGGTTTGAAGAAAATGGAATTGCCAGCTCACTCTCCAGGCTTGAATCTGATAGAACATCTTTGGAACTATCTTGGAAGATAGATTGCAGCTTTAAGTCCTCCTTCAAGGTCATTAAATGAGTTGGAACAAGGCTTACTCCATGTCTGGTCAGCGCTACCTATTTCGGTGTCCAACAATTTAATTGACAGCATGAAAATTCGATGCCGCCAATGCATTCAAGTCCGGGGTGGACATATTCCATATTAAAACCATCTTTTTAATGTTTCTGTCACATTTTATTGCATAATACTGCGATGTACTGATTTCTCCAAGAATGGACTTTTGCACCATGAGTGTATTTTTGTTGTAATTTCATTTATACGTTTAACTTAAGTAAATTTCCGTATCGCATTTAATAAATAACGGATTAGTGCACGTTTCCTCTAAATTTGTTGCTTCTGTATTCATTCATTTGCAAATTAGATGCAAAAAAGTGGTTGTATCTTAACTTTTGGAGGCCAGTGTACGTAGCACCTATAGCTATCGTTCAGTTCAGTCAGTCCGTCTTTCCGTCCGTCCGCATACAACAACGCAAAAACTACCCAACCGAATCGTTTAAAAATTAAAATAAAAAAATTGTTACATAATTTTTTGAGTCATTTTAAATTTTATGATAATCGGATGCATAGTTCAATTACAGGGACAATCAAAAGTATTCCGTTACATTACGGTGAATAGAAAAAAAATAGTTTCAAGTGCATTTTAATGATGATACACTCTTTCGAACATAATACAATTCTCTTCATCTATGAAATATTTACTACAATACACATTCTGTACAATCTTTGGAGTAAAGAATATTTTTTTATTAATGTACAAGGCCACACAAATGCATTTTATTACATAATGGTATATTTGGAAACATTGTTTTTAGTGCGTATATACCATTGTATGGGTTGATTACGATTATATTTTTATCTTTAAAATTGTTTAAATTATAAAATCCTATTTTCACAGTAAACTCAAATTCTACAACACTATTAGGAAGAGTCAAATAGCGGAAAAGACAATGTAAAAGCACTTACCATTCTGTGATTCTCTAATATAGAAGTACAGAAAGCATTAGTAGTCGAAATTCCTGCTTCGTCATTTTACGACAACGCAGGCAACTCAACACGCATCTCAACACGATGCGAAATAAATTACTACAGTGACAATGAAGCTATTTTTTAAAGGAACTTTCATATCGTGTGCAACTTATTCTAAGAGAAAAGGCTAGAACAATTTCCAAGATCTGGATGAAACCTAGCTTAACCCTTTTAGAAGTAAGCAGCCACGTTTTGTAATTCTGAGATGTCACCGGAAATTTAGAAAAAAAGTTCAAAATAAGGAAAAGCAAGTTTTCATGTCCTCTTTTTTATTTCCTCAAATCTATAAAAATGAAACTTAATTAAAAATTTCTGATGCAATTCAGTATTAAACTTAAGTGGGATATAATGTATCGAAAATATTCGCTCCATAATGTTAAATCCATGCACAGCACAGGTTGTTTTCCTATTTCTCCTTTAAATTTGAATATTTTCAAACCTTTTTTTTTTCTTTTTTAGCCGAAGTTGATTTCTAATTTAACTATTTTTCACTTTTCCTATTTTGGTTGCAGATTTTTTTAAAAGTAGTTTCAGTTTCGCAACCGGTTCAAAAAGTAAAAGTATCTTCAGTAAAAAAATGTGCGACAGAAATGGAAATAGTAAAACATACCCACATTAGCGATCGACCTCAGCTATCGTGTGCTAAAAAATCGTTTAAAAATATTTAAATTTAAACAAGATACTCGAAAACAACCTGCCTATAAGTTTAGTATTACCGAGCGGGTGTTTACAAGTGAGTGAAATGTCTATACAAGGTGGCTACAGTTGAAATAGAGGTGCATAAAATTTGACTGAGAATGATCTACCAATTAAAAAACAAAAGTACTTCCTGCAAACACAATTAAGCTTATGGGAAAAAAAATCTGATATTTTCCACAAGTCCCGAATAGTGATACTTTAAGGTATGGAAAATACCTACTAATATTACTAGTTAATACTTAAATTAAATATACGAGGTGGTTGTAATTCTAATAGTTGAATGTAAAACTTTTTTGTAAAATAATCCATTGAGTTAAAAAAAAGTATTTCCTCTAAATACTATTTAGTACATCGAGAATAACTTTAAAAAATCATGTTCCAAATATGATCCTTCAAGGTATAAAAAATAAAAAATTCATAAAGTGTTAGACAAACATGCAATTTTTTTTTTCTTTTTCATTTCTTATGCCTGTTTTACTTCCTGAAAATCAGCCAGAAAGCTCACTTTCGCTCCCAGTGACAAAAATCTGAGATATTTCATATTAAGAATTTTTTTATTAATTTTTAGCTCACAGGCTATCATAGCCTGAGAGCTTATGTGCCCGTCCGTTCTGTATGTATGTTCGTATGTACGTAACGCGATAACTCATGATAAAAATATCCGATCCACTTGAAATTTTGTATGTAGGTATATCCTGACAAGGCGCTTCCCTGATTAGTTTTTAGAGTTCATTCGATATGTATAAGAGGGGGAACGGGGGGCTCATGCCCCCCGTTAGTTGATATAGATGGGATTTTCATGCAGAATTAAGTTTTCAAAATTTAGATTAGGATCATTCTGATGAGGCGATTCCGTGACTGTTATTAGGTGTTCATTGATTAAGTATAAATAGGGGGAACAGGGGTTCTAATGCCCCCCCCGTTAGTTGATATAAATGGGATTTTAATGCAGAATTAAGTTTTCGTTCAAAATTTAGATTAGGATCATTCTGATGAGGCGATTCCGTGACTGTTATTAGGTGTTCATTGAATAAGTATAAATAGGGGGAACAGGGGTTCTAATGCCCCCCCCCCGTTAGTTGATATAAATGGGATTTTCATGCAGAATTAAGTTTTCGTTCAAAATTTAGATTAGGATCATTCTGATGAGGCGATTCCGTGACTGTTATTAGGTGTTCATTGAATAAGTATAAATAGGGGGAACAGGGGCTCTAATGCCCCCCCCGTTAGTTGATATAAATGGGATTTTCATGCAGAATTAATTTTCGTTCAAAATTTAGATTAGGATCATTCTGATGAGGCGATTCCGTGACTGTTATTAGGTGTTCATTGAATAAGTATAAATAAGGGGAAGAGGGGTTCTAATGCCCCCCCCCCTTAATTTATACAAATGGGTTTTTCAAGCAGAATTTTCAGATTTCGTTCAAATCTCTGAATAGTTTTGGAAGTTTAATGGTTAAGTATAAAAGAGGGGGATAACTCTTTTTAAATTATATAAATGCTAAATGGGTTTTTATTAAGAATTATCTAATTTGCTCTGAATTTTGGATATAGATTTTTTATATGATAAAGCATGTCTTTGATAGTATAGGAGGTTCAATGATTAAGTATAAAAAAAGAGAAAAGGGGAGAGCTGTTTCCCCTTCTTAATTTTTTTTTTTCGAACGGAATTAACCCTTGAAAATATAAAGCTTTAATGTGCAATTAGTATTTGTAGCCTGTGAGCTCAATGCCTTCAGTTTAACTGGGCAGTATTCTTTTTTATTTTCGTATTATTTCATAAATTTCAATATTTAGTTCATTTAAGAGCTACACATATTTCACTTGAAAATCCCCCTTCAGCGATTTCTTTTAATAAGGAGAATGGTATGAGTACAGTCTTGAATATGACATATAATATGTATATATAAAGAGTAATATTCAACAAACCATTTAAATTTAAAAGCGCACACCGAATTTTATAACATACTTTACAGCAATTATTACGCAAAGACAATACTGTAACCGATTTCTTTTGTGTGTCCCTGTAAATGAACTATTAATCGTACATACTTTATATGCAATACTAAACATGCTTTTGTGACCCTAAATAAGCTATATCAATTGTATGAAAATCAGAATATATTTACATAGGAGTTAGAGCGTGGACAGACGGACAGACAAACCAAATGCATAAACACTTTTCAACTTTTTGGAAAGTGCTAATAAAAAAACAATCTGACGACAAATCGCATTAAAAATATCAAAATATAATTAACTTATTGATCATGAAATAGTGATAAGAAACACTCAAATTACCACAAGACGTCACGTCACAATGTCTTTTTTTCATTATCTCTTTTAACAATAACAGGTTTATAACACTTATTTTGTATTTATGGCATGATTAATTTCTAAATGTATATAAAAAATCTATTTGACAGAACGGAGATCTTAAAAAATAGATTTAAATATTACAGTCACCGCCAAAAAAATCTTGACACTTTCGATTTTTAATGTTTTGTTAAATATCTAGAAATATACACAAGGAATTATTCTGAAACTCCTGGTGTGTAAACAAAATAGTACACGTCATATATTTTGACAAAGATTTTTCCCCGAAATCTAATAGGGGACCGTCAATAAATTGAAAAAGAACGAAGATCTTTTGGATCACCCTGTCAAAACTAATGAAGCAAAACAGTTTAAACTGCAGATAATGATTAAATGGCTTATTGTGATAAATTGTGTCGATTTTTATGAATATAGCTTGAAAACTAGTAGAGAAATTAAAGTTTTTATAAAAACGGTCCAAAATTTTTCCAAGTTTTTTGCTTATAATTTTCAGAGCTCTTCATAAAACACAATAATCTTTTCAGAAAATATGACAAACAACATTGCACATAACACCCTGTAATCAGAATTAAAAAATAATAAAAAATGTATGAAAAATGAACGGGTTTACTAAATAATTTTTTACTGCGCATGCGTTAATGCTATTAAAATTTCATTTGCATGTTATGTTAGTTAAATGAATAGAGCAACTTTTGTGAAAGTCTCAAAAACATAGCTTGAAAACTCTGAAAATTATCGTTAATAGAATATTGTCAAAATCCATTATTCCCAAAATGAAGCAAAAAGATGAGGGGCTGTATCCATATTCCATTGATTAGTACCTACACAGTATTGCACGTACTACTATATTTGGATACAACTCCTTATCTTTTTGTTTTATTTTGGAAATAACGGATTTTGACCATATTCTATTGACGATAATTTTTAGAGTTTTTAAGCTATGTTTTTGAGACTTTCACAAAAGTTGCTCTATACATTTAACTAACATAATATGCAAATAAAATTTTAATAGCGTTGACGCATGCGCAGTAAAAAATTATTTAGTAAACCCGTTCGTTTTTCATACATTTTTTATTATTTTTTAATTCTGATTACAGGGTGTTATGTGCAATGTTGTTTGTCATATTTTCTGAAAAGATTATTGTGTTTTATGAAGAGCTCTGAAAATTATAAGCAAAAAACTTGGAAAAATTTTGGACCGTTTTTATAAAAACTTTAATTTCTCTACTAGTTTTCAAGCTATATTCATAAAAATCGACACAATTTATCACAATAAGCCATTTAATCATTATCTGCAGTTTAAACTGTTTTGCTTCATTAGTTTTGACAGGGTGATCCAAAAGATCTTCGTTCTTTTTCAATTTATTGACGGTCCCCGGTTAGATTTCGGGGAAAAATCTTTGTCAAAATATATGACGTGTACTATTTTGTTTACACACCAGTAGTTTCAGAATGATTCCTTGTGTATATTTCTAGATATTTAACAAAACATCAAAAATCGAAAGTGTCAAGATTTTTTTGGCGGTGACTGTACAATGTAGTATTTCATATTTTCGGCCAGTCTTTTATTGTGATGTTATAAATGACAAAAAAAAAAAAAAAAAAAAAAAAAAAAAAAAAAAACAGTATGCTCATTTTGATTTGTGACCATATTTGATATGTAAATCTTCAACAGATAATAAAAAACCTAACTATATTATAATTATTTATTTACTGTTTATTTATATGTATATTAAAAAAGAAAGACATCTTTTACATTTTTATGTGTTACTAAAATAAAATATAAAACATTTAACACAATACTATAATTCAGTCAACTACATTAATACCAATTAATACATTTGATTGCGCAAGATGTGCTACAAATTTCCCTGATGCAAAAACCTGTAACTTAGGAAAATATGGCATTTATGCATCATGTAGATACAAAATGCTCTAAAGAGCTAAAAATAAGTTAATTTGTATTTAGTTTAGTACAACTACCAAAATCAAATTTGAAATATCTCATTTAAGTGAAGCTTGGTAACTATAGTAAAACATTTAAAATGATGAGGCAATGTTGACTGTGTTTAAAGAGTTTCAACACAAAATCATTACATCAATAAAATAAAGCTATAAAAATAAGATTTTTTTTTAAATAGTTGGTGACAAAATATCAAAAATGAAAATATAAAAATTATATGTACACTCATTTTGATATATGTATATATATATATATATATATATATATATATATATATATATATATATATATATATATATATATATATATATATATATATATATATATATATTACAGGGGATGTGACAAACTTTGAGAGGATAAAAAGATAAACTTTATGCTCATGAAAATATTTTTTAAAATAGAAAACCAGGACAACAATCTATTTTATTCAATCAAAAATTGCAGGACACCTCACTCCAAGTTGAGTTCTGATTTTCATTAATAACTTTAAGAAAAACGAAAATAATTTGTCGTAAATGTAACGATATTACGAGAAGTAGTAGAAGTGAAGTGGCCTCCAGCAGCATAAAAAACATTGTTGAAATTTACGCATCATAATTCAGAATGCAATTGACATTACCTATGGTGTCAGAGTCAAAATTATTGCGCACATCATATATTTTTCGTAAGTACATCGGATTTCAAGAAATATCTTCTTTATTATTAAAGTTATGAACGGAAGCCAGACTTCTGTTCTTTGAGAGATATCGTATATTTTTGGCCTAATTAAGGGATTGCAACTCTATTCCCCCCCCCCCCAAAAAAAGAAAATGTTTGGTGTAATGTTTTACCACCTCTTAAAAATTTGTCTTTATTGAAACACTCTATATAACAATAAAATAGTCAACTTGAAGCGACCATTAGTGGGTTCTAATTAATCTCAAGCATAAAAATAAAACCTCTGAAAAGAGGAATATAATTATTTCCGTATTATTTAAGTTTGGAATCGCTTATACTTTTCAGATCTAGTATATTCAAAGAAGTAGCATATTTTGGTGAGAATATCTAATATTTCAGCATCTACCACAAATTTAAGAATATAGTATGTTTCATTCAAATTCACTATGTCTCTTAGAATGATTCATTGCAAAATCTTTGAACGATAATCTCATAAAAAATCAGAGTAAAATTGTCAATAATTAAAACAATATGAAAATCAAAATGAATAAATAAATATGATAAGGGAACGAGCACAGTGAAAAAGACGAAGTGGAAAAGTTACAAAAGAACTAGAGCCAATGAACAAAAGTATAAAGTTCTTTGTGGAACAATACCATGAAATTAAATAAAACGCAGGTTTTTAAAGTCAAACACTGCCACTCAACCTCCTTAGAATATCATCTACTCGCCCTACCAAATACATATACATATATTCTATCAGACTTGGATCTAATAATCATCGTAAAGCTCTATATTAAGATGTCTACGAAGAAGGAATATTCAAATAAACAAAATCTCTTATGTAAAAATAGAAGTCTTCAAGATCATAACAAAAATAAAGAATACTGCCCAGTTAAACTAATGGCATTGAGCTCACAGGCTACAAATACTAATTGTACATTAAAGCCTTATATTTTCAAGGGTTAATTCCGTTTGAAAAAAAATTAAGAAGGGGAAACAGCTCTCCCCTTTCCTCTTTTTTTATGCTTAATCATTGAACCTCCTATACTATCAAAGACATGCTTTATCATATAAAAAATCTATATCCAAAATTCAGAGCAAATGAGATAATTCTTAATAAAAACCCATTGAGCATTTATATAATTTAAAAGGAGTTATCCCCTCTTTTATACTTAACCATTAAACTTCCAAAACTATTCAGAGATTTGAACGAAATCTGAAAATTCTGCTTGAAAAACCCATTTATATAAATTAAGGGGGGGGGGCATTAGAACCCCTGTTCCCCCTATTTATACTTATTCAATGAACACCTAATAACAGTCACGGAATCGCCGCATCAGAATGATCCTAATCTAAATTTTGAACGAACACTTAATTCTGCATGAAAATCCCATTTATATCAACTAAAGGGAGGGGCATCAGCCCCCCGTTCCCCCTCTTATACATATCGAATGAACTCCAAAAACTAATCAGGGAAGCGCCTTGTCGATATACCTACATACAAAATTTCAAGTGGATCGGATATTTTTATCATGAGTTATCGCGTTACGCACGAACGTACATACAGAACTGATGGGCACATAAGCTCTCAGGCTATGATAGCCTGTGAGCTAAAAATAGATGGGTAGTATTGATTTACTAGATGTGTAGGATATACATAATTTATAAATTATATAGATACTTATTTAAACATTTTATCTATTCTTGAACAGATATGTTTACTTATATGGACAATGTTAAATAAAATAATGACATAGAAACATTTATGTGAATAAATGTACGTTGTGAATAAAAAAAAGATTCAATAAATTTACGTTGAATCTATTATCATTATTCATTACGTTCGTCATAAATGTAAAATTGTTTTACTCATTTTTAAATCAAGAAAGTTAATTTCATTATCTACAAACTAATTTTCACTTAATTTTAGATTATTGTGGTAATGCATAGGTTATAAGTAAGTTGCTTGAGGTATCACATAAACGTTAATAATTTGTGATTGATGTAACTTTATAAAAGAAATAATTAATTATTTCTTTAATAATAACGTAAATACAGATCCTCCAAAATACTAAACACTTTGCCACTTTGTTGAATTATGTATATTGTTTATGAACAGCATCATTAAATATGATATCATTGTGGAAGTTTTGAAATTAAAAACTAAAATAGTTTCATTTAATTTTGAAGAATTCTTGCTTTCTTTGAATAGCAGGTTAATGATTATGAATAAGTCATTGATTTCAATTTTATTAAACAATCATTTAAATCGAAAGTTTTAAAGTAATGCATAATTTAATTTTTTTATACTATTTATTAGCTGAAAAGTGTTTCTTACGCTGTGTCGTTTGTTGTCATTTTGGACATTAATTTCATACAGTTTATTTTGAATATTTCATTTTAAATTAATGGCATAATTGTTATAAGTGTTTACATCCAACGGTAATATTACTATAAGCAAAAAATTCTGGGAAATTTTTAATCTAATAGTTACCAGAATTTGTATTGTATATAGGAGTACTAGTGATATAATAGGAGTTCAGGACATAGCTCTATCAGATTATGCCCTCTTTCGATCAATACAACACTTTTTTAAGTGCCGTCAATTTGAATCCTTTAATGAAGTTGAGGAAGCATGTCAAGATTTTTTTCGATTCGAAGGAGCCACCATGGTACTTCCTGCAAATCCGGAAGTTTGGAGGAACGATGGCAGAAATCGTAGACCGTGATGGTTCTCTACTTTGAAGAATAATCCTTGTTGTTTTTGTTGCTAATTTGCACATAACAATGCAACTTTCACACATTTCCCAGAAATTTTTGCTCAATCTAGTAGTACAATTTTTTTTATTTACATTAAATTAATGACATTTTCACAGATCATGAGCTAGAATAAACCATTATGGAACCTTTTGGAGCTAAGAATCCATCTTTCCCGTCAAAGGGTGCAGATTCTTAAACTGTAATAGATTATCATATTCCTATTATAAATTGAAACTGTCAAATGCGTGTTACCAGCAGAGATAGTAACATCCCATATTTACCAAACACCATCATTGAATTTTTTGCTATCGAAAATCGTATTTTATGTTACTGTACCTGATTTTTTTTTTTTTTTTTTTTTTTTTTTTTTTTTTTTTTTTTTACCAAGAATTTTATTTGTACATTTCTAAACCAGTGTCTTTTATCATACCCCATGATCTCTGAAAGTGCCAATTTCAAATAAACAGTTTTCGTGTTATCCGTTACCTTTTTACTCTGTTGCTTAATTGTAAGAAACAGTAAAGCAAGCAAGGGTCAATTTTGCCATTCTGACATGATTGTATGGTAGATTTTCTTAAGAAAAGTTCCAAGTATTTTGGATACACTAAAAGAAAAAAATGTTTTTCCTCTTCTAACTGCAGAAGATATAATTTATATAAATTATTCGTTTCTTTATCCAACAGACAGTGTTGGATAAGCTCACAAAAAGGAAAAAAAAAAAGGAAAAGAAAACGAACTAATTCAAACTCAAACTCAATTTTTCAAAAATGAGTGAAATTCACGCTCTAATTCAAAAATTTTCAAACGAACTCGCTCAACTCAAACTCATCTATAAAAATTCAGTAATTTTTTAAATATATTATTAGAATTGCGTAGTCCAAATTTAATAAATTTTGTGAACTAATCTTTTGGTTATTTGATGCAAGGGTCTTCATGGACCCGGTTCAGTTTTCCTTCCCACAGACGGTCCGAGCTTGGTTTGGAGATTACTTTTTTCTAGAGGTTCGAACCGAGATGGGCTGGGACTGGATTTATTTTCCGGCCCAAGTAGTAGGCTGCATTCTTCTTGAGGTTTGAACAGGCAGAAATTTTCAGTTCCAACTCAGCTAATATGAATAAAAAATAATCAAAAATAAATATTTTAACTTTCTGGGAAGAATTTAGAATTTATTAATAACAGCTTTTATAAATAAAGAACAAAGTGCATCAGCAGCATGTATAGTGTTAATTGTTCTGTACCGATATACATTTTTACACTGATATATTTAAAATTTTGTCTTGTGCGAAAAGTTGACAAAAAAAAGTTATTTTAGTTTTTTTTTTTTTTTTTTTTTTTTGTTTATATTGTTCATTTTAAAATGCCATAGACTGCATAGTACAGGGATCTCCGCTCAAAAATGTACTGCCTCTACTACATTTATTTTTATATATCCTATTGTAAACTATATAGATTTTTAATGGGTGTCTATTTGTGTGTAAATAACTGAATTATTATTAATGCCAATAATTCATTTACACGATTGAGAGACTTAAAAATCGAAAGCTTTCTAAAACGGAATCGCATGGGAAAGAAAAAAAATCGATAGAGTTAGTTCTTTTTTTCCAGGATTGTCGTCTCTTGCAAATGTATTGTTTTTTTAATCGGATTCATTTTCACCGATCAAGAAACTTTTCTATTTAAAATGGGATTTTGACATACACAGATTCTTATAACAGGTTTTACATTGCCGTATCCCGTATCCCCCTCCCTTAGAAATGTATATGTACTTTTCTTTAAGGAGATTTTTAATTGTAGAATAATGGTAATTTAAAAACATGTATTTTCGGCAAAAATTGTTCATCCGAGGAGATTGTTCCTTAAACAGATTGTTGCACGAGGCAGACAGGGACAGGTGAATGATTTTCACGAAGATAAGGTTGTTACCGAGCCAGAAAATTTCGGTCGGTACAGACTTCTAGGAAGAAGTCACAGGCCCAGAAATAGTCCCGGTTCATCCTCCCCGGAGCCTCCAGGGGAAGGAAGATTCGGGCACGCCCCAGAAAATCTGATGATCAGACTCTGTGATGATTGACCCTGTACCAAGTTCTTGTAGGCTTCTAAATGGCTTTTGAATGGGAAAAACATGTCTGTAAGGAGCTGTAAAAATCTGTAGAGCTGTAAAAATTTTAAATAAATTACAAAAAGAAAAATAGTTTGAGTTGTAAATTTCATTCAGACTCACGTAATGAGTTTGAACTGTCGTTTCGCTCACGTTCGTTTATCAAAATGAGTCAAGGTCAATTCAATGTTCACAGCAAATGAGTTAACTCGTGAATTTCCGTTCAATGAACGCGTTCATGCCCAACACTTTTTTCAGGCAGTGAGCACAGTAGCAACATGACATAGTTCACAAAGAAATAAGCAAAACGCCACTAATACAGCCACACATAATCTTAAACTCTTAAAAGTTTCCGGCATTTAACATGAGCATTGTTTAAATTTAATCATGTCTTTGTTTACGTGTGCATAATGATATTGTCTTGATGTACAACAAGCGATTAAATAGCACCCATTATGGTTTTACAGCTCAGTGAAGAACCTTCAAAAACAATGGGAAATCCAGCTCTTCACACCTGCTGAGTAGAGTTGAAGTTGACACTACTTCATCCGGAACGAATACGGAAATCACCCGTAGAGTGTGGACCGGAAACTGGGGGGGGGGAGGGGGTGTTATCTGCAGACCGTCAGTCCTATGAATGACTTGCGTAATAGATATGAGGGCTGTCACTACAACATCTGTCACAAATGAAGCAATGAGGTGGAGGACAATACGATGTTTCACTTGTAAAAAACAAACTATTTACAGGAAATAAATTTTCATGTATAGGATTTCTTACATAGAAAAAGAATTGCTTGTAGGAACCTAGGATTACGGATATCTTCTTCACAAAAATACTTTTAATTATCAGATTTTTCACATCGCATTGAAATTTTTGTGGGTGAAATGAAGAAATCCATATTTCAGTCATCATTTTTTGTCATAGTTGCTGTTAAATTTTTTATTTTTATGTATATAAAGTAAACACCTATGGTTCCGAAAACCGAAAGTTTCAAAAGTCAACTTCAGAAATAAATTTCTTTAATATATTTATTTATTACATTTCATATTTTTAGTAAAATTTCTAGTTCCATGTACGTTTATGTTACTCGAAAAAAGGTCGTCAATTGTGACTTAGAAATAAACATTTGTTTTAACCCTTTTAGAGCCAAGGAGTGCCGTCGCGCTGCTCTCGCTAGTTGTGAAAAATGCCAGCGTCGCGATAGCGCTCCTTTTGACAGTACACTTTTGGCACGATCAGTGTTTGATAAAGTGCTTATATTGCATTCTAACTATCTTCGATCGCATATTTTTTATAGAAACATCGTGATTATTATTTTTTTAATACTTCTAACTTTGATTTCAAAATGTCGGATACAAGTAAATTTTCAGATACAGCACGACGACAGAGCAGGGCGACGGCGCTCCTTGGCACTTTTCAGAGCAGCGCGGAGGCGCTCCTTGGCACTAAAAGGGTTAAACTTACATTAGGGCGCGGATGATATATGTCACCCATGACATTTAAAATATTTGAAAAGTTTAACGCAGAATTATTCAAAACTATTTTTAAAGTAAAACTCATTTTCTTTTTTTACTTATTAAGAATAAATTTTCATTTACACACGCATGACAATTGCAGATATACTAATACAGATTCCAAATATTTGATTTATTTATCTATTAAATGAATTTTTTTAAATCTTAAAAGGATGTTTTAATCCAGAATAATTCGGCTGAAAGCTTCGCTAAAATAGCATCATTATTTTTAACCCATTAGTGCCTGAATTATTTTTTTCGTTAAAATTCAAATTTTGCATTTTCCCACCACTTTTAAAGCAAGAATAACTTTTATCTTAATTTATCGAGGACGTTGTCTCGAAAAAGAAAGTGTTTATTTGTTTTCCTTTTTACTGGTGTGAAATGCGCTTACTTGAATTTTTTAAAAGTGTCCCAAAAATGGGACGCTAGGCACTAATGGGTTAAAATTATAAATATCCGGGCTCGGATTCAGGTGAGACGCCTTGGATTTTTAACTGAATAAATGGAATGTAACCCTGGATTAAAAACTACTTGCAGCAGTGTACTCTACAACTTGTTGGAGTTTGTTACATCTTTCTTTTAACACCATGTATATTATGCCCAAACATTGTTATTTCTTGAATCTTGAGTATCACGCACAGAATTTAGAGTATCGTTAATTTTTTAAGCTAAACTAACGAAAATGCTACATTTAAAACTCCCTCTCACTCAAAGATAGAACGAAAGAAATGTTATCTATTCTTTCAAAAAAAATCTTTCCCCCAAATTTAAAAAAAAAAAAAAAGTTTTCTAAAAATTGATATGTAAGTACATTTAAGAGTAAAAACATCAGTCGTAAGTAAATTAGTAGAGGAACTAAGATTTGCTTCAAAGTTAGAAAAAGAAAAGACAAAGTTTTGTTGCATCATATGTTACTTATAAATGTCTTGCATTCTGTTGCTGGCCTGTTTTTTGTCTTTTTACATGTTTTTGAAATGTAAGCGTTTGTTTTAACCAATTTTTAAAAATCTATCTAAAAACTATTGAATCCTAAAATGTATTATTTCATATTACCATTTATTTATTAAAATATTATAATCATCTTAAATATAGTCTCTTTTCTATTTCTCAGTACTCTAAATTTTCATGCAAGAAAAATGCGTACAATTGAATATTTCAAATAACTGGACACTCGGAGAATTGGTAAAAGATATGCGTAAAATACACGAATAAATAAATGTTGTCCTGAAAAGTGGTGTAAAACCTTTAAGAGGTGATAGAGCACAGTGAGACAGTCTCTTTTTATATGTAGGAAAACACGGTCGCAGCCCACTTATTCAGTCATAAATACAGGGTGTCTCGTTCCGAACTTGAATTTTCCTTCATAACTTTAAGAATATAAAAGATACTGAGATGATATTTTCAACAACCAGCTTTCTATAAAATACAATAACATCCGGAGAATGGCGGGATGGCGTCCAAACAATATCGATATATGTGCTCTGTAATTAGGAATATAGTTCACAGTACATAGAGTGTCACTGACTTAATTACATTTTACTTTCCACGGTATGATTCCATTTCATTCAAAGTCATTATTTTGATTATTTCGATAAATTATTTTCGCCGTTTTTAACCCATTAATGCCCAAATTATTTTCTTCATTAAAAATGAAATTCTGGGTTTCCCACCACTTTTAAAAGACGAATGACTTTTATCTTAATTTATTGAGCAATTTTTCTCGTGAAAAATAGTGCTTATTTATCTTTCTATTTAAGGTCTAGACAAACATAACTACTCTGAAGTTAAACTTTTTTCCTGGAACTCCCTTTTGTTACTCCCCACTTGCGGTTTACTGACAATACAAAATGGGGGAGATACAATAGTCAGGGAGATCACTATCTTAAACCCTACTGAAGGGAAAGATTCATGTCCTACACTTGGATTGAAGTTCAACTGGAAAGCTCGTTAACATCAGACTCGCCGCCTGCGGACTTGAAAGCCGCCGCCGCCTGCAAACCGCAGAAAAACTTTGTGTGTGCACGCAGCCTTACTGGTGTGAAAAGTGCTTTATTGCCTTTTTTCTAATCGTCCCTAAAAAGGGACGCTAGGCACTAATGGGTTAATATATGAAAGAATATCCGTGCTCAGCTCAAGTTGTATTTAGAACTACGTAGATAAGTGGATCGTAATCATGGTTTCCTATACGAGAAAATATGTTTATTACAGTGTGTTCAAACATTTCGTAATGTTAATATACTACCTTTCGAGACACCCTGTTTAGTGCATCCATAGAGTTGTAGAATCATGATTAACTGATTTTTCAAAGATTTTTCTCACAAGTACCTCTCGAACTTTCGTTAGAAGAACGCCTGGGAATAAAATCCCTCACAATGTTGAACAAAAAGAAAACCAGACGAAGAGTAAAAAAAAAAAAAAAAAAAAAAAAATCAAAATCCAACTTTTTATCTTTCTAATTACTTGCAGCCCATGCGCATCCCTAGCACCTTTCCTGTTGGCTCCGCTCTTCGTTATCTTTCCGACATTAAAATCTGCGACCACGCCTACTAATGGATGCAAGTGGCTAAGGTTAAACTGACGTCATGGGATGTCGTAACTGCGCATAAGTAACTCTTTGAGGATCACTACCCAATCTTCTCCCTTAAAGAACAGGAAGAGATACTTTTTGGAGCTGCAAAAATTTTCATAAAAAGTGAGAAACAAGCTAAAATAAACAAGTTATGAATTTCCATTCTAATTTTCTTTCGGATTTAAAAAAATAGTAAATAAATATCGTACCATTTGAAAAAAAAAAAAAAAAAAAAAAAGCTAAATAGAATGTAGCAAACATACTTATTTGATAAAAACATATAAAAAAGTTCAGTGTCTAACAAGATATGCTCTTTAATTTTTTGAAGATCCATTAAAGGTATTTGACGTTGATTACTCCGGGCAGGAAATAAAAATAGAAAAAATAAATAAAACATAAAGTTAAAAATAGAGAAAGCAGTATTAGACTGATAACATTATTTAAAGATTAACCGAAAATGAAGCAAAGAATCGAAATCGTTCGTTTACGAATAGCAGTAATATCGAAAAAAAAAAAAAAAAAAAAAAATTAGATCACATTATAGGTTATTTCATTCGAAATGTCTTAAATAAAAGACCACGAATCCATAATTTTTCTAATAAGAAGTAACATTTTGGTGAGAATTCATTTATTATTTTCGCCGATATTCTGAAATTTGTATTTAGATGACATTACCAAATGCTGTGTAATAAAAGACTGAATTACATACAGCTGAATTACCGGGAAATCATATTATTCAGCAGGTTATATTTTAGTAAGTTATTTGTGCCAACAACTCCCTCTTTAACGCAAGTTCTATTTAATGCAGTCGAATGTAATTCAGAAAATACCAGAGTTCGCTTTGTTTGGAGAAATATACAATAAAAAGAATAAAGAGTGATCCACAGACAGACAGCGTTTTTTATTCCTGTGAAGCAACTGAACAAACACAGCATGCTATGTTATCATAAAAATGACGCGGAAGTATGCTACTTTATTTCATTTTATTATTAGTGCTTTGGTGTAAAATGGTTCTAATTCTCATGACAGATATTCTTTTTTGGCTCTTAAAAAATAACTTGTGTTAAAAAAATAGAAACAGAAATGTTTTCCGAAGTTCGAGTTTTTCAGTCAGTTGAAGAAACATTTAGAAATTAGTTAGACCTGTGATATATTCTTCTCAAGCCCAATCATTGCAAAAAGTGAACTTCACAGAGTTCAAGATTCACAGATTCATTTTGTCTCATATTCTTTTTTGAGGCGGTTCTAAAATCCAAAAGGGCGACTTTATGACAAACGTTTTAATTTATTTTTGTTCGCAAATACATGAAACGTTGCATTTCAGGAACTATCCAATCAAACTGTTTTTTTTTCGCTTTTTCGCAAACGAAATAGATCTTTAAGGAAATATTCTCAAAGTAAAAGTTTTGAACCGAATTTCTGCGCGAAAGAAGAATAACCACTCAAGGAAGGGTGAAAAACGGGAATGCTGAAATCTGCCCCCAGTATATCTGCCCCCGTCCGCCATTTTGACCTCTGCATTAGAAGGGGGTAGATATCCAGTGCTGCAGCATTTCACTTTCTACGAGGGCCTGATACCTGCCCCCAGTATATATACCCCCATATCAGAAAGGGGCAGATATCCAATGCAGAACATTTTGTCTTCGGCGAGAGCTGGATATCTACCCCCAGTATATCTGCCCCCATACGTCATTTTGACGTCACAGTAGAAGGGGGTAGATATCCAGTACTACGACGTTTCACTTTTTAGGAGCGCCTGATATCTACCCCCTGTATATCTACCCCCATACGTCATTTTGATATCACAGTAGAGGGGATGTACATACAGTGCTAGAACATTTTTACGTTCGTCGAGAGTTGGAAATTCTGAATATATGTCCCTTTCTTCGTATAGTTTTTATTGTTGTTGTGAATTAATATACGAATTTGAAGAAATATGTGGACGAGACAATGTATAATATAAAAAATAGCGCTTATTTTGCATATTCAGTTATCAAGTCCATACTATGTCGGAACAGGCCGTAGAGCAGGGTCGTAACCAGCGAATCATGTCAGGGGTGGACTCCGAAATTTTTTTGTGGGGCTAACATCTTTTGGCAATTAATGCAGTATTTAAGCATGCTAAATATTTTAAAAACTGATAAAATGGATCTGTCTATAAAGAAACCCGACTAAAGCGAAATCTTTTTAAAATAGGAATTAAAAAAATCTTTCCTAAATGGAAAATATTTCGTGATCACCGAAAAATGAATTTTAATTTATTTAATTTAGCAATCTACTTAGAACTATTCCATTTTATTTTGTAGTTTTGTTTGTAGGGCGTTATTACCCACATAGGCGGGTAACATATATTAATCAATACATATAACATAATATGAATATAAATAAATATAAAAAATAAACAATATTAAAAAAATAAATTAAAATTATAAATAATATAAAATTATTTAATAATACAATATTTAGGAATAAAAATAAAATTTTAATATATTATTAAGATGTCTGTCGGTCTTGTTTATAAAAATGCGTGCTTTTATATATATATATATATATATATATATATATATATATATATAGTTTAAAACAAAGTTTTAGGAATCAACAACTAATTGAAATTTAAAACAAATTGTTATAGTCCAAATATTATTTATAAAGTTTTGATTTTGAATAATGTACATTTTGAAATTCAACACGGGGGTTACATTCACTGCAAACTTATTTTAACTCGTATCTTTCGATATGCGGCTACAAATTGTTCAAGCAATAAAACTGTTAAATAAAAATAAACAGTAAAAAAAAAAAAAAATCCCCATAAAAAATTGAATAAGTAAATGCTTTAAATTAATTTTGGTAAAATTCAATACTGCTCCGCACAGTTTCGTTAAAATTGCTCGAATTTAAAATTATATTTAAACCACATTTTTACATTTAAATAAATTGGGGAAAAAAGCGGATACCTTTATTATACCCATTTCGAGTATTTAAAATTTACAAGTAATTATTTTATTTTATTTAATAGATATTAAATATAATTCTGTACTTTGATGAAAGTATTCGCTTTCACTACATTATTGGAGCATTTGGGCTGAAGGATCATTCACATCACCTCCCCATTCAAATGACTAGATTGACAGGAAATGCGTCCGGTAATGGAGAACCTTATGGTTTGGTACAATCGCTTGAGTTCTTCTGCGTCTTTTTCTTTCCCAATCAGTCTGACTTATCATCTCTACGGGATATCTGTTAATGATCTAATATCCGCTTTTTCTTAAAAGTATGTGGGGACCGTCTTTAAACTTTCAATCGCATAGTGTTTGCTTCTGATAGGAGGATTTATTTAACGCTTATTTTACGACAAGTGCATAGCGTTTGCTTTCGGTATTTTTTTAAGGTTTTCATTTCATTTACACATTTTTACAATTAAATTTATTTAAACAGAAAAGCGCTTCATTTTAGTTTTGTAGAATTTATATAAAAGGCTTTATCATGATTTTATATTATTGTGCAATGTAATAAAATATACAGTACATATATTATTATGCATTTTTCAGATTTTAATGGTATCTTGTATTTTAGATATACCAACATCATAAGTATTGGAATACTTTTAAAATTTGAATGCATCAATGTTATTGTGAAACGTGTAGTAAACTAAATTACGTGAAACGAAAGAAACATTCACACCATATATTTCCGCTGGTTATTAGTGTTATTAATATAATCGATAAATGGAATCCAAAATTACTTATACTAAAGCTAAATTCTAGCTAATGGAATAAACTCTAAGACGAAAAAAATGTATTTCATAGAAACAAAATTTAATTTTTGCATCTAATTCCAAGAACACAAATGTTTTCTGGTTAAAATGGAGGATTCTCCCAATTGATAATGTATATTTAACATTTTAAATTAAATCATGATTTTTGGAAAGCCTAGAAAGAAAACAAAAGAAAAACTAAGATAATTTGATATACAGACTGTATATATATGTAATATATATAATTATAAATATACATTATGTAATATACATAATGTATATTTATAATAAGCCTGCTTACCTATTATCTGTAATTTTAATGTTTAGTAAAGATTTTCATGAAAAGCACTTCGAAACATTCAAAGAGCAGCTTCATAAAAAGGTTTATAAAGATGTTTGTTTATGTTTGTTTATTTTGTGTCGGCCTATTATCTACTCGAGGGATATAGGCCCAGGGGGAGGAATTCCCTTCGTGGTAGTCTTTCTAAAATAACCTAACACGTATTTAACCAAAGTTCAAAGAAAACCACAAAAACTCCGAACGGTTAGGCCGACGGACGCTGTGGGTTCCAACCCAGCACCTACCGTCTACCAGTTGAGAGGTCAGAACCTCACGGCCAGTTAATAAAGATGAATTATTAAAAAAGGGACATTATGGGACAAAAAGTGCCTGAAACTTGAAATACTGTTTAAAAAAAAATGAATTTATAAAAAAAACTTCCATCATGGGAGAAAAATCGCTTTTATAACTTAATGTGTAATTCATTTATCAGAAATTGGAATAAAAAGCTGTTTGGCATAACACAGTTGTCATTTAAAACTCAAAATGCTCTTTTGAAAAAAAAAAATAAATAAAAATAAAAAAAAGTCTTCAGAAGAAAACAATCGCGCAACAGAATTGTAAATCAAAATCATAAATTCAAATAAAAATATGTCTTTTAAAATAATAAAAAAAAGTGTTGTTATGAGAAAACAATCGCTTATGACTCAATGTGTAATTCATTTATCAAAGAAGGGAAGAAATAAGAAAAATGCCGTCTTGAGACAAAAATTGCTTAAAACTCAATGTGTGATTCAATTTTTTTAAAAAAATTAATTAATTAAATTTTTTAAAAAATTGCACACTAGTTGCTTTAAACAGAAAATTTTCAGTCGGAAAGGAATAAAAAAGTACCGTCATAAAAAACAATCTCTTATAATTCAATGTTTAATTTATATATCAAGGAAGGAAATAAGTAAGATGTTGCAGTCATGTTGTAACAATCGCTTAAATCACAAAATGCTCTTTCGTAAAGTGGATAAAAAAAACTATAATCGTGAGGCAACAATCGCTTATAACTGTTTGTGTAATTAATTTATCAGAAAAGTAAATAACATGTATTTTACCGTGACCGCACTGTCGCTTCAAACTAAAAATGTTTCTCCGAAATTGTTTGTATTTGAATCGGCCAATTATCTACACTGTGGGCTATAGGCCCTAAGGGGTGGGTTGTTCTCCGTGGAGGTCTCTCTAAGGGAACCTAACACGTATTTACGCAAGGTTCGAAGAAAACCACGGAAAACTCCGAACGGTTAGGCCGACGGTCGCGATTGGGCTTGAACCCAGCACCTACCGTCTACCAGTTTGGAGGTCAGAACCTCGCGGCCACTGTTCGGGCGCTTCTTCGAAATAATGAACAAAAAAGTGTAGTCATGTAAACATTATGAAAAATAAACAAAAGAAATGTAATTAAAAAGTATTTTTTTATGTTCTTAGGTGCGTTTGTAATTACGTTAATATGTAGCACCTATAGTCATAGTTCACTCAGTTTGTCCGTCTGTACGTCCGCATTTAACAGCGCAAAAACTGCCCGACTGAATGGGTTGAATTTAATATATTTAATAAAATATAATATATATATATATATATATATATATATATATATATATATATATATATATATATGTATATATAATCTGGGGGAGACCTACATCCAGCAGTGGATCGAAAAAGGTTGATGATGATGAAGGTGATGATATATTGTCGAGTCATTTGAGATTTTATGAAAATCAGATGCATAGTTTAGTTACAGGGTGAATCAAAATGATTTTATTACATTACGGTCGATAGGAAAAATAGTTTCAAGTGCATTTTTGTGTTGTTAACAAAATCATATGAAGTATATACTAAAATATAGATTCTGTACAATCAGTGGTGCAAAAAGTATTTGTTATTCATTTACAGGGCTATACAAAAGTATTCCATTACATAATGATATAAAGGGAAGCATTGTTCAGGACACCTTTTAATTAAATTATGTCACATTTTATGAAATTGACATACGTTGCTGAAGTTTACTGCAAGTTACTTCCTGTATAATAAAAAGCAGATAGTTTTTTTACAGGAACGCACAAAATATATCGAATACTATACTGTATCCAATGTACTGTATACTATTACATCCAGATCTGAATATTTTTATAATTTCATTATTGTACGAACGCACCTCATTTGCTACGTTTGACATGCAATTTCAGACTTGTGATTTAATTCATTTTGTGTAATATGTTTTTAGAAAACTAATATATTTTTATGACTTATTTACCAATTAAATAATAATAATAACTTTGCAATAATTACAACTTCTTTGAAATAATACTACGCAATTTAGTTGGTGAAGGAAACAAATGTAAAATGATTGTCGATAAAAATCCCCATTGACTCCAAACAGTTGATTTTTCCCTCTCTAAATAATTATTGTAAGTTAAAATAAATAAATAATAAATTTTCATAAACTTCAGATTAAGTTAGTACCAGATAAAAATTGAGATGACTCGCATTTGGTGTACAGTCGATTAGGCTTTAATATGCCTGGTAACTGTTTATACTTTGGGGTAAATCACCCGACAGGTAGGGTTGCTATGTGAAATTATTTACGATTTCCGCAATTGCTCTATCTCAAAACTAATGCACGTATTTTCATTAGTTAAATTTTGACATAAGTCGTTGCAGGATTTGTTGTAAATCACCCAATAAATGATACTGCTATGATGCATTTTGTATGATTTACGTGATTTTTGAGCTTGTCTTACCTAAAGAGCTAATGCACAGAATTTCATATCTTTAGAGTCCTCAAAATGGGCCTAGATTTCCATTTAATTTTATCACTGTGATAGCAAATTTTGAAGGATTAATATGTATCAGACAGGTGCACTTTTTGGATTGTTAAGAAAATCTGCATAACAGTGTTTGTTTGATGATATACCCCAAAAATCTAATAACCAATTTTTATCAGGTACTAACTAAATCTGAGGTTTGATGAAAATTCATGTATTAGTTCTTGAGATAGAGCTATTACGAAATCGGAAAAAATGCAGCATAGCAGCGCCATCTCTTTAGCTATTTACACCAAAAGGTTCCCAGCCTTTACGTGTAAATTATACCAAAACTTAATTGAATCTAAAGTTTTATACAAATCTATGCATTAGTTCTTGATTTTCAGCTAATGTGGAAATTATGAATAAAACAGTATAGGAGCGCCATCTAATGAGCGATATACATAAAAAATAATCAGCTCCACTTTATATCAAGGTCTAATATAATCTAACGTTTTGTGAAATTCTGTTCGTTAGTTTTTGAGATAGAGCGCTCATAAAATTTTTGTCTCATACAGATTCTCAGAGTGACAATGTGGCGGAAAACTCACCGACAGTCATCTTATAAAAATCACCAAATGGTCTTCAGGTCCTTTTAAAACGTGTAAATCCTTCGAAAATCGGAATTCGATGACTTTCACGAATCCAGTACTTTCTTCTTGTAAAAATGTAAGAAAGTAAAAATAAAATAAAATAAAATAAAATAAAATAAAATAAATAAAAAAATAAAAAAAAATTGCTCCTTCTGCTTCGGACTTCTGGATTATGATATATCGAGATCACGAAAAAAAAAAAAAAAAAAAAAGCTCAAAATTATGTATATTATCAGTACTATTATCATTATTTAAAATTAATGATTAGATCATCATGAATAACTACAACAAAATAATAATAAAGCAGATAGCATCTTTTTAATTTCATTGTATGCAAATTTTTAGTGCTCATCATCAAAAATATAAAAGATATTTTTCATTATGTTTGAAAATATAAAAAAAATATTCCAGTAAAAGATTTCAGTAGTACTATTAAAATCATTTGAATTATACATAGGATTTTAATCGTTTTTAGCTCACAGGCTATCATAGCCTGTGAGCTAAAAACGATATAGATCTTTTATATGATATAAATATCCGATCCACTTGAAATTTTGTATGTAGGTATATCCTGACAAGGCGCTCTCCTGATTAGTTTTTGGAGTTCATTCGATATGTATAAGAGGGGGGAACGGGGGGCTCATGCCCCTCCCCTTAGTTGATATAAATGGGATTTTCATGCAGAATTAAGTTTTCGTTCAAAATTTATTTTAGGATCATTCTGATGAGGCGATTCCGTGACTGTCATTAGGTGTTCATTGAATAAGTATAAATAGGGGGAACAGGGGTTCTAATGCCCCCCCCCTTAATTTATATAAATGGGTTTTTCAAGCAGAATTTTCAGATTTCGTTCAAATCTCTGAATAGTTTTGGAAGCTTAATGGTTAAGTATAAAAGAGGGGGATAGCTCCTTTTAAATTATATAAATGCTAAATGGGTTTTTATTAAGAATTATCTCATTTGCTCTGAATTTTGGATATAGATCTTTTATATGATAAAGCATGTCTTTGATGGTATAGGAGGTTCAATGATTAAGTATAAAAAATAAGAAAAGGGAGAGCTGTTTCCCCTTCTTAATTTTTTTTTTTCGAACTGAATTAACCCTTGAAAATATAAGGCTTTAATGTAAAATTAGTATTTGTAGCCTGTGAGCTCAATGCCATCAGTTTAACTGGGCAGTATTCTTTATTAAATTATTTGATGATCATTTTATACATGATAAATTCCCCATGTACAGATTGCATTTATCATTATTATTATTTTAATTTGACTAATTCTCTGACGTTTTATTTTCATTTTAAATCCAAATTTTCAGAATTTTGAGATATATTTTTCACATATTTAAAAAAAAAGGTTATAATTTTAAATTATGACTAAATGATCAAAGAATAATATTTCCTTCGAATTAAAGTATATATATATATATATATAAGAGAAAGAAAACATTAAAATATTAATTTTATTAACATACTTTACCATATTTAAAATAGCCAAATAATAATATTGCAAACAGTTTAAATTTCAAAAGATACTTTACATTTACACGTAAGGCATTTCACATCTTTTAAACTATTCTCGCCAATTCTAAGGCAGCGGAAACAGATATATTTCCTTTCTTGCAATAAAACTATGTTCACTGGAATATCAAAATGAGAAAGAAAAGTTTTAAATAATAGATTCATTAATGCGCGTTAAAAGCAGCAAATAAAAGAAATTACTTCATATTTAAAATGATTACGTTAAATTGCAAAAAAGTTGCAATTTAAAAATATACTTAGACGAGACATTTATTTCATATTTTATTGGATCTTTTAAACTATTTTTGTGAATTCTAAGACGGCACAGATAATATTTCCTTTGAAACAACAAAAGTATTCACCGGTAAATATTAAAAAGAGAAAGAAAAAATATTGCATCCATTCAAAATTTACATTTAAAATGCATTACTAAAATTTTTTTCGCATACCGCGGTGCAGAAAATATCAAGGGGCCAAGATTCTGTGCATTTCACTATTTAACTAATCTTGTTTAATCAAACATGTAAATAGACAGTATTTGTTTAGCAGCATATGATATCTTAAAATTCCCCAATCAAAGGGAAATGAATGAAAACCCATTTACAAGGCAATCACCGTTTAGAAAATTGTGATATTCAGTTCTGAATGAAACATAAAAAAATGCATCTTCATATCTGCAACACTCGCAAAACTGCAAAACTCGAGTTATACCCGTTTAAATAATTCATCAGGTTTTATGAGATTAGATACAGATTGAAATGCTTGCAATTCAAGAAACAATGTTACTCTAACAGCTAACAGAATCACATCCTAAAATTTGACATAAAATTTATACCAATTTCACATGATTAATATTGTTTTAAGTGGAATATTTTAAAATCGTTATAACTCTAAACATTACTTCTCGGATTTCAATTTTTTTCAATTTAATTAAAGAGGAAAATCTGATTTTAATTTCGCTCCAGGGTTTTTGTCATCAATATTAATTTTAAAACTATTAAAAATATCTACATTAAAAATGATGGAATGAACGCAAAAAGCATATTTTTAAAAGTAAACATTTTTTTCAAATTTACTGAAAAGACGCTTGCCTCATTAATTTTGGGAACGAACGATTACCAATCCCCCCTGCCCCAACGGCTCAGTACCGATCCTACGTATAGGGGAGGAAACAATCGGAAGATACAATAGATAAGATATCTAAGCAACGAGCCCGGAAAAAAGAGGGGACTGTTAAAAATTAAAATATCGAGCAGAGATAAGAAGTCACAACAAAAAATAACTGTTTAATAACGCGTCATAAAAGTAATTTAAGGGTGTATTTCCATTCAAATTGCTTATTTTCCGATTTATTTTTAAATTCACTTTAACTCTCCAACGCATCAAACTTGCAGATTCTCTTATTTAGAAAGTACACAAGGTGCCGTGATTGTCAATTCTTTGATAAATGTAAAAAATATTGCCAAAAAAGCGATCAAAAACGGCATTTTAAACAGATTTTTCAGAAGCGGGAGATCTGTGAACGAAAAAAAGGGTCATGCTGAGAAGATAAATGTTTATAAACCGAATTCTAATGAACTGAGAGTAAAAAGACATCCGACGGCACCTTATAAGCCTCTTCAAGAATCCCCTCAGCAAGTTTCATGTTTCTATTTTTAAAAATGTGTCTGAAATTGTATCGGAAAATTTCGAGCTGTTGAAGGTGAAAAAGCGTTTTTTCAAATACACCCTTAATTCTAAAAACCTGCCCATTATATCTTTTTGTATGTGAATACAATACGTAAAAAAGATATTAATTAAAACTTTTAGCATTCATTTAATACTATATGGCCATTCATAGATCTTTAGTTTAACTTAGCAATTTTTTAACCGTTTTCCTTTTTTCGAAATTAGTGGACGAATTTCACCTATCCCAGATACCCATTATTTGTTTTTTTCTGCTTTTGTTTTTCTGTTTTAAAGTATCGTAATAGCCATAAAATAATAATAAAAATAATAATAATAATAAAACATGTTTATTGAGTGCAATATGATTCAATAAAGCAGTACACTATTATTGATTTTAGATTTGATTAATAAAAGTTGCTAATATGATTAATTAATGTTTCAAATAACCGATAATTTACTGCAACCGGTAATATGTATTTGGTTTTATTTTTTTCATGTAGAACGGTGGAAGTGTGTGTGTGTGTGGTGGGGGGGGGGTGATCTCAAAAATCGAATTTCATTGAGCTTCTGTTTTAACTTGGTCAAAAGAATTATTTCGTTTGATATATATTTTTTAAATAAAGATTTTTTTAACAAAATTAATATATGAATGTGTTTAATATTTAAAAGATTATTTTGCATCATAATATATGAACTAAGTGGAATATATGCAAATAGATTATATGACGCAAAGAAATCATTAAAATCATTAACATAAATTTTTTAATAGCATAAAGCAAAACATAAGAATTGAAATGTAATTATTTAATAATTAATTTAATATATATATATAGGTTCAGTAAGATTGATATACTTGGCATTATAATGGAAAATTAAAAATGTAGTTGATTATGTAAATATATTTTAGGAGACAAACTTTAAAAATAACTTAAATTGAATCTAAAATCAAATTTATTGAAGTCACATCAGTATGTCATTCGAATTTTAATATTACACCTTTTAAAACTCAAATTTTGAATTTGAGATATCTAAATATTTGCAAGATGTGATTATAAAGAGAACAAGAATAAAATGGTGAAATAAATAATGCATATATAGATTAATTAACCCTTTCTGGTCTGGTGTTCTATTAGAAGTTCATGGCTTTCAATGGAGTATTATTTTGTTTCAAGAAATACTTTTACTACTATCTACATGTAGTAATGTTAGAGTATGTCTATGCATTTAATGAATGGCTTCATTTATGTTTAGGCATTTAGTAATAATAATAATTATTATTATTTGCTTAATTCCCTTTACTCCGTTTGCGATTCTTTTATATTAAACATATATGTCACTCTTTAAATTTAAAATTGAAGCTACTTCTCTGAAATTATCATGTGCAATAAAGCGCAAAAAGTATTAGAAAGTTGTAATATCAGTTAAATCTTATTGTAATACAACATTTTCTAAACATCTCGAAAAATTCTTGCTTAGCCTATTGTCATATGAATATTATACGAATAGTACTCAAAACAACAACATTCGTTTTCTTTCAGACAATAAATTATACGTTAAACACTAATTTATTTATTTAAATAGCTAGTGTTAAGTTATTAATGTAAAAATAATTTTTTCTAAAAACTAAAAAAGACTAGAAAGGGTTAAAAAAAGACAAGACTGGATGCAAAAAACAAAGCAAACTCGAAAAAACAAATGTGCAAATTTACATTTAAAATCGGGTATAGCGATAACACAAAAAAGATTTGTCTATATGTGTAAAAAGTGTGTAAATTGCCAAAATGCGCATCTAATGCAGAGATTTCAAAATAAGCATCTGAGTGTATAATTTCATAGCAGCACCAAGTGTGTAAAAGTTATCTGATCTCTTAAAATATACATTTGGATCCGTAAATTGTATAAGAGTAAAACACTTAAGCCTACGTAATTTTCTTACACTTATATATCTGTGTAATATTCTTTTCATACATATATTTTATATAGCACGTAAAATGCACATATTTTTATGCAATATTAAAAATACGTATATTTTTATGTAACATGTAAAATATACAGATTTTATGTAATATGTAGTATATACTTATTTTTGTGTAGTCTGCAAAATACACAGATTTTTCTGTGACATTCTACTCTTACACACATTTCTTCTTCATATACAAATCTTTATTGTAATATTAAACATTTAATTGTAATATTTTTAAAAAAGCATATTTTAGTGTACATAGCTTTATCTATAAATTTTGTTTTGTGTAAATTTTGAATTAAATGTTTTTATGATCACAAAACAAAATTGCATAAAAAAACTCATATGGTCGATGAGTTTGTTCTTTCTTTTATGTTCTAAAACAACAAAACAGTGTATTTCAGAATGTATTTAGTCAATTTACATACCCCGTATCGACAGATTCCTTATTTATCGATATATCTGTTTAAATATTAAATAGGATCGATTCTAAGGCAAAACATTTTTTATTTAATTGATTATGAATAATAATAATAATAATAATAATAATAATAGTGGAATCGTCTATCTAAGCAGCGCCGCAGCAACATTATTTGGCGCCTGCTGCGAAAAACCTTGTTAATTTTCTTTGTAAATAATTGTGTATAGGATGTCACTGATCAAATCCTGATTTTAAACAACTGATTTTTTCTTGAAGTCATTGATTTAAATCAAAAATTTTTTTAAATGTTTAGAATGACAGTATTAAAGTGTATTAAGATCTAAGATTAATATAATTCGGAAAGTTGTTATAGATATTATGACTTATGAATACACACACAAAAAAAGCTTTAAATAATTGCTTCTAGGCTTAATTTCTGAGTCTTATAAAATATTCAGTATAGTAAATTTGTAAAGGCATAAAAAATATATCATTTAAAAATTAAATATTATTTGCGATGTCATAATTTCCTTTAAGTAATTAAATATTTATTCTTTTATGTAAAATAAGCAAGGCAAGTATAGTAAATTTCTGCAAAATAAGAGACTAAAGAAGAAGAATCTTATTTTCTCATTCTACTTTTGCAGTAATAAACTTCTACCAAATATTGGTGCTAAAGAATAATTGAATAATAACATCTGCTCTACAACTGTTGTCGAAGAATGTATAAGAGAAAAAGAACTAATTGGTAAAAAATGTTAAACACGGTTTAATTAATGTAATAAGTACAACTATTTAAGCACAGTAAAATATGTTCACTAAGAGGTAATAGTGTTGCTAATTCATATTTTGAGGATTTCAGATGTAACTGGCTATTCATATATTTATTCTGTATATGAGTATTAATCGATGTAGCTCATTTTCATACTTTTTCTTTTTGGTAGAATACACGAATATTGTGTAAGCTAAGATTTATGCGATTAATACTAATTTCTGTTAGTACAAATGGAAATCGAGCTGCCAAAATTATTTGTTAGTTATGTTGTTTGTGATATTAATGAAATTACCTATTTTTTTTTAATAGCAGTCTTTTGCACTTTTTATTAATTCTGTTATTAATTTCTGTTTCCTTTCGGCTACTTTTTAAGTGTGCCATACCTTGCCCTTTTTGAAATTGACAAAATGCCCCCCCCCCCCATTTTTTAAGAAATAGTGAAATTTACCGGTAGTTGTTGGCAGAAATTTTTTGTAAAAAACCTCTCCATACCACAGTATTTTTAAATATATGTACTCAAAACTTTACAAAAGTGATAGAACTTTAACTCATGAGAAAAAACAGTATATTATTAAAGCATGTTATTTAATTCGATTTTAAAATTTTTATTTTGTGGAAGTATTGAAAGTTAAGGATTTTATATTTATCATATTTAAGTATTGTGTACTTTTTTTTCGCTGCTTCTAAACACATTAGTATGAAATAGTTCCCATTTTTGGAACTCGTATCTTGCCTCTGAATAGTAAAATGCTAAATTAGCGTTTTTGTAATTAAAGCATAAAAATATGCATTATATACCTAATTAGAGATTAGTAGTAGTTTATTATTAAATGCAGTTACTAATCATTTTGAAAATGTAAATATCACTTATATTTAATATCGTTTTCCATAATTACTGCAAAATATTAATGTGCATAACTTTATTATATTCTATAAATTAATGAAAATATTAATTTGCAGTTTTTTTAATTTCTGTAATTACTAACTAATAATTAATTTTTATTAATTAAAGTGTAAAAACATGAATTATGTTAGCAATTAAAAGGTTTGATTGCTTTGGAAACTTAAAATATCTGGGAATTAAAAAAATCAGATTTTACAAAAAATCTGTTTTTTTTTTATAATTTTTATAAAGCCATGATTTTTTTACATCTAAGTTGCGCATAAGTAAAAGTAACTAATCGCGTTGATAAAGCTTGCTTCAATTAGCCACCTGGTGCAGGAGGACCACCCGCACCATTCTTTTTGTATATATGTCTGTATAAATATTTCTATAAGCAGTTTCCTTACATTTTCCTGTATTTTGTCTTCACTTATTTTTTCGGTAATAGTCTATGTTTGTCCGAAGCAGCTTAAATTAGGTATACTGCCAAAAAAAAAATATATATATATATATATATATATTAATTGTTAGAAATTATTTCATTTTTAGAGATATTTGCTGAAGAATCAAGCTCCAGAAATTTTTCTATAAAATGTAGCAAAATTCTCGATTATTTCTGAACCCTAATAGTAAAATTTATCAAACTTTCTGCGGCAAGTCAAACTAACAGCAAAAAAAATTCTGCAAAGTAATACTTTTAAACAGTAGAAATGAGTGCAAATTTATATTAGAGCTCAGCATGGGCCGAAATTTCCAGGTCCGACCCGTTCTGGTCCGACATACACAAGCTCTACTATTTCTAAAAAATTCAGATTTTTTAAAGAATACTGTTTCTTTTAATATTTGTTGCTGAGTGCTAGATTGAACTGTTGCAATTTGCAGTATTGCACCATAGATTTAAAAACTATAATTAAATTATTATTACTTTTTTGTGGGGGCGGGGAGGTATTGTAGACATAAGCTTAATTATTATTAATATTTAAAATATAAACTAATATGTGTACATACATATCTATTTTTTTCTTTTACTAGAAGTTGAGGGCAAGGCCATTCTTTTTCTTTATAATAATAAAAGTAATAAATTTATCTTTTTTAACCTAGTGAATTTAAAGCTACTTTTACAAAAAATGCGCCTTATGTTTTGTAGGGAATTGTTAAATAGGGAATTGTTTAGTCTACTAAATAGGGAATTGTTTAGTCGCATAAAGACTTTAGTCTTCTAGAAACTTCTTCTCTAACATGCTTTACCAACTTTAATCCTCATCCGAAGCTAGCTTTTTATATATGATTCTATACTTATATTCTAACCAATATATTTTGAGAATAAATTTTCTGGTATTTCTTAAAGTTTTCGATAGTATTTCTTGCATAATCTGTCAAAGTATTAATAAATATTTAAAAAAAAAATTGGTGTTAATCGAAAAAAAATTGCGCAAGAATGAAGATTCTAATATTGCATGGGAAGTTACATTAGACAATTAAGTTTAACCCTTTTTATTTGAAATAAAAATAACAGTTCTAAAAATTAGTATTACTATCAGCCATGTTTAGCGATTCGAAGCTGGAAATTTCCGGCAAGGGGCCATTCCGTTTCTGCGTCAATGTAGCCGTTGTGATGTCTTAGATGAATCAGCTGAGGATACAAACAGTTTTCCTATCTCCGTGAGTGATTACTAAAATCCTTTGTATAATGAGAGAGGAAAATGAAATGGTATGTCAGTGGGGCTGTTCTATTGTGGATCAGGACAGTTGCTTGAAGACGGGAAAGAGCTAAGATTCTGAGAAATGAAAGAGGTAGAACAGAACAGGTGTGCAGAGAAGAAAAAGCAATGACATTCTCTGTGTAGTCGTCGGAGAAAGAGGTTGAATTCTCTCAGGTATAGTGGAAGTGAGATATTGACTCTCTGGGTGTTTCTGGGAGAGGCGATGATAAAGAATGTAACAACGTGTACGAATGGAATCTACCTCACTTATGAATATGATGTTGACTGTATTTTTATTTTGTAATTAGCAGTTCTAATAAAGAACTTGGGAATGAAATTTAATATAATGATTTATTTCTTATATATATATGGAAAAAGAGTGGAAACAACGGAAACGACACCACACCGTGTTTCTGCCACAAGGTTCTGAAAAAACTTCTATCCTTAAATAATATTTTGTGCCAGTTATAAATGCACTTAAAGCTAGTCAATTTTAAGCATACAAAGGGACACATGAATAAATATTTTCAAAAGAAGATAGTCTCCATAAAATTAAAAATAACATGAGCTATTACATTTGAGGATAGGGGGGGGGGGAGGTGAGTGAGGTGCCAGGAGGAACTTATCTTTTTGACTTTAATTCGGCAGACAATCGCCATAATCTATCTGGATATTTATTAAGGATCGACCGAAACAAATTTTTAAGACCAATAACGAAGCTGAAACTGAATTTTGGTTATATTTTTATTTTCGGCTGAAAACGAAAATGCCTCCCAAAATTTGTTAAGTAGTTTATAGATCCATAAATATTCGTAATACTTAATTAATTACACGTTTTTATTAAGTATACATAACTATTAATCTCTAGCCAAAACTTTTTAGTTTCATTTCAAATTGTAATTAATTCGTCACCAACACGGAACAAAATTTTAATTATGTGAATTCAATCTAATTAAAAAATATTTAAGCTGTACATATTTCAATTTATCTTTTATAATTATTATCTGATATACTAGAACTTTCTCAAAACGTATGAGAAACATTTCCGTGGTTTCAAATTAAACATTTTCTTTAATGTTAAGCTTGGAACTTTTAATGAGTACCTGAAAAACGTCCACAAAGATTAGTCCAATATGCACTGCTTGCTTTAAGAATTGCACTCACATTTTCAGTCAGGCATGACTGGTAATTATAAACTGCACATTTTATAGCAATCAATAAAGAGTGTCTCTTTGAACTAATAGAGCTAAAATTAATGAGTGAGTAATAATGAAAATTTCCGAAATAAGAAACGAAATTTTTGGAATACAGGCAATTTAGGTCGAGTTTCGGACCGGCGGAATGTATTTTTGCCGGAAATTAATTTTCGGTCGATCTATACTATTTATTCAGTTTACACACGTTCAATGCATGAAAAGTGAAGACTTCAAATCAACTATAACAGAAAGATGACAAGTACAGTGTAACCACTAAATAAGGGACAACTGTGGAACCGGAACTTTTGTCCCTTAAATAGAGGTGTCCCTTATTCAGAGTTTTGATTGTTGTTTTTGATTAATCGTTCAGAAGGATATAAAAATAATAAATCATTAAAGGTGAAATTAAAATGTACCCAATGTGTATGAATCACATTAGTGAGATAAAAGGAATTTAGGGAATTAAAAAATTAAAATTTTTAATTGAAATTAAAATTTTTAATTTATTTTTAATTAAAATTTTTTTTTCTCAATCATTAAATTATTTGTAGAATTATTGTTTTTTATTTTACATACAAATTTTGTACATGCTAAAGGATTAAAACATTAAAAAATATATCTTGAAGTAATCAATCAAAAATAATTGTTTTGCAAATGTCAATTTTTCACTACAAAATTTTCAAGTGTTCATTTACTATACTCATAAATTTTAGTTCTTCATTATCAGGAGCATTTACAAAAAAAGTGTTCAACTGCTGTGCTCAGCTAGTGTGAAACGTTTTGACAGATTTACAAATTCATTTTTTAACGGAAAGGCATAAAACTGGAATGCCTGACTGTGGAAGCGATTTGTAATCGAACTGAGTTTTCACTTTTTTGGTAAATAAATTATTTATTGAGTTATAAGCGATTTTGATCACGTGACAAATACGTTTATCACCCTTCCTGAGTAGTTATTCTTCTTTCGTGTAGAAATTCGGTTCAAAACGCCCACTTTGACAATATTGTCTGTAAGGTCTATTGCGTTTGCCCTCAAAAAATGAAAAAAAAAAAACAAACAGTTCGATTACATATTTCTGAACAACAACGCCAGCTAGTTTCGTGCATTTCCAAATAAAAATAAATGAAAACTTATGTCATAAAAGTTGCCCTTTTGGATTTGAGAACAGCCCAATGGCATCTATAAAGTTCTACAGCTCATATTCAAAATATTAGAATAATTACCTTTTTTTTAGAAATTGAAATATCGTTTGGTAATTTAATGTCTTTTAATGAAAATATGCAAACGATATTTTTATTAAGAACTTATTGTTGATTAAACTTACTTGTTATCTTAAATTTAATATCATTTTTGAAAAGATTAATTGCAAAAAAAATTATTTTGAAAAGTCAAAATATTAGAATATTTATTCAAGTGGCTCAAAATATTAAATTATTTCACATTAATTCTCCTTTAATTATTACCAATTCTTAGCTGGTGGCATCATTGATTAAATTCAGACTATTTTATTTAAAATCAGTATTCTTTTTTGCAGTTTGTTTCTTTTTAGTCTTAAAATGGGCCGTGTGAGTGATATTCCTGAATCTACTAAACTTCGTATGGTTGATTTGTATCGGCACGGTAAAAATCAATGTTTTATAGCGAATTCTTTACATTGTTCGCAATCGAGCGTTAGTAAAATACTAACACAATATTCAAAAATTGGAAAATTTCAAAATAATCGCCGAAATGGTGGCCTAAAACCAAAAACATCTGCTAGAGATGACAGGAAACTGAAGCGTATAGTTAAGAAAAACCGTTTTAAAAGTGTGCGATTCTTGCACCGAAAATGGAAAGAAGAAGGAGTTGAAATTTCTACATCGACAACATTAAGACGTCTCCATAAATTTAAATTTGAATCTCGTGTACCGAAAACAAAACCTCTCATGACTGCAAGACAAAAGCGTATAAGGTTGAATTGGTGTAAATCAAGACGTTTATGGAGCAATGAAGATTGGAAAAATATATTATTTAGTGATGAAAGTATGTTTTGTGTTTCATATGGTAATCAAGGTATTCGAGTTTGGAGAATGAAGGAAGAAGCATTTGATAAAGAATGCCTTAAACGTTCCGTAAAATTTGCTGCTAGTGTCATGGTTTGGGGTTGTATGAGTGCAAAAGGACCTGGAAAGTTATGCATCGTCTACGAAAAGGTTAACTCTCTGATATATCAAGAAATTTTAGAATATTACATGATTCCATCATCAGAAGATTTATTTGAAGATGATTTCATCTTTCAACAAGATTTAGCGTCCCCGCATACCTCGGTGTCAACTAAGAATTGGTTCCGCCAACGCAACATTTAGGTATTTCCTTGGCCACCAAATTCACCAGATCTTAATCCCATCGAAAACTTATGGTGTATAATGAAGAAAAAACTTCAAGAAAATCCTCCTTCAAGTAAAACTGAGTTAGTGGCACGTATAAAGTCTATTTGGGCTAATATTGATAGAAATGTTTGTAAACACCTTGTATATAGTATGCAAGATCGATTGTACGCTGTTATGAAAGCTAAAGGGGATGCTACAAAATATTAACTACCATTTACTTCATATTCATAAGGTAATATTGTTGCGTAAAATAAAATATTCTAATATTTTGAACCAATCTAAATTTTATTCTAATATTCTGGTGTGTTTAAGGAAGCTGTATACCTAATTTATTGTGCTGTATTTTATATTTTATAAATTTTAAAATCTTATCTAAACATTCCAGATTTAATTTATAAGAAATTTAATTGCATTTACTTAGTATAAAAAATAAATAAATGACAAATAATTTTTTCTTATTACTTTTTCTCAATTATTCTAATATTTTGAATATGAGCTGTATGTTTCATACTTTACTTTTATTCTCTACTTTCAGAACCATCCTGAAAATTTCCAACATTACTTTCAATGGGGATAAACGCACTGATGTCAAATCAGAATTGTGGGTAAATAAATAATCGTCAATTGTGTCGTATGTCGCTTTATCCACATGACTGTCTATCAGTTTGCTAAATTTACAAAAATCTGTATTTTCATTTTCATCACAGACATATTTCATTACCTGAAATGCAAAAACCAGTCCCTTTGATCTCATTTTCAATGGTCCCTAAATCGAGTGTCCCTTATTCAGAGGTAAGTACATTATACGTCCTATACCAAGGGACTGGGACCATAAGTTTTGTCCCTTAAATAGAGGTATCCCTTATTTAGAGGTTTCACTGTAGTAATTAAAATTGAATTATAACTGCATCAAAAATTCAAAGTTTTCAAAAAAAAAAAAAAAAATCTGCTTTTGAGTTACAATACTATAATTGATGTTTTTATTCTTTAATTAATAAAATTATCCTCAATAATAAAAAATATAAAACCAGCAAATTAGTTATTTTATAAGTAAGTAATAGTATTACTTATATTATAAGTAATACTATTATTTTTTATTTTGTAATAATTATCATAATACCTCTATGAAATACACAGAAATTTATATTTATTAAAATTATTAATAATTGCATTTAATATTAATATTAATGCAATTTAAATTAGCAGTTATTAAACAATTAATTCTCTAGTTAAAACACTATACTTTTTACGTTTTGATTAATAAAGTTATAGTTAATATAATTACAAAAATAATAAAAACTGCAAATAAGTATGCATATCAATTAAAATATGTTTCGACGGGTGTAACATTCTTAAAAAAACATTTGAAACTATTTTATCCTACCGTCGTAATGTAACAGAATACTTTTGACAGTCCCTGTATTTGAACTATATATCCGTTTTTAATAAATTTGAAATGACACATCAAAATTCTGCAACAAATCTATAATTAAAATTTCAAACAATTCGCTTGGTAGTTTTTACGCTGTTATATGCGGGCTGACAGATGGACAAACAGACAGACAGATCTGACGACAACTATAGGCGCTACTTATTTATATAACTACAAACGTACATAAAAAACAGTTAAATTTAAAAACGCATGCCAAAGTTGAAAACTCATTTCTAATAGGTATTAATCTAATACAGTATTTTAACGATTTTTTTTGCATGTCCCTGCAAATGAATTAAAACTATTATGAATGTCCAATTATAATTTAATCGTAGTTAAATTCAGTGATTTATATCAATTTCAATACATTTGTAATAGCATTATGTCATCAAAATACTCTGCAAACGATTTGTCTTATACACCGTAATGTAATGAAATTCTTTTGGGTGCCCCTATAAATAAATGATTAATCCTACATACTTCATATGAGATTTACAAATCCGAGTATATTTACGAGAATTAGAGCGTGGACAGATGGACAGACAAATCGAATGCATAAACACCTTTCAACTTTGTTAGAAAGTGTTAAAAATGAATTCAATCACTTATTTTAAAAGTATTTTATTTTTAAAGTACTGACTGTTTTCCCGTATAGATTTTTTTTTATTTGGGCTAATTATGCACAAGATTTATTTTTCATTAGTTAATAATTTTACAAACATACAATCTTTACGAATTTACAGATTATCTACAACTTAAGATTAGATCTAAATTTAATGATAATTAAAAGAAATAAAGTAACATTAAAAGATATAGCTTTCTCCAGTGGGTCTTTGAAAACACGCGCCTCACTGAAATTCAGAACTGAACATTGACTGTATGCAACTGCTATATAATCCCTCGTAATTCCCCTTCTTAATGATCCTCAGGCACACATCTTGACAGACGAAATTTATCACATACGTATCCCAGCTACTATCCCGCCCCAACTGCCCGTCCGCCCTAAATTAGATAAATGGATTTTAAAACAGAATTATCCGAATCTAGGAAAATAAGTGACAGGAAAAAAAGTTATCGGAAAAAGTGACATAAACTACAAAAGCGGAAAAAAAGTGACACGGAAAAAAATGACGCGGGAAAAAGTGACAAGGAAAAAAAGTTACCGGAAAAAGGTGACAAAGAATTGATTTTGGGAATTCATTGATTGAGTATGATAGGGGAATCGGGGGGGGGAGGCTCTTAATTTAGGTAAATGGGTTTTTCATGCTGAATGAACTGCTTTCATTCAATTTTTGGATACACGTTCATATTTAAAAGACGCTTGCCTGATTAGTTTTGGGAATGGATGAATATCACCCCCCCCCCCATCCGCCCTAAATTAGATAAATCGGTTGTTATGCAGAATTTTCCAATGTATTTCAAATTTTAAATACAGATTCTTTCTGATAAAGTGAATCTCTGAGTAGTTTTAAGTGTTTAATGGATAATAATAATATTACATATTACAATGCATACAATATATATTTTTATATATAATAATTAATATATTAATATATAATAATTATAAGTAAATAATAATATAATAAGTAAATTATAAAAATAATAATTATTATTAAAGAATAAATAATTTATAATAAATTAATACTGAATTAATAATACATAAATCTAAATAAAATATATAATTAAGTATAAATAAAATTATAAATAAATGTATAAACAAATATAATTAAATGTAAAAAATTATAGTGATTATCAAAAATTCATTTAAAAAATGATAATATTTTATTATCCGCCATTACTGGCACTATTGTCATGTACCTCCATCAGACTCGCTACGTATCATAACAATAGTGTCAGTAATGGCGGATAGTAAAATATAAATTTTTTAAATAAATTCTTGTGAAGGAGTCTAATTTTTAATATTTAATTTAATTTATTTATACAGTTATTTTTATTAATTTCCTATCACTTAATTAAATATTATAATTTTTCAAATCCATTCTTGTTAATGAAACTAATTTTGAATATTTTATTTTATTTATTTGTACATTATGATAATTGATTCATTATGAATTAATAAAATATTATCAATTTTTAAACAATTCTTGTTATTGAAACTAATTTTTATAATTTTTTTTATACTTATTTATGCATTCATTTTAATTGATTTACTAGAGTTAATTGAATAATTATCATTTTTTAAATAGATTTTTGTTAATGAGTATAATTTTTAATTTTTAATTATATTTATCTATACATTTATTTTTAATTTTTTGTATTTAATTTATGTTATTTATTATTATTATTATTATTATATTGTATATATTATATAAATGTAAAAGTATAAAAAGAAACATTAATATGTAATTCAATAATAATAGTTATTATAATATAATATTTATTATTTTACAATTGAAGTTACAAAAAATCCTATTATAAAAAATATAAAAAAAAAAGTATATATAAAATATAGATTCGGATTTTGTAGACAGCCCCCCCCCCACACACACACACCTTAGAGGAACAAAAAATAAATATTCCTAAAAACCTATTTATATAATTTAAGAGGAGTTATCCCTCTCCTTTACATTTAGCCATTAAATTTCAGAAACTATTCGCAGATACGCCTTATCAGAAAAACGCTACATCCAAAATTAAAGCAAACTCGATAATTCTGCATAAAAAACCCATTTATCAAATTTAAGGAGGAGAAAATCGACCCCCTCCCCTTTTAATTTGCAAAAGAACCCTATAAATAATCAGGGATACGCCTTATCGTAATGAACCTACATCCGAAATTTGAAGCAAAACGTACAGTTCTGTGTAAAAAGCCATTTTAATATAAGAGGGGTTATCCCTCGTCCCCCCTTTATACTTAGCCACTAAACCCTTAAAACTATTCAGGGACCCTATCAGAAAGAGCCTATGTTTTAAATTTTAATACATTGGAAAATTCTGCATAAAAACTTATTTATCTAATTTGAGGGGGGAGGGGGAGATAATCGCCCGTTTCCTCCATTTGTACACAGCAAAAGAATCTTATAACTAATCACAGATATGCCTTATCGTAATGAATCTATATCAAAAATTCGAAGCAAATCGGATAATTCTGTGTAAACAGCTATTTATTTAATATTAGAGAGGCTATCCCCCCTCCCCACTTCTATACTTACCGATTAAACCCTTATAATTATTCAGCGATTCACTTTATCAGATAGAACCTACATCCAAAATTTGAAATATATTGTGAAATTCTGTATAAAAAACAATTTATCTAATTTTAGGGGGGTGGATAAACATCCCCCTTTTTTATCTAATTTATAATTTATTATTTATAATATTTAACCCATTTTTCTAATTTAGAGAGGATTGGTGAGGGGGTAATCGTCCGTTCCCGCAACTAATCAAGCAAGCATTTTTTCAGTATGAACCTATATCCAAAAATTTAATCAAAACGGTTAATTCAGCATGAAAAACCCATTTACCTGATTGTCCCCCGTCCCCCGATCAATGAACTCCAATTTAACCAATGAATCTCCAAAATCAATTCCTTGTCACTTTTTTTCCGGTAACTTTTTTTCCGTGTCACTTTTTTCCGCTTTTGTAGTTTGTGTCACTTTTTCCGATAACTTTTTTTTCCGGTCACTTTTTTTTCGTTTACCATACGTTCATACTGAAAAGGCGATTGTCTGATTAGTTTTGGGAAGGGACGATTATCCCCCCCCTCCATCCGCCCTAAATTAGATAAATGGGTTTTATGCAGAATTATCCAACGTATGTCAAATTTTAGATATAGGTTCTTTCTAATAAGGCTTACATATAGTACGTATAGTATGTACTATCCAGGCGTGGAGCGATATAATGCCTGGAGAGATTTGGGAGTTTAATGGTTAATTGCGTATTCGAAAAAACGCTTTTCCATCTTCAACAGCTCGAAATTTTTCGATACGATTTCAAACACATTTTTAAAAGCGGAAACATGAAAATTGCTGAGTGGATTTTTGAAGAGATGTATAAGGTGCCGTGTGATGTTTTTTACGCTCAATTCATTAGAATTTGATTTATAAGCATTTACCTTCTTTTTTCGTTCACAGATCTTTCGCTTCGGAAAAATTGGTTCAAATTCCCGTTTTTGATTGCTTTTTTTGCAATATTTGCTGCATTTATCAAAGATCCGACAATCACGGCACCTTGTACACTTTCTAAATAAGACAATTTGCCAGTTTGATGCAGTTGAGAGCAAAAATGAATTTAAAAATAAATCGGAAAATGAGCAATTTTAATCAAAATACACACTTAAGCATAGAGAGGGAACAATGGAATAACCTCTCTTAAATTAAATTAATAGCTTTTTACGCAGAAGTATCCGATTTGCTTCGAATATTGGACATGGGTTCATTATGATAAGACATATCTCTGATTATTTATGAGGTTCTTTTGCTAATTGAAAATGGTGCGGATGATTATTTCCCCACTTAAATTAGATAAATTGTTTTTTTATGCACACTTATCCGATGTATTTCAAATTTTGGATATAGATTCCTACTCATAAACTGAATCCCTGAAGAGTTTTAAGGTTTTAAAGGTTAAGTATAGAAGGGGGAACGAGGGACAACTCCCCTTATCTTAATTAAATGGCTTTTAACGCAGAATTATCCGATTTGATTCAAATTTTGGATGTAGATTCATTATAATAAGGCGTATCCCTGATTAGTTATGGGGTTCTTTTACTAATTAAAAAGGGGGAGCGGGCGATTATCTTCTCCCCTCCTTAAATAAGATTATTTTACAACTATTCGACGTATTTCGAATTTTGGATATAGGTTCTTTTTGATGAAGTGAATCCCTGAATAGTTTTAAGGGTTTAATGAATAAGTATAGAGGAAGGAACGGGGGATAATCCACAACTAATCAAGGATTCGCCTTATCATAATGAACCTACATCCAAATTTGAAGCAAATTGAATAAGTCGGCATGAAAAGCCATTTATTTAATTTAAGGGGGGGAGGGGGTATCTTCTGTTCACCCCTCTATACTTAACCATTAAACCCTTAAAATTATTCAGGGATTCACCTTATCAGGAAGAACCTCTATTTAAAATTTGAAATACATCGTATAATTCCACATAAAAACCGATTTATCTAATTTCTGGGGAGATAATTCCCTGCCCCCCCTTTTATAATAAACAAAAGAACCCCATAACTAATCAGAGACTGATATTATCAAAATGAAACTTTGTCAAAAATTCCAAGTAAATCGGATAATTCTGCGTAAAAACCTATCAATTTAATTTAAGAGAGGTTATCTCCTGTTCCCTCCCTATACTTAACCATTAAACTCGCAAAAGCTCTTCAGGCATTATATGCTACATATAAGCCTTATCAGAAAGAATTTATACCTAAAATTTGGTAAACGTTGGATAATTCGGTAAACGGAAAAAAAGTGACCGGAAAAAAGTTATCGGAAAAGAGTGACCTAAACTACAAAAGCGGAAAAAAGTGACACGGAAGAAAAGTTACAGGAAAAAAAGTGACGAGGAAAAAAAGTTACCGGAAAAAAGGTGACAAGGAATTGATTTTGGGGACGCATTGGTTAAGTATAGAGGGGGAACGGGGGATAAGACGTATCTCTGATTAGTTATGGAATTCTTTTGCTTATTATAAAGGGAAAGAGGATGGGCAGGGCAATTATGTCCACCTCAAATTAGATGAATCGGTTTTTACGCAAAATTATCGGATGGATTTCAAATTTTAAATATAGATTCTTTCTAATAAGGTGAACCCCTGAATAGTTTTAAGAGTTTAATGTCTATGTAAGAAGGGGGGAGGGCGGTGGATAACCCCTCTAAAATTAAATGAATATTTTTTTACGCAGAATTATTCGATTTGCTTGGAATTTTGGACATAGGTTCATTATGAGAAAACGTATCTCTGATTAGTTGAGGGGTTCTTTTGCTTATTATAAAGGAGGAAGCGGACGATTATCCCCCCCCCCCCCCCTCAAATTTGATAAATCGGTTTTTATGAAAAGTTATCCAATGCATTTCAAATTTTAAATCTAGGCTCTTTTTGACAAGGTGAATACCAGAATAGTTTTAAGGGTTTAATTTCTAAGTATAGAGGGGGAAACAGAGGATAATCCCCTTAAATTAAATAAATGGCCTTTTACGCTAAATTATCCGATTTGCTTCAAATTTTGGATGTAGGTTCATTGTGATAAAGTGTATCCTTTATTAGTTATGGGATTCTTTTGCAAATTAAAAAAGGGAAGCGGGCGATTATCCCCCACCCCCTCCTTAAATTAGATAAATTGTTTTTTTTTTCTTTTTTTGCACAATTATCCGATGTATTTCAAATTTTGGATATAGCTGATAAAGTGAATCTCTGAATAGTTTTAAGGGTTTAATGTCTAAGTATAGACGGGGGAACGGGGGATAACCTCCCTCTTGAATTAAATAAATGGGTTTTTAAGCAGAATTATCCGATTTGCTTTAAATTTTGGATGTAGGTTTATTATGATAAAGCGTATCCCTGATTAATTATGAGATTTTTTTGCTAATTAAAAAGGAGGAGGGGTCGATTGATTATTTCCCTCCTTAAATTAAATAAATCGGTCTTTATGCAGAATTATCAGATGTTTTTCAAATTTTAAATGTAAGTTTTTTTCTGATAAGGTGAATTACTTAATAGTTTTAAAGGTTTAATGGCTAAGTATAGAAGGGGTCGGAGGATAATCCCCCTTAAATTAAATAAATAACTTTTTACGCAGAATTATCAATTTTGCTTCAAATTTGGCTGTAGGTTCATTGTGATATGGCGTATCCCTGATTAGTTATAGGGTTCTTTTGCTAGTTAATAAGGGGAAGCGGGTGATTATCCCCCCCCCCTTAAATTAGATAAATTGTTTTTATGCACAATTATCCGATGTATTTCAAACTTTGGATATAGGTTCTTTCTCATAAAGTGAATCCCTGAATAGTTTTGAGGGTTTAATGGATGAATGATTAAGTATAACCGGGGGGAAATGGGTTGGTTGGTTGATTGAGGTTTTATGGCGCAAAGTCCCTTTTGGGACATGCTGCGCCAAGACAAAATCAAAATAGGAAACTAATCAAGAATAAGTAATGAAATGCATAATTAAAACCAATCAAAAAGTCTACCGTCCTTAATTAAAATGCATAAAATTACCGATAAAATTTGTTAAAATATAGACAATCCACAATAAATATATATACACAATTTGAAAGAACACAAAAATTAAAAAATAAGATGTAAAATAAATAAGGCAAGTGATAAACATAAGGTGCAATTAAAAAAAATAAGAATAAAGCAGCAATTGTTATTTTTAAAAAAACAAAACATGAGATGATGCACAAGTCATATAAAAAATAATTTTAACGGACACAGAAATTAAAAATGTAAAGTTAATCAGGAATGAATTCGTCAAAAACAATATTCTCTTCTGTACTCGGGTCGTCAGATTCTTCCATAGCGTCTGCCACATAATTTTGCAGTAGTTTGGGATCTTTAAAATTTGTACTAGACAGGTTCTGGTGTGATTTGCGGTGTTTTTTTTTTGTAACAGTCTGCCACTGCTGGGAACCTCGGATGGGAACCCTCTCTTTTGCCTTTTGGATCGGTTTCATTTTTTGAACAGTATTGGGTTTCTGTAGATAAGAGGCGGAATGATCAAGAGTTTTTTTTATTAGGTGTAACTGCTTTAGTCTTTTGATTAGTAACAGATTTCGGGAGATTAGAAACAGAAGGATCAGGATTATTATTATTAGATATAGTTGCTTTATTTTTAGTTTGGAGTTCAGTTGCCTTCTTAAGTTGAGCAGAAGATTTTTGTGTCGGAGTAGGTGTGTGTAAAACAATAACAGGTTCTGAAGAAGGTAACCAGCGTTCTAATTTTGGAATTGCAGGAAGTTTAACTGAACAACATGAGTCACATGTTTTTTTCTTTGGGGTACTGGGTAGATTACATGGTTCTGTCTGAGTGCTCATATGTCTTACGGATTTTAATTGCTGCTTAAGTAAACTTGAATAGGAAACACCAACAGATGGGGTTCTCGATTCAACAACTTTACGGGCATCGGGGTAAGATAAATTCTGAGTAATTTTTAGCGTAATAATTTCTTTTTCACGGGTCCATATAGGACAGGAGCGAGAGTATGATGTATGGTCACCCTTGCAATTTGCACAGCGTTGAGAATTTTCACAAGTTTTACTGTCGTGGCCAACTTCTGCACAATGTGCACAAATAACATTTCCACGACATTGGCCATTGGTATTGGTATGGCCATATCGCTGTCATTTAAAGCATCGGAGAGGGTTCGGTATATAAGGTCGGACTGGGTAGTTTAGATACCCAGCTTTAATTCTAGTTGGCAATGTTGGACTATTGAAAGTTAAAATGATGTGTTTAGTGGGCATAATCTGCTGATTTCTATGGATGGTGATACGGCGTACATCAATGATATTTTGGTCTTTTAAATTTTCTAGAAGTTCATCTTTGGTGGAGTATAAAATGTCTGGTTCGGATATTACACCGCGGCACGTATTTAAAGTTTTATGAATTTGTACAGCAACAGAAAAGGTGCCAATTGTAGAGCAATCAGAGAGAAGTTGGGATTGTTTTGCTGTAGAAACATCAACTAGCAAATCGCCAGATTGTAGTTTTTTGAGAGAATGACCATCTCCCAAAACAGACTGAAATGTTCTAGCAATGAGAAAAGGTGAAGTTTTTTTTAAATGAGCAATCAGAGTGGCTATCAGTACGTTTGATGATAAAAAAGCGAGTGAAGGAGGAAGTCTGTACACTTTGTTGCTCTCCACTAGGGAGAGAAATAGAAGGAAAAGTTTTCCCATCTATATTAAAGAAAAATAAAATTCAGACGGCGGCCGCACCACCCACTACCGAGCCCAACAAGGGGATGCACATTCGTGCACCAGTGCTAACCAGGGCCCATACGGTCACAAGACAAACCTATGTCAGCCTCCACCCTTAACGAGATGACTAGTATTTGCTCTATCACTTGATCCCTAAAGCCAGTGACAAAAGCCAGCTGACCAGCCGATTGATGCATACGGGACCAATATGCACCTCCCGTCTACCTGAAGCAGAGGCCAAAGCAGTGTGTTGGTTTCCCTCAACTACCAGGATCCCCCTTTCCAGGGACACGGGTCGCCACGCACGGCTAACACGTGGGTGGTTTACAATTCCCCATGGGTCGACATACAGGATGATATCGGCCCATGCGGAATCGCCCTCAGATCCGAAAAGGAAACCACAACGAGAGTGAAACAAAGATGAAAGGAAGACCAGAGGAGTAAGAGGAAAAGGAAAGGAGAAAGATCACTCAGGTGCCCCGGGGTTGTGAAGCCCGTGAATACCTAAAGAAGGTATCCACCTGGGGGGCGGGGGGAAATGGGTGAGCTAATCCCCTTCTTAATTTGTTTTTCGAGGGGCATTATTCCTTGAAAGATAAACGATGCAATATACAGTTAGTGTGAATATCCTGTGAGCTCAGTGCCATCAGTTGAAATAAGCAATATTATTTTTATTTATGTTCTGACTAGTGGCATTAATATTTTCAGATATTAATAAAACAAATAAATAAAATAATTGTTAATAAGTAAATAACAAGACCTTTGTTAAGTTATTACCCCATAACTAATCAGAGATACGTCTTATCCCCCGTTCCCCCTCTATACTTAATCATTAAATTCCCAAAACTCTTCAGGCATTCTATGCTATATATTAGTCTTATCAGAAAGAACCTATATCCAAAATTTTATACACGTAGGATAATTCTGCATAAAAACCCATTTATCTAATTTAGGGTAGATGGGGGGGGAGGTAATTCATCCGTTCTCAAATCTAATCAGGCAAGCGTCTTTTCAGCATGAACATATATCCGAAAATTGAACCAAAACAGTTAATTCAGCATGAAAATCCCATTTACCTAAATTAAGGGCCTCCCCCGACTTTCCCTTCATACTTAACCAATGTGTCCCCCAAATTAATAATGAATCCCCAAATTCAATTCCTTGTCACCTTTTTTCTGGTAACTTTTTTTCCTTGTCACTTTTTTCCGCTTTTGTAGTTTATGTCACTTTTTTCCGATAACTTTTTTCCGGTCACTTTTTTTCCTAGATTCCGAAATACACCCTTAAATTCAACTTTTTAAAACAATTTTAATGTTTTGATAATTAGAGCTTACAAAAACACACAGTTTTAACTTTCGAAACAGTAAATTTGTGGTACAATTACATAAAATATTTAAAAAGTTAAATTTTCTAATAAATATTCACAATTTGTAAAAATTAGAGACAGTAGTCATTCCCTTGCCTTACATACAAGTGAATGAACACAGGGAAATGACACAAATTAGGGTTAGCTTGTATACTATCATAACTATATGCACAAAAATAAATTGTACTTAAAGGAAGCTTAAAGAAACTTAATAAAATGAGGTTTAATAATTGAATCAGCTCTCATTATAGAATTTAAGTATATAAAAGAATTACTGTAATGACAGTCAATAAAAATACTTAGCAATTTGTTTCTGGAAATCAACAAATTTTACATGTCCAGACTTTACACTCCAAAAAAGAATAATTCAAGTTATCGTCTCTGATGATGCCATTATTCACAGATGAAATTCTGGAGCAATATAAATGTTGTCACAGAAGAGAATCATTACTTTCATTTTATGACAACAACCAACGTGACAACAAACCAAAGAATATTTTTAATTATTTTATCAGAAAAATAAATAATAAAAAATCTTTATTTTTTCAAATTTTAGCGTTCTATGAAATTTATCATTAATTAAACGAACAAAAAAATTACATATATTTGGATGGACAACTTTTGGTAACTGCTTTTGTGTTAAGGAGGAGAAAGGGACACACAGCGAAATGACATTTTTATAGCATAAAAAAATATTTAAATGGCCTATGTTTAAAAAAATCCCTTTTTATCCTGATACGCATATATAAAAACATGTAATTAAAGTATTCTAGCATTTTATCTCATTTATATACAATTTTATTCATTATTTTTGAAGCAAAGACAAAAATATCACTGTTTAGAGAAAATGACCCATATGTGTAAGAAAATACCAACCTTTTATGCGAAAACAGACTTAAACTATGCTACAGAATGTTTGTCATAGGGGAAAAAAGGGTTATATGTGACACTTATAGTTGTTATAAAGGATACACAAAAGAATTCGCAAATATTTTAGTCTGTTGCACACTGTAAAAAAAAATCTGTAAAGGTACTAAACATTTTCTAGGAAACTGGGATTCCAAGAACTTTTTATATAACGATAACAGGAAAAATCCATGTAACCGATTCTAAAACTTGAGTTTTTGTTGTTACCGTTACAGGAAAAGTTCTTGGAATCCCAGTTTCCTAGATAAAGTATAGTACCTTTACATTTTTTTTTGTTTTTTTTACACTGCAGTAATTTATTTAAAGCGTATTTTGATGATTTTTTGTTGAATAAATTCATCGAAATTTCTTTAATGTTATATATTACATAAATACACAGACTATTTCGAAAAACTGAAAGTGGATAAATATAGTTGGTAAAAGAAGTTGGAAAGTGTTCAATAATCTATGATACCGGCATGATTTTCTTTATTGTTTTATTCCTATATGCTATCAGCAGGAATGAATCTCAGGTGGAAAACCAGCAATATTTTTTTTTTCTTTTGGAAACTATAACTAACCATCAGTCTATAACACTTTAAAACGAAAGCAAAAACAATAAAAAATGTATTTTTAATATTAACAAGAAAGAAAAAAATCATGCGTCAAGCATAGATTAGGAAGAACTTCCCAACTCATTAAAAATAATGTAACAAAACTGCACTGTCTAAAAAATTAAAATATTCCGTCTCATTTTATCATATGAAAAAGTATTTCCAAAACGCATTTCCAAAACGAATTTCTGCTGTTCTGATCTACAATAAGAAGATTAACCGATTTTTTTAGCAACCCTGTTTATAATATAGACATTTATATCTTTTAGCAACATACATTTTAAAATTTAGATCATTTAAGAGATACATATATTTCTGTATCTTCAGCAATCTCATCTAACACTGTAAAAAAAAAAATCTGCAAAGGTACTAAACCTTTTCTAGGAAACTGGGATTCCAAGAACTTTTCCTGTAACGGTACCAGCAAAATTTCAAGTTTCAGAATCGATTACATGAAATTTTCCTGTTATCGTTACATGAAAATTTCTTGGAATCCCAGTTTTCTAGAAAATGTTTACACTGTAAAAAAAAATCTGCAAAGGTACTAAACCTTTTCTAGGAAACTGGGATTCCAAGAACTTTTCATGTAACGATAACAGGAAAAATCCAGGCAACCGATTCTAAAACTTGAGTTTCTGTTGTTACCGTTACAGGAAAAGTTCTTGGAATCCCAGTTTCCTAGATAAAGTATAGTACCTTTACAGATTTTTTTTACAGTGTAGTACCTTCACAGATTTTTTTTTTTTTTTTTTTTTTTTTTTTTTTTTTTTTTTTTTTTTACAGTGAATAAGAACAATGGTATGCGAATACCTTTGTGCAGCCCTGTATAGAATTTAATATAAAGAGTAATATGCAAAAAACTAATTAAATTTAATAGCGCATACCGAATTTTAAAAAATGCACTCCAGCAACTATGACGCAAAGAGAGTTTTGTAACCGATTTCTTTTTTGTGTCCCTGTAAATCAGTAAAAAATGCTACTAATGTTCTGTTTTAACGTGATTGTAAAGAAACCCAGGGGATATGCATCAGTTTCAATAGATTTGGAATCGCGTAATGTGAGATTCAAATTTTGCATTTTCCAGAAAGTAAATTTTTTGAGATTTAAATAAATCGCGTAAAAACTATTAGTTTTCATTGTAAACACAAGGATTTTACAATGCCAAAACACACGTTAATATTTTTTTTTTTTTTTTTCTGAAAATATAGATTATTTTTTTTTTTATTTTTTTTATGCAGATACATTACGAGAATAGATTTATACAGAAATTTCATTAAAAAAAAATTTCGATAAGGTGAGTTTTGAAGTTCACGTCCTCATATATAATTATATAATTCTTGAGCTATATTTTAAATATCGTCTATAAATTTCCAGATAAATAAACTGTATGATTATTCGCAGAAACAATAAAAACTATACGTAGAAAGGGACATATATTCAGAATTTCCAACTCTCGACGAACGTAAAAATGTTCTAGCACTGTATGTACGTCCCCTCTACTGTGATATCAAAATGACGTATGGGGGTAGATATACAGGGGGTAGATATCAGGGGCTCCTAGAAAGTGAAATGTTGTAGTACTGGATATCTACCCCCTTCTACTGTGACGTCAAAATGACGTATGGGGGCAGATATACTGGGGGTAGATATCCAGCTCTCGACAAAGACAAAATGCTCTGCATTGGATATCTGCCCCTTTCTGGTATGGGGGTATATATACTGGGGGCAGATTTCAGGCCCTCGTAGAAAGTGAAATGCTGCAGCACTGGATATCTACCCCCTTCTAATGCAGAGGTCAAAATGGCGGACGGGGGCAGATATACTGGGAGCAGATTTCATACATCCCTGAAAAACATCTATGTCGCATGATCAAAATCGCTTATAACTCAATAGGTAATTTATTGATTAAAAAATGTAAAACACAGTTTGATTTCAAATCCTTCCATAGCCCCCCAAGTTTATAACATTTTGCTAAAAAAAGAATTTGTAAATGTGTCAAAACGTTTTGCGCGTGTTGAACAGAGCAGTTGAGAACAAGCTTGAAGAAAATTCATAACTTTTTGTTAATTTTCAATTATTAAAACTGAGTGGCAATCAAATTAAATAAATAAAATCATTTTCGGAAGTAAAAAATAAGTTATTTAAATTTATCATGGATAGATCTCAAATATTTTAAATTTCCATTACAAATAGGATTGACTCGGCTCTATTAACATATGATATTCTATTAATATATTCTATGATATTCTATTTAAAGTAGGTGTTGATTTCATATGCAAACTTATAACTTATCTAGGGCGACAGCATTCGAAGCCCGATCTGCTAATTAATTGAAAACTTAGATACTGTAAACTCAAATTACGTCAGTAAGATTAGCTCAAATTCAGGCAATGAATGCATATTTCAATAAATCTAAAATTAAGTTTCGTACAATTAATTAGTAGGAAGCGATTATTAGAGAAACGATTGAAATAGTTTCCAAGAAAGGTATAGTATATAAGGATGTACTGTCATATGACATCCTGTGAGGCTGGAAAGCATTGCTACATAGAGGATAAAAACTTATTTTATTAAAAATTTGAATATCTTCTGCTCTAAATTTATCGTCTATCTCATCATTAAAATAGCGTCGCCAGTGGGCTACTTTTTTAAAAAAACAGAATGCTTGATAGGCACTATTTTTTAGAGTTTGGTAATTAAAAACTCAAAACGGAACCATTATAAGGTAACTTCCATGTCTGTCTGTCACAGCCATTTTATTCGTAAACTATGAAACGTGGAATCCTCAAATTGGGAGAATTAATAAAGACTGTTGACCCACGCATTTACATATTATTAAACATTTACAAATATATGTATGAGGGGGGGGGGTAGGGGGCTAATTAAGTTACGTGAAGGAAGAAAATTGTTTCATTGCTTATCGTGTGAAAGATTTCGTTACGCTGAAATCAAAAGTACATTTTTTTAATTTTAGGTGTTATATTTTCTAAAATATCGTGCAAAAATATGTCTCACCCCTCCCCCTCCCTATAATTCCGAACCTACTGAAACTAAAATTATGAAAAAATTAGAGGTAGAAGATGTTACTTAAAACCTTTCAGGAAAGCAACAGCGATTACTCTAGATTGCATAGTTTTTGAGAAAAGCACATTTTTCTGTTAAACACAAATTGCGATTTGTAGGCATTGAGCAAATGTGTTGAGGAGCGTTAGAGGTACCTATCGTAGCAGAAGTATTGTTAAAACATTGAAACATTGAAGACGTTTTTGATAATGAGTTTAAAAAAAAAAATAGCTGGTAATTAGTTAAGATATTAGTCCTTGAAGATACGGACGGTTTGGACATAAATAATGACGTACTCTAAATACCATCTGCTTTTAAAGCCCATGTAACAACTTTTAATGATATATTTGTGTAATGTGATACCTAGTAGCTGTATAAAAGTAATAAGCTTCACACTGTTGCAAACAGATTTATTTAATTAGAATTAATCACATAAATCAGGGTTCGTACGCATAAGAAATCAAAAAGAAAGTACCAGGATATTTTTAAAGATATTATTTTTCTTATTTAATGGAAAACATTTCTTACTTCGGATATAGCGGCCACTATGTTAGGAAATTTTTGATACTAAAATGTTTAATTTTTAAAAAATTCCTTATGAGAGCGAATCCTGCATAAATACTATAGGATTCTTGACTAATTTGCATTGACTACTTTCTCATTACTACTCTTGTGTTTAAAAGTTGGTTAAAAACCTATTAGGTATAACGCGTCACGGACCAAAGCGGCTTTGCAAATATGCCAGCTCCTTACGAAACAAGCTCTTTTAGCACAATACCAAGTTTAAACTTTGAAAAAGGGTTTTGTGTTAGCTACACTGTATAGAAAAACATTATTATTGCGCTGAATTTAGCTTTATGAAATGCCAAATGAAGTTTAAATATGCACTAACTTTTATTTCCAATATCGAGCTAAGTTCCTCATAAATAGATAAGGATAACATATATTTAAAAAAAAAAAAGAGTTATACAGCGTAGCAATATTTGATATTATTTTGGCTTCATATCTCCTTGAACTTTCATGGTATACCCATTCATATTTTTTTAGTATATACAGCCTATGTTGTATAGTTTTTTACGAACTATTATTATTCTTTCAGCAACGATTTTCTTTTAATAATATAGTTAACTCCTTCGCGATGAGAGCAGTTTGCTTAATTTTTAATCTTTAACCACAGGTTTTTCCAAAACTAAAAATTTTCTGCAGTTGACGCGAAAATGCTCTAATTAAATAAAGTAAATTTTAGAATAAAAAATAACTGGTGGGAATAATGAAGGCTTCTGATAATTTTAAGTGGTGCATATACAAGTCACTCGTCCCAAGGGGTTAATTATTCATAAGTTTATAGCGCGGAACACTATGAGCGCGAGTACTACTTGCATTTAACCGTTTATTTCAAATAGTGCGATAAACCTTGTTTTTGTTTTATTTAATCTGTCATTAAGTAAGGCGAATATTACTATTAAAAAAGCAAAAACTGATGGTAATCAAGCAATGTGATTTTTAAAAAGTAGCCCACTTGCAACACTGCATTAATTTACAATAGTCTCTCCTTGACGAATAAATGCAAAGAGAAATAACAACATTTAAAGAAACACTGACGATGGCCATGTGAATTAGGATGAAAACTTTTTGGGTTTTTATCATGATTTCGAACTCTACAGTGGATTTTCTCTGAATTGTGATATGGTATTTTCAACTTTATCATCTAAGCTCCTCAATTCATTTAGAGAGACACACTAAAAAATTCATTTACAATACTGGCCATGAAAGATAACCTCTGGAAGTGCGTTTTCAGATGGAGTGTGCAATCTCAGCTTAAACAAACTTTAGTATGTTACATGCTGTTTATAAATTCTATAGATCATATTCTATAGATTACATTCTATAGATCATTATAAATTTTATTGTACGTATTGTATTGCCACGTATTTTCCATCGTAACTATATTTAGTATACAGAGATATGTTGTTTGTTGTTGTTGTCTTGTCCATGTAGTGCAAGAATCAAATACCACCAAAGGTGTTCAAAACAGCCTTGGCAATGTCAAAGACCTTTCGCGAATACAGCAGATGACAGTCAGTAGGGTTTAGGTCTATTGAGTAAAGTTTAGCCAGTATGGAGGGAGTTAAAAACATGAGTAGGAGACAGTTGGGTATCAGGGCAGTGAGGACAAGTATTGTAATTTCTTTGACCGTCTGGAGATATTTTCAATCCTTTAAAGGGCCATTCCACTGTCACGTGCGGGACAATCAGACACCATAACTCCACCAAAATTGTGTTATAGGGCTTAAAATTCTTCAGAAACAGGAATAAACACATTTTTGTAAGCTTATATTTGGTATAACAATATCTCAGGTAGGGATAGATTTTTCTTAAATGGTTTTATGATTTAGTTATTAATTAATCTGCACGTGCAGGACATCTAAAGTCAACCACTTATAATTTTCTCTATGATCCAGCTAACATTTCTGCTCTACTAGTTTTGCAATTTCAAAAGAAAAAATATATATTAGAAGCTAAAGGTCAAATGTTCATGAAATAAACATCATTTTTTGAAAAATAAATTTTTAAACTGCTAAAAAAAAATAAAACGTATAGTGTCACGTGCGGGACACGGTTGTCACGTGTGGGACATTTGCAAATATCATTCAAGTAACCTTTTCAAAAATCAGAAAATAAAGGAATACAAAAATGAAAATACATCTTATACATTTTACAATACAAAAATATTTATTTTAACTTTTTTTGTACAAAATAAATTTTCAAATTTACATTTTTAAACATAAAATAAAGTAAATGTATAAACAGAAACTCAAAAGTTTTCCATAAATTTGAAACAACGTCTATTTTTAGCTAGAGTGGGAGTTGATATTTTCTTTACCACATCTTTAAATGAATATAGAATTTTATCTGGATACTGTGGCCACTTGTAGAATTTACCACTCTTTATGATGACAGACACTTCAATACTATCATGATTGGTGCTTGTAATAATTTCACCGGGATAATTAATGCCATCATATTTTACAACTACCCATTCACCCATCTTAAAAGAAGTTGCTGTTTCTGAAGAGATGTTTAATATAATTGCTCCTGGAGGATTCATAGCACCATTTTCTACCTCATCTTTTTCACTCTTTTGGCACTAGTAGACTTAGATCTTTCCATTTCTGCTAAATAAATAACAAACATATAAATGTTTTTGTCTAAATTTACTTAATTTCATTTGAAACATTGAACTTTAATTCTATTTTAACTTAGAAAAACAGAATATAAATAAGCAGTTTTATTATTTATTTTCTGCAGAATAATAACAAGTTCTTAAACACACGACTCTTTTTATTATATAGAAAAAAAAAACCCTATTAATTAAGTAGATCAATTCTTACTAGAAAACAATATGTTCTTATAATAAAAATAACCATCAAAGTGTTCAAATTTTATTAAAATAAATTTATAAAAAAAATAGAAAAAAATATTAGCATCACATAAAAAAAAAAAAATGGAACTATCATAAAAAATGTTTAAAAAAGAATCTTAATTTCGTTTTAGTTACATAGAATATGTTCTTAGGACAAAATAATCATTAAACTGTTAAACCTATGCTATAATAAATCTCTATTTAGCATTCGGAAAACAAAATTAATCGTCTTGCTCATAAGGTGTCACGTGCAGGACAATTTTGTTTTTATATTTTTCTCAAAATAAAAATTTGGCCCAAATTTTTAACTAGCATAGGATAAGTGTACTACACTAAACTGCTTTAGAAATGCCAATTAAACAAAATAAATGAGTTCTTTTTTTCTCCTAATTTAAAAAGTTCATCTTTTGTGTCACGTGTGTGACACAGAAACAAAGGTTTTTGTGTGTGCTGTACTATTTATTTGAAATTATCCTTGATTTTTAAGTTTAGTGAAATAAAAAGAATGAATATTAGACTTACCTAAAATGTTGATTTCAAAAGTTTCATTGGATTTTCTTTATTAAAAAAACTCACTCAAAATGCATTATAAAACTCAACATACTTGCTTGCACATGCACGCCATCTTTAAAATGTTGTGTTGCCAATCCACAAAAGAAAAACTTCAAATTCTTACTCAAAACATAAAATTTGACTTGTTGCCATTCAGTAAATACCAAACATATTTATTTACACAAACTTTTTAAAATGACTATCAATTTACCTTTTTTCATGGAATGGCCCTAAAGTGTCTTGTGAGTAGTCTGGCTATGTTGGTTGAATCTTTACGATTGTATTTTAGCTCCGGAATGGAATTTCTCTTAGCTGGTTGGGAGACAAGTTTACTTCTAGCTATTGCATCAGCGTCGATAAGGGTTAGACTATTGGAAAGTTGGCAAGAATTGCGGACTTCTTTGGCCAGAATATCTGCCTGCTCATTGTCGAAGATGTCTAATGTGATCCGGTATCCACTGTAAAGTACAAGCTCTATGGGCTGTAATAAGATCATATACTGTCTATAAGAGCAATTATTTCTTGAGGTAACCGGGAGTTGCCTCTCAGGATTGCCTGGAGGCGCAGATATAGAATCTGTGAACATAAGGATGCCACAGGAACTCCCAATTGGGGTACACGACATTTCGGTCCCGCCATTTCGGTCCCGCCGTTTCGGTCCCGAGACATTTCGGTCCCTGGCCATTTCGGTCCCGAGACATTTCGGTCCCGAGACATTTCGGTCCCTGGCCATTTCGGTCCCGAGACATTTCGGTCCCTTGCCATTTCGGTCCCTTGCTATTTCTTTACCGGCCACTTTATAACTTGGTTTCTGATTGATGAAGGCCTAATAAACGCTGTAAGCTCAACATTGTTCGGGCTTTTTATTAATATTTTTATTCTCCTGCCCCCCCCCCTTCCCTCAAATTTTATACAAAGCTGAATATAATAGTCCAATAAGTTTAATCTATTGTAACTCGTGATAACAAAATCACAGCGAGTTGAAAATTTGATTAAATAATGTTATATAATTTTACACTGTCTTTATTATTATTATTTAACAGAATGAATATTTTAAGTTTTATCACATATTCTTTGTATTAGGTATTTTATCTATACAAAAAACTAAAATACATATTTGATTGATTGTTTTAGCACACTTTCTTAGAATCTTTAAATTAGTGATTTCGTAACTAGGCGTGCTACGAAAATTTTTTGTTTAAAAAATAAAAATTCTCCAACGACAATTATTAGTTGCAATTTTTTTTTTTTTTTTTTTTTTTTTTTTTTTTTACAGTTTTCTTACTTTATGAAGACAATTTTTGTGAATTAATTTTATTGAAAGTGGGCCTATTTCTTTGTAATAAAATGATTTTTTTTTAATTTTATATAATAATGTAACTATTATTTTAAATAATTTTATTTTCAATTTTTAATTGACAAAACTAAGTTTTTTTAATTTATCGTTTATTTATTTATTTATTTATTTGCATTACCTTTTCACTCCCGCTTTCACAGTAAAAAAATTGACAGTTCTTATTTTAATTTTATTATTGATTGAATTAATAGTTTTAAGTTTCAGTAACTTTAAATATAAAATAAATAAACAGGTAAACAATAAGTTTCAGTTTATAACTACTACAAAACATAATGATAAATTGAATATAAAACAGATTATTTATTGAGTTTATTTAAAGTAAAATTCGAAATGCGTATTAATAATTTTATCAATTTAATTAAATAAAGATTCATTAAATTAAAAATACATATATTTAATAAAATATTAATTTGATTTTAATTTTAAAATCACTAACTGTTTTGAGATTTAATTTATAGCAATTATTCATCACCATAAGTTTTTATTCAAAAATTGTTATTTATTTCAAAAAAGGAAATTATTATTTTTTTTGAAAAGTCAGTTAGTAACGTAACGTAATAATTAATTAAACATAATAATGCAGTACTTTAACAATGCGTAAAAATATTTCTTAACAGTGTTAGGTAACATTACTATCCAGATGAAGATTTAAATTTTCTGAAACCAAGTTATAGTTTACAGTTCGCAAAAAGCAATCATATATTAATTAATTATTTTTAAAGAGTAAGAAAAATATCATAAACTAACCAATAAATGAATAAAATCTGAGAATAATCACTGAAAACACAAAATCTCAAAATTTCCGGGGGGGGGGGGGCATTTGATAGCTCCGAGGGGAATGACCCGCTTCTGAATTCAACACTCTAAAATGTTCCCTATAAAATTATGCCAGATATTTCCCATGCACAAAATTTCAGCTTGCTGGAGAAGGGACCGAAATGTCTGAGGACCGAAAAGTCCAGGGACCGAAATGTCTCGGGACCGAAATGGCCATGGACCGAAATGTCTCGGGACCGAAATGGCCAGGGACCGAAATGTCTTGGGACCGAAACGTCTCGGGACCGAAATGTCTCGGGACCGAAACGGCGGGACCGAAACGGCGGGACCGAAATGGCGGGACCGAAACGTCCTGCTTCCCCCAATTGCCCTGCTGTAGTAGATATCCAAAGCACTTTTAATGGCTATAAGCTCGCTCGTATAATTTGAAGAAATTTTGCCCGCTGGAATACTATGAGATTCATGTTCACCATTTGGGGGAAACCAAAAAGATTTCAGCACCACCTTTGTCAAGGTTAACGTCAGAAGAACTATCTGTGTAGGCAATTACTTAGTTTTTGGCTGAGTTAGATAATTATTCGATGGTGTGTATGTCTTTCTGTTTGAGCAGTGCAGCTGACTCTTTTTTATTACAAAGTTGTAGGAGATTTAGAATGATTATTGCTTGTATACTAAGATATATTTGCATAATATAAATAAATTCATGTACCAAGATACGCAAAAGCTGGATATACTGTCGTCTATAAATGAAAATTTCTCAAAGTGTAGTTTTAATTGTGTTAGGCATTACCTATCTGAATTAAATTGTAACTAAATAAGCTTGTACAAAAATTTATAGATGATATAGAAGGCTACACAAAACATGTTAAATCATTTTCTATGCGCAGCAGCAAATTTGAAAGTAAATTTATTTATTAAATCAATTTATACCTCTTGCAGTTGAATAAAATTTTTGCAAACCACGTGGTGTATATACAAATCTATAGTTCATACGCAGAACTGCTCAAAAGAATTAAAAAATATTATTGACTACGGACGCTATGAAATTGAGTGTTCAACTATGTTATATATTTTCTAAATTGTTTATACATATAATTTTATCTTTTATTTTATTAAGTAGTGAGGTCTCATTAAAGTATTCTAGAAGTTCTGGAAAGTGTTTAATAATTTCTGCGTGGCGCATGTTTTTTTTTTTTATTTATTTATTTATTTTTTTTTTTATTATTATTATTAGGTATAGCACACCTGTCGAAACTAATTATTTTGCCTTTGCGGAAACACATTTCCATTAAGAGAAAAAATTGAGCCCAAACCACATACTCATACTTCAATAACTTAATTTTATATTGAGTGTTTAAATGCAATTTATGGCTACCCATCAAAAATGCCTTCTAAAGGCTAATTATTAAGAACAATTAAAAAACAATGTAAAGAAATTACAATTTATAATTTATCAATACTACTTTATTTCGACACGAATTACTTTTTTTTCTTATATTCAGTGAATCGAATTAGGCGTATTTTAATTACGATGCGATTTAAAGAACTTTATTGAGCAGAAAACGGAGTCGTTATTTGAATTTATTTTGTTTAAATGGTCTTATATCTTATATTGAAACATTACACATTTATTTATTTTTACATAAATTAAATGTCCCTAGGCCTTCCCATATTTTGACATTTCAAAATGCATTTTTTACAAACGTTGTTCTCATTACCGTATTTAGCTTGCTTATCGTGAGTAAGCGAATTTTTCATTAAACAAACACTTTCTAGCACGCAAATTCTTCATAAAGAGTAATAAATGAAACCTGTGGGTAATATTTATTCAAACAATAGGAAGCTAAACTATCACAATGAAAGAATTGTAATAAATAAAGTTGCATTCAGAAAAATAAGAAATAATGGAATGAAATAGGAACAAAAAATATAAAGCAACATTTTTAATTTATTGTTAGTATATTATTAAATTATTTTAATGTCCAGGGAGAAACTTGTAATGAAACTTCGGAATACAATGTCAACATCATCTTCATTAAAATGAAATAAAAACTTGAAGAGATTCATGTCATTATTATTCTTTGAATCTATAAGATATGGGATTTTCTGTGAAAATTGCTTACGAATGCTTTTTTGTTTTAAGTTAACAAGGGGATATACCCGTTCTTCCTTGTTCACTTATTACAGTTTTTTTAATTGATGATCATATTAGAAATTTTTCATTTAATATATTTTTTAGATTATGCAAAAAACATACAAAGTAAATATTTATATAAAAAATTTTAATTAGTTTAACGTTTTAAAATTTATTGAAAGCAATAGTTTGGTAGTAACATCGTTCCAGGCCAACGCCCAAAATTACTATTTAAAGTCAGACCTTTTTCATTCAGATCATTTTAGTAGTTTAAGTGCATAGTTTGATCACATGTCTTAAATTCTTATTTTTTTTTATAGTGTCCATTTTTTTATTTTTATTGAATGGTGACTATTTTAACATCGTTATGTCATACAAGCTAAAAGTCCAGTGCTCAGCTGTTTATATTAATTTAAGTACAAAAATATTTCTCTTACGTAACCGCCTGCAGTCGATAGACATAGATTTTTAAAATGTACTGTAAAATTATTTTAAAAACAATTAAAATTGAATTAATAACAATGCATTATTCAAACAAATTGGGATATAGAAATTTTATTTGAAAGTGCATTTTTTTTTTTATTCGACTCTGCAAAAATTTAAAATATGATGTTTAGGAATTAAAAGAATTTGCAGTAAAGTTTAAATTTCATCGTTTGGAATTGCTGCCATCGTTTGGAGTTGACGTCAGTGATAACCACGGACACGTTTGTCCATTATAATATAATAAATGGATTGTTACTAAAGCCACATTGAGAAAAATTTCATATAATCTGGTCCTAATTGTGATATATAGTTTAAGAAAAATTTAAGTTAAGGTTATTCCTTCTATGAACGTGACAAATTTCGAGAGTGATTGTAACCGGCCAATTCAGATAATTTATTTTATTTAGTTGTCAAATTGGTTGCATCATATGCATAATGTTTCAAAATTCTCAGAAGTTCTTGTGAACTTCTGTATCGATCTCGAGTTTCTGAAGTTCGACGTTACGAACGATTGAGATTTCGTAATAAAGGAATGCATGTGCACATTTTTGATTAAACTGTATTTTTAAATATTAACTATCAATTAATAATCGATTATTAAAATAAACACAAAATTTAAACATATGCATTTTTAGTCACCATTTGAAAAAATAAGATCCAAATTGCTCCTCCTACTCCTTGCTAAAATAAAAGAATCATTTCATTCTGACAGTTGAATTTCCTTTAAAGGAATATATACTATATATAAAGACAGAAAAACAATGCTAATAAATGAACTGAAATATAATTGATTTATGGAAAAAATTGTATTGGAATTAAATTAAAAATCATCTCCAACAGTAATAGGCAAAAAATCTCCTGTTTAGAGATCTGCATGGTTCTGGGCTTGACTCCAGACCTCTAACTTGTACAACCCACCGTTTTGCGAAATGAAGCCAATAATATATGAATCATTTTTAACAAATATGACTTTCATATGAATAAGTAAAATATGCTGAAGAAGCCTATGCCAGTTCGACAGCATCAAAACAGAAATATAACATGTCCAACGTAGAGATCGGCATCGGGCAGTTACATCGAACCTGAGCTTGATCTTTTTTTTCTACATAGTCGATCCGGGCCGGAATTGTTCCCACGATGTCTCGGAGTCAATTTCTTTTGTAAAAATAATAGCAACAAGGAATCATTGCAACAATATCTAAAATGTCGTTTTCGAATTCCCTGTTCAACAATACGAAACATTCTTACACATTTTCTTCCACATTTTTATTTGTAAATAGATAAAACTGACAGGTCTGAATATTGAAGTAGTTTGGAATTATATAACGTTTTCCATGTTTTGATAAATAAATTACTTTTCGATTTATAAGCGATTCTTATCACTTGTGGAAAGGTTTTCTCCTTTACTGCGCAATGCCAAATTTAACAGTGTTTTCTAAAACTGTTTTTGCCTTTATCAAAAACAGAAAACACCATACGATTATATAGTTTTTGAATAAGAACGTCTTTCAATTTTATGAATTCCCGAACAAAAATTAATTCAGAAATGTGTCACAAATTGGTTCCTTTCGATTTTAGAAGAGCCTTAACAAATTACATAGAAATATTTTCAAAAATCTACTTTTTATTAACACAGCTGCAGAACTTAGTATGTTTTTAACACTCTTTTTTCTTTTATTCTACACAACATTATACGAATTTAAAGAATCTTTATTTAAATGCCCAAAAGACTAAGAGCTCAAGTAATTATTAATGTTACACTTGTGTATTTTCTGTTTTGCGAACACATAATAATCTAAAATATACAGTAAAATTTTTCCATACAATGTTAATTATATGTTTAGAAAAATTTGAATTATTTGTCAAAATTGATTCAAACCGGGTCATCATTTGTGAACATATAAACGACCCGTAACTCAAAATTCCGACCTGTGCAGACCTCTACTCTTGCATATAATTTTCTAGAATATTTAAAAATCCAACGGAATGTTTGTTACTAAATAAATGGATATTTTTTTAATAAAAAAATGAAACTTTATTTTTATATTTGATTAAATATGTATATATCTTTTTTGTAATAGATATTATATGTCAGCAGGGAAAGTCGCACAAAGAATAGTTGTATAAATGAATTTTAATGTTTATTAAGAAATTAATTTATCAGCGTCACGAACATGCATAACAATATGGATTTATAAATTTAAAATTGACTACAAAGTCTACATAAATTTACAATTATTATTATAAGTTGTTTAAGTGACCAATATAGAGTATATATTAACATAAAACCTAAAATAATAATCATAATAACGTCACTCATCCTAAATTTTAACAAAAGAAATATTCGTTTTTATACACCATAATAATGTGTTTTCACATATTCTTACAGTTAGATGCGAATAAATACACGGATAGAGAAATGGACAAAACAAATAAATAGCACAGGCAAAATTACATTGAGTTGATTGACGAAGAAAATATTGATTCTCTCTTGAGAATCGATAATGTCTTTGAATCCCTGCATTACAACTTCAATTGTTCGAATGTAAAAAACGGGTAACGTACATCGATAAATATTATTAGACGAAGTTTAAAAAAAAAAGGAAAAAATGCAAAAAAGGATAAAATTCTAAAATATATTACTCCAAGTATGATACCAATATTTGCTTTTTAACTATTTATTCCGAAATTTTCTTACATTTTTAAATTTTAAATATTAATTAAGGACCGGCCAAAACAGATTATTAAGATTGAAAACGAATTCTGGTAATCTTCCTATTTTCGACCCAAAACAAAAACTAAAATATCAAAAAATTAAGTAATTAATACATATATAAATATGCAGAATAATTAATTAATTATAAGTGCAATTATATGTGGGTTTCCGAGTGGCTACCTGTGCCTCAGACTGAATGAATGAATTACATTTTGTTTTTATATGAAACAAAATGTAATTCATTCATTCATAATATAAAATGATTTTCTAAGTGTTATTTAATTAAAAATACTTCACGTATATATATCTTGATTTATCTTTTATAATGTTTTTACTAAATAATCTTCTGTTATACTACAGCATTCTCAAAGAGTATTTGAAAGATTTCTGCGGTTTAAAAATTTTCTGTTACTATTAAGACTGCAGCTTTTCAAAGAAAGTGTGAAAAGCGTCTTCAAAGTTTAATACTATATGCATTGCTTGCTTTAAAATTTGCATTTTCGGCTTGAGTCGGTTATGACTGATAACGTAAAACATAAACAATAAAATTCTTGACAATTGTCGGACGTTCCTCTCAGTCCGCACGACTTTGAAGAAAGTCCGTGGTAGTTATAGCTGCCACCACTGATATTACTAGGTGATATCGGTCACCCACTGTGAGGATTGTGTAAATGAACATTGACGCTGTCAATTAACTGAATTATTTAGAATATATGTACACACTAAATACGCTATTTACAATTATATACAATTACAATTCGGATATAGGTGATCCGGTTCAACCTTAAATTAAATACAGTAAAGGTTGGCTGTGTACTATTCAAATTACACCTTCCACCTCACACTCAATGCACGTTAGATTCACTTTATCGGAGATCAACTTCGAATCTCCCAACGCATGGATACTCGGCCTACGATATCCGGCCCAGAACACTGCGCACAAGGACCTCGGTCCTACACTACTCTCTAGGTACGAGCCCAGATACGAACTGCTTCCGCTCTACAACACAGAGCACACTCTATCAGGACCTCTGTCCTACACTACTCTCTAGGTACGAGCCCAGATACGAACTGAACTAATCTGAGATAAGACTTGCTCTTTCCAAATCACTGTGTTTCCCCAATGTCAACCCACTTTGGAGCTTATTCATTGGACACATTCTACATTCCTTTCTTGATTAGTGACATGCTGCTTGTCTGCTCATCATCCACATACATCCCTGACGGATGAACACGCCTCTCAGCAATCTCCTCTTTCTCACTAACCACTTGAAGAGGATTACCTGTCAATTCTTCCTTCAACAAAGAAAGAATGTCACCTTGAAAATTCTAGTATACAGCCAGGACAATACAAAATATTAAGATAGAGAAATAGCGGAAATTCCAATCTATAGCAGAGGTGGTCTCAGAACCTGACACCCCCCACCTTAGCGGAAAATATGCCTTTTAGGGGCTAATTTTCCCCAAACATGCAGTAATATAGCAGAAGAGTTCAATAGTCTCTTTACAGATTTCTTCATTATGCTTATTACATAGGTATTTCCAGGTGTCTGAACATCATCTACTGACATCTCTACTGAACCTTGTACTAATATTAATATTACATAAACAATACACAAACTAATACACTATTATAAACACAAAATTCAAAAATATTTACACATACACAAAAAAAAAATTAAACACGTGATGACATCCCTTTAAGGTTGTCCACTGATTAAGGTTGTTCATTGATGCTGATGTGCTAGAAACTGGTTGGTCTTCCCAGCTCTTTTTATGTAGCCTAGAAATTGCGTCAGCATTCAAATGTTAAGCTCCTGGACTATGAGAAATGCTCAGGTTCCAGCGATGCAAGGCAAGAGCCCATCTAGTGAGTTTGGGGGACTTTGGGCTTGTTTCAGTGAGAAATTTTAATGGATTGTGATCTGTAATGATCTCAATTTGAGTTCCATAGGTCCACTTTTCAAACTTGCGCAACCCAAAGAGAACACTCCAAGCCTCTTTCTCTATACTCGGCCAAGCACGCTGAGCACCTGACAATTTCTGACTGGCAAAAGCTATCGGTTTAAGCTGACCCTTTTCATCTTTTTGAGTAAGACAACATCCTACTGCCAGGTCGGAAGCATCGGCGTGGAGCTGATATTCCTGGCCTACGATAGGTGTAGCCAAACTCGTCACTTTACGTAATTCATCTTTAAGAGTATTAAATGCTTTTTCTGCCCTTTCATCCCATGGTACAGTATTTTTAACCTTCCCTTTAGTCAATTCGGTTAACGGTATAGCTATTTCGGCATAATTTGGAATATAAGATCGGTAAAATCCCATTAATCTCAAAACAGATCTAACTTCCTTTTTAGTTTTTGGTCTCTTTAAATCCCTTATTGCTCCTATTTTTTCCTTATCAGGTGCATGTGTTCCACCCCCAATTACATGACCTAAAAACTAAGTCAATTTCTCTCCAAATTTACACTTATCCAATCTAATCGTAAAATTTCTGTTTTTAAGTTCTTCAATGACAGCCCTAACACGCTCACAATGCTCTTCCCAGGTGTCAGAGAAAATGATGACATCATCAATATATGCTTCCGCATACCTCCGATGACCTTGAAGAACCTCATTCATATCTTTCTGAAAAGTAGCAGCCGCCCCTGATAATCCAAAAGGCATAGTACGCCATTGATAAGTTTCGTTATGCGTTGTAAAAGCTGTCAAATGTTTACACTCCTCAGCCATTTTAATCTGCCAATAACCCCTCAATAAATCAATAGAAGATAAATACTTAGCCGCCCCTGCTGTATACGTGATTCCTTGTGAGTCTTTCATCGGAAAGGTTGGAACCTGAGTTACCGAATTTAAAGCTCTATAGTCTATACAAAGCCTAACAGTTGCGTTTTTTTCGCCACATAAACGATTGGATGACTAATTTCAGCGTTTGACACCTCGATTAGATTTAATTCTAATAACTCCTGAATCTGCCTATCTACTTCCTCTTTATAAGCTACCAGTACACTATATATCTTTGGTTTTTTCCTTGCCACCCCCGGTTTAAGATCAATGCGGTGTTCTCCTACATCCGCTGGTCGTACAGGACCCATAAACACCTCTTTATTCTCCCTCAAAATAGACTTTATATCTTTAACTTGATTGTTAGATAACCCTTTTATTTCGAACCTCTCTATATCTCGTTTTATCTCTTGATCACGGTTCAAAATAGGAATTTCCCCAACTTCTCCAAATTCCTCATCACCCTCGAAAACAATATTAACTATATTACATTTAGCAATACATTCTCGTATTTTATTTTGGTGCACGTGCTTCCTACTCCCGTCGCGTCGGCTAACTCAACTATAAACAAATGCTGGTTAATTTTTTCGACGATAGTTGCCGGCCCTTGCCACCTAGAATATAATTTATTAGTTGAATCGGGGATTAACAGTATTACTTTATCGCCTACTTCAAACGTTTTTTCTTTTGACCTTAAGTTATAATGATACGCCTTTCTATTTTGTTGCACCTCAGACGATAATTTTGCCTCATTTGCGGCTCTTTCTAAGCGTCCCCTAAGTTTATTCAAATACTCATGAATTGGCGAAGTATCTAACTGCGCCCCCTTATTTTCTCCTGCCCAGGATAACTTGAGAATCGATAAAGGACCCTTCGGCGCTCTATTATATAATAAATGGAAAGGTGCGATTCACGTTGTAGAATTTTGGACTTCCCTATACGTCCATAATACAAATGGTATTTGTTTTTGCCATCTTTTCCCTTCTTCCCTAATAGTATGATGTAGCATACGTTTAAGAGTCTGATTAAATCGTTCCACAAGCCCGTTAGACTGTGGATACCGTGGGATCGAAAATCTTGGACTAGCGCCTAACCTTTTCTCAAATTCTTTCGTTAAGTCGGCAGTGAAATTGGTTCAATTATCACAGGCAATTATATTTGGAATTTCTGTCCTCATAAATATTTGAAGCAATGCATCACACGTGGTTTTAGCAGTTAAACTTTTTAGAGGGGTCGCATCCGCCCACCTGGTATGCTGATCAATTAAGGTTAATATATACTGATACTCTTGTGAACTTTTAGGATCAATAGGCCCAATTAAATCAACATTAACCACCTGAAACGGAAGTTCCGGCCGCGATACTGGGGAAATAGGAGCTCTATCATTCACTTTAACCCCTCTAGTCAATTGGCATTCTAAACATGACTCACAAAATTGTTTAGTCTCTTTCGCCATCCCCTCCCAATAAAATGAATATCTGATTCTCTGTAACGTTTTTTGGCTGCATGAAGCCCTCCAAATACCGAACTATGCGCTAATTTTAGAATTTCTTCCCTTCTTACTTTGGGTACTACTAATTGCGCTATAGTTTCGCCTAACAATTTCTCTTTATGATACAATAAACCGTTTACGATATAATAATCAGCTTTATCCATTTTAGCTAAATCCCAAGCTTTCTCTAACTCTTTACATTCCAATTGGGACTTCTTAAATATATCTGAATTGCTAACAATAGCTTTATTATCTTTCTCCACTTCCGTTTTTTCCGTATTCTGAGTTTGTACATTTTGCGATCTCGCTTCTATTGCGCAAGAATTACAACTATTGCTACTCATACATTCCTTTTCACTCGAGTTATCAATAATAATTTCCGAATTTTCTAATTTACCTGGGGCCTCTAGCAATGGCTCCTCGCGGTTGACACCTGACAACTCATTAATCACCTCGGGATGTAAAATTAATTGCTCATTAATATTATCGGTGACTGCGCAAAGTACTTCCTGATGATTTATATTAGTTTGTCCAAATTGTGGAATAGCTAACGGTAATTTAACCAACGGTGATTTAACTGCTTCACCAAATAGCCCTTGTAAATAAATACTACCCGCTTCTTTTAATTTCTCTTCCGGTACCAAATCTTTATGAACAACACTAATTTCACATCCAGAATCAACCAATCCCTTTGCCTTCTGCCCCTTTACACTAACTTCAATTTTCTCAAGTTTATTTAATTTCTCACCAATAACATTAGTTCTATGTTCGGCCTTTGCCGATATTCTCGCCACAATAGCTCCATTAGGTAACTCTTTGTTTTCTTTTACCACAATCTTATGTACACCCGCCTTCTGGTCTCGCCCTTTATTACCATTATTATTTTCCTCATTACCCACTTTATTGCAAAAACGTTGGTAATGACCTCTCAAACCACATTTAAAGCATTTAGAAGCTGAAGCATCACTAGGCTTCTTAAAATCTATTTTCCTATCCGAAAAAGAATTAGTGTCATTACTCCCGTTTTGCCTCCAATTACCGCTGAGTTTGCTATCCTCCCTCAATCTCATTTTTTCTTTGTTTACGTGCCTATCTTTACCTTTAAAACTTTTATACGTAACTGCATAAGACTTATTTTTATAGTCAAAATAATGGTCACATTCTTTAGCGATTTTAGAAGCTTCTAACCATTTACCCTGGTGAGTTAACCCAATATATGATGCAGTATCCTCATCTAACGTACTTACTAACTTATCAGAAACTATTAACTGGTTGACCTTTTCATAAGAGTCAACACCTCTAATCATACAATAATTTTCCCATGTCGCTATTAAACGCGATACAAATAATAGATGAGTTTCGTTCTGGTTTCTCTTAGCCTTCTTAAAATTTTTCAAACACGCCTTCGGTGTCGGCTCATGTTCCCTTAGAACTAACTCTTTTAATTCCTCATAATTCTCCATTTGTTCCGTAGTCGTATAAATTAACAAATTATCCGCCTTATCTCCTAACGTATTTAGTAGAATTTCGGCCTGCTGGTTTTCCGGTACATTTTTAGTTTTGAATACCCTTTCTAAACTGTTGAAAAATAAATTCCATCCCTCAGTCCCTTCGGGTACTTTGATAGATAGAGTTTTCACACTTTTGATCAATTTTTCTATATTACTTTCATTATTAGATTCCCTAGAAACATTAGAGTTATTTGCCGATCCTTGAACTCTTAGTCTTTCCATTTCTAATTCATGTCCCATCCTTAATTTTTCTAACTTTTCGCGTTCTAATTTTTCCTGTTTTTCTAACTCTTCGCGTTCTATTCGTTCTGCAAGAATAGTGTTAGATAATTCCGTAATAATCCCCTCGTCATACCCATCACTGTCCATTATCTTTTTCCTGAGCTGAATTCTGGTATCATCTTCCGTGAATTCAACACCTAATTCTTCAGCTATTACCTGAAGATCCACCTTTTTTAGTTTCAATAAGAAAACCATACCTTCTCCGATTGTTATTACCGCCCTACAGTACAATAACATTTACACCTACCAAATTAATATTTCCGAACTTTCTTACTTAGTACAGTTATACCCCACTTGTTATACTAATTAATATCCTTTCAGATAATCGATGTATTACATTTCTGATTAACCTACTGACTAATCTAATTTTCCTCAACCTTTGATATCACACAATATACTTCCAATAAAACAGAAGGTAAAACAGTAATTCGATTTGACTACTATGCAATATAGATTCCAATTTATACACTTAGATAACAACATACAATTTACATAATAAAACTGATACGTTGAAATTGAATAAAAGTATTGATGTCACTCAAAAAATCTACATAAAGAAAAATTGTATAATATGCACATAGACTGTAAAAAAAAAAAATCCGAAAAAGTTTCCGGTAGGAAACGGGAAATTAGTTGCCCTTTACGGTAAGGAAACTTTTCCGAATCAATACGGAATAAAATCCGAAGAAAAAGGAATCTTTCCCTTTCTGCCAGGAAAGTTTTCCTACTTGGTTCGGAAACTATTATTTAAACACAGAATAAATTCCTGTTTCTTATGAAAATCTTTTCTTGTTTATAAATAAAAGTTTCTGTGGAGACAGAAAGAATTCCTTTTCAAAACGGAAAGTTTTTCGGATCAATCAGTAAACTTATCTGTAATAACAGAATATATTCCTGTAAAATAAGGAAAACTTTCCATTCACACAAAGAAATTTCTCGGTAGATCGGTAGAATATATAGAAAGTATTCTTTTTTAAATTGGAAACTTTTACGAATCAATCCGTAAACGTTTCTCTCATGATAGAATATATTCCTATAAATTAAGGAAAACTTTCCCGTTACACTAAGAATAGTTTCGGTAGAACGGAAGTATAGATAGAAATCTTTCTTTATTAAAACGGAAACTTTTGCGCATCGTTCATTAAACTAATCTTGAAAAAAAGGTAAAAATTCCCCTGTAGAGCAAAATCTTTTTCTTTTCTTTACGGAAATGTATTTTTTTTTTTTTTTTATCGGAAAATATTACAGTATAATAAAGAAACTTTCTTTATGAGGAGTGGATTACATAAGACTGCATAAAAATCGTTTTCTCTTTTAGATGCACAAAAAACTTAATGCTTTATAAGAATCTAAATCTTTACTGAACATATTCTGAAATCTTTTATGAGTCTAGTAACTTTTAGTGTATTAAAGATTTAAAATTATGCTTAATAAATATTACTTATTAAGTTAAATGTTGAATAATTTTAAATCTTTAATACACTAAAAGTTCCCAGACTCATAAAAGGTTTCAGAATATGTTCAGTAAAGATTTAGATTCTTAAAAAGCATAAAAATTTTTGTGCATCTAAAAGAGAAAACGATTTTTATGCAGTCTTATATAATCCCAGAAAGACTAACTCTGTTAGAAATTTGCAACAAGCAGTCCAGCAATTTTATCCTTGTTACAGAAAAAAGTTCCATAACCGTAATTTAACTTTATACTTATCACAATATGATCAAAATAGAGTTAAATTACTGTTGTTTAATTGTCTTTTGTAAAAACGGTCAAATTTCCTGAGTAGTTTATTACAAGCTTTCAACAGTGTAAAAACATTGTACAGAAAATTTTTTCACTTGATTCGTTTCTTTTGATTTCCTTTTATCTCACTTTTAATGCTATGAAATACAAGGTGATTAAAAATAAATACCCCATCTCAATTTTACAGGGATATAACAGAAAATAGTACACGTTTTTCATCGGAAATAAAAAAAAGTAGTGGAAAGTTTAAATTTAATTGATTTGAAATTTCCAATTTAAACTCTCTAGTCACACCTGATAGGCTGAAAATGTGTGGGATGAGATCGTACGGTCTCGATACCATTCGTGTTTCTGGAGGGAGTCGAACACTTATAACTGTGTTGAATTTAAACTTCCAACTGTTATCTTTTATTTCGGTTGAAGAACAAAAGATTGTATACTTTCTTTTTTTAACAAACTTGCAAAGTTTGCATATTCATTTGTAATCAACCTGTATTTTTAATACATATACACACAATCGTAATTACAAATAAATGACAAACAAAATCTAATATTTTAAATCTTTTGAGACAGTAAAATATTGGTACATTTTGCATTACAATGGTCCAATTTGTCAATGTATTATCATATTGAAATTTTATTTTGTCACAAGTATAAGAAGAATCAGTTTAATTTAAATATAACTATTTTATTTAGGACATAAAGATTTTTATAGATAAATTGTTAGTGCTTTTTTAATTTGTTTTTCAAAAAATATAATTATGCTAAAATGTATTTTGATTTATGATTATAAGTAATTTTATAAAGAAGGATAATTAATTCAAGTGATACATTAAACAATTTTCTAAAAAAGTTTTTAAACATAATTACAAATACATTAGTGAAACGGATTTTATGCTCGTAAAACGCATAATATGCATTTCTTTTTCTTTTTGTAATTCTGAATGAGTGTATATGTATCATGAATATGTATATATATATATATATATATATATATATATATATACATTCAAATAAGAAAAAAGGAAATCAAAATCGTGTCCAAAACAAACCTTTTCGTCTCTGACATGTTCTTACTTGCCTAAAAATACTAAATAAGTTTTGTGCCCCTATTGATATTTTTTTACTTTTTTTGGTAAATTTTACTCTAACATTCCAAATGGGAAGTCACTTGATTCCAAGTAGTTTAAAGATTATGGAGAAAATTTAGAACTCCAAATGTTAAATTAATTTGTAATTGATTCTAAATAGATTGCAATTTGGATCGTTTTTTCAGTGTAATCCAAAAACCACTAGACAGAATAACTAGTAACTCAGGATTTATAAAAGAGAGATTACAGTTAATATATATATATATATATAATCTCATTGTTAGTTCTATTTTTAGAGAAAAAAACCGCATTTTTTAAATAAATCGCGGAAAAAAATAGTAATATGAAGATTTTAAATCTGCAAGTTTATAATAGAAATAGATTTCTAGAAACTTGAAATATGCATATTCCAAGTAAGTAGTGTATGAGTTATGCTTATACGAGGGGGAGTCCGCAAATAAATTTCCCCTGGTGTCTGTGGACAGAGGTGTGCATGAAAGTCAAACAATATAAATAGACATGAAAGATACGACGCAACTTTATTTGTTAACATAAATACCAAGCACATTGAGAAATATGCATACCGCTTGATAAGCTGCAAAATACCCTCCAGAATAACATCAGGGCTTTGCAAACGGACAAGCCATTAAAGGTTTTTTCCGTATATGAAACCCTTAGTTTTTCCTCGAGGGCTTTTTGAAGCTTATCAAGCGGTATGACAAATGTCTAAATGTACTTGGTAATTTGAAAAAATAAATAAATATAGGTCTTATATTTAATGCCACATTCTATTTTTTGACTTTCATACACAACTCTGACCACAGTCGACATGGGAAACTTAGTTTCAGACTCCTCCTCGTATAATTATTCAAATTGCAGTTCGTTTTACATTGATTACAGATAAATGTAACAGTAGTTGCAAGTGTGCATAGTTCCTAAACTAACTAAATAAAGTGACTTCCTGCTTCTATGGTATCATAGAGAGCATTTATGTAGAAAAAGGCCAAATATGATGGCATAATTAGGTGTTATATCGAAACTTTTGACGTTTGTTACAATTTCAGAATAAATATGACTTTTTTTTTCACCACTGAATGAAAAAAGACAATTCTCGGAAGAATGGGAATTTCAATTTTCCCCCCTCATATTCCAAGAGCCGACCGCACAAAACCCTGCGTCATCGAGCACCAGAAAAAATCCTTGATTTTATGGAAGAGTAGTAATAGAGGAATCTAATGATCCATGTCTGCCGGACGTGAAGTGGTGCATAAGCCAAAAATTGATACCACTAGTGGTTGACTCATAGGTTTAGCATTGTATTTGTCTCACAGTCAAAAATCTAAAAACATAGAAAACTGGGTGTAGGAAAACACAATGCTAAGCCTACGAGTCAAGCACTAGTGGTATTAATTTTCGGCTTATGCACCACTTCGCAACCGGCAGACATGGATGATTAGATTTCTCTATTATTACTCTTCCATAAAATAAAGGATTTTTTATTGTGCTCGATAACATACGGTTTTTTGCGGTCGGTTCTTGTATTGTCATGCTTTATTGAAATTTCAAATTGGTGCATTTTTTAATTTTATTTTCAATTTACTGAAACAGGTTATTAATGGTAAAATTGAAATCTTATTATAAAACCTTTGGTTTTTAAATTTTGAGAATATTTTTAATACAACCACCTTTTTAATACACAATAATTTTTAACGTCCTAAAGAATGATAATGTCAAAGGAGAGGATGCATTAGACCTTTTAGATGTCTGACATACATATTCGCTCTTTTAATGTACTTGCCTCCAGTTGTTTGTATTTCAGCAGTTATCGTATAAATAAGTCACTTTATGGAGTAAATTATTTTGTGGTAAAAAACATTTTCGTTAATGAAAATGATTTAAATAAAATTCTGAGCTTTTTCATTTCAGTTCTATAAATCATCTTAACTTATATTTTCTGAATTTGCATCATAATTTTAATACAAATTTGTTTTAGATGAGAATTTTTTCATGTACCGTAATTTCCTGCGTATAATCCGCGGAACAAATAATTATTTTTCGACCCAGAAATTTTTTTAAATAAAATTTAACTTTTTAAATCGCTGTAAATATTTGGCTTCTATAACTAGATAAAATTTCTGGGTCCAGAAAGAATTGTTCGATCCGCGGATTATACGCCGAAAATTACGGTAATAAAGTGAAATTTAATTACACATGTTGAACATACAAATACAAATGTTATTAAAATAGAATGATGCAGATGAAAGAAACAAATCTTCAATTGTTAATTTTTAATTAACTAACCTTTAAAATGAACGTAAATGCACTTTATTATAATTTAATTAAAATACTGAACACAAAAAATGCTTTTTTGTATAAAATTTAACTAAAAATCTATGTATAACCAATTAACTTATATGCAAGAATTAAGATTAAAACTTATTTGCTGCACGGTAAATCTAAGTTAAACGCTTACATGTCTTCATCAAAACATATGCGAATATTATTATTATTATTTCAAAACATGCTTCACACATGTTTTTTTTTTTTTTTTTTTTTTTTTTTTTTTTAAATCTATGTGCGATTTTTTAGTTAAAAAAATCATATTTCCTAAGCATAGAAAAATATTGTTATACAAATTATAATACTTTGAAATTCACAAAAAATTTCATCATTGAAGCTTTTTTATCACTAATGTTTTAAATAAGACTTAATTATTTATAAAATTTCTACATCCAATTATGTAAATGAAAAAATACATTAGACTTTTCCGAAATCCAATAGTTATATAGAGTCCTTTGCAAATTTATCAAAATGCTAAACCATTTCAAATTAAAAAATTCTGTAATGAGCAGAATTGTAAAGATGAACAATTAATTTTTACACCATTTTTTCTAAGAAAATTCTTGCATCTGATTAACACTTTCCGGCACGGATTAAAATGAGAAATTATCAACTGTCACCCAAATTTAAAAATGATTTTTTTTTAGAAATTAAGAATTCCTTAATTTAAGCTTTCATTGCAAAAGCAAAAATTTGTTCAAATATTTATTGGTGCCGTTTGCAAGTTTGGAATTAAAATTAGGTGCCCCGGACTGGGCACACTGTGCTGGAAAGGGTTAAATAATGAGTGGAATCACAGAATTAAGAGAAAGAATAGAGATTCAGAATGCCGTAAAAACAGTTTGCCACGCGAAGTAGATTATCGCTCAAATTTTAATGCCCTCATTTGGTCCAAACAAAACAAACGTTTTGAAAAGGCATTGGATTCCTTGATTTGTGCATTTCTCTAAATTGAAAAGTGTCCTTATTATGCTTAAACATTTTAAACGATAATAATTTCTAATGATAAAAACAAAAACAAAGAAATACGAGTTCGAATTGACAGACGCATCTAAACACATAGTTGCATTCAGCCAAATGTGACAAATTTTAGGGTTACTTTTTTGATGTCACATCCAGCCACCATACGTCATCTAAATTATATTTCTTTTCCCTGTGAAATGAAAAAATATATGAATATATGATTTTTTTACCCTGTTTTGAATCTATTAGTATCACATTAATTTCTTCCATGCTAATATCTACTGCATTTTATCCTTAAATTGCACACAATTTTATTTTAGAATATGGATAATTTTACAGAGGGTAGAAAGTTAAAATACATTATTGTTATTTTCAAACAAACTTTAAACAGCTTTTCTTTTAAAAACAGAATTTTGTTTATATAAAAAAATATATATATTTATTTCTAAATAAACCAAAAAAAAATTAATAGCAAGGAAAAATGTTAATCATTTTTTCTATATTAAAGATTGCTGAAATTATTGTGTAGAAAAACTTTCGAAAGACTCTGTTTAGTCTTGCATTCAATTATGTTTTTCATTTTATTAAAGCAGTATGACCTTATTAGGAGAAAACATATTCTCCACAATAATAATAAGTATTGTTCATTTTCTAGTCAGTTTTTTTATTTTTGAATTTTCAGTTTTATTAATTATTCCTGATCAAAAAAGGGTTAAGATTAATAAGTAAGCAGAAATTAAAATTTTTATTAAAATACCTCACACATTAAGAAATATGTACATACAATCGTTAAACATTTTCAATCAGTAAAGAGGTTTTTGGGGAAAATTCTCTTCCATCAAAAATTTTAAGATTTATAAAATTAAAATTTTTACAAAATCATTTGCTGGAGTGCATAGAACAGTCCTGTGACTAAGACTTCCGTACAGCAACACCTAAAAAATAATAATAAAAAGATAATTTTAAATTGCAGTGCAATACCATGTTCTTTGTATAACGAAATAGTATATATTTTTAACTATTAATTTTTTTTTCATGAAACACTAGGAAAAATGAAAATATACACTCAAAACTGAATACAAACTGCATTGTTAAATTAGTGGGGAAGGGAAGTATATAATATGAAAGAGCGGTCAAATGATTGTCCAATGATATATCAGATCTAGAGATCAGAAAAAGTTACAAAAGTGTACTTGAAAAACATAAAACTCAAATCGAGCTCCGAGTGGAATGACACTTATCACCTTGCGTTTCATTTACGAAGAATAAAACTACTTACTTAAAAGGTGCAATACGATTTTATTGAAATTTTCCCGTTATAAAATTAACTGGTTTTTAAAACTTAAAAACCAAAAGATGTTAAAAATCATTTGTAAAAATAGGAAAGGCTCCTGAAATCTTTCAATCGCTAACGCATATTTTAAAGCTAAAGATCTCAGGGGCTTTTTCCTGTTTTTACAAATAATTAACATTTTTTGGTTTTTAAGTTTTAAAGACCAACAGTTAATCATATAATGGGAAAATTTTAATAAAATCGTATTGAACCTTTGTAATACATAGTTTTATTTTTAGTAAGTTGCAAAAGTATCCTTTGAGGGAAAGGTAAATTTAGGAGAACAGGAAGCTCATAACATAAAATTGTGATAAAATAACTATCAAATGATATGTCTCATGAAGGAGTCGGAAAAAGTTTTCCCGGGAGAGGGGGATAAACTGTGGCAATGGGAAATTGGCCAAAGGGCTCTCCGTCTCCAGTGAAATATCACCTGGCTCTTACGGTGGTCAGGACTTAACTGGAAAATAAAATAAATGGAGAAAGGGCCTAAAAAACAAAGAAGATCGAAATAAAAGGGGTAATTTATTTATAATTTACTAGTTACAGGTATTCATAGATACATAGTTATATAAAGACATATAATTTCCATTTAATAAAGAAAATAAGAAGTTACCTATAGCAGCCATTCGGAGGGAAGCAATTCCTGCAAATTTCGATACGTTTGCACGGATTATGATTCTTAGATACCAAAACTACATCCAGTTAAAATGTTGATTTTATATAAATATTTATATCCTACATTTGTCTTAAGATAATATTTTTATTTATAAGGTAAAATATTGGTAAACTATACCTGTAAAACATGGGCCATTACACTGTTCTTTTCCGACCTAAATAGGGTTGAAATTGTTTTAATTCACTGCTGAAAGACTCTTAACAGCCTTAGTAAAATAATTTGACTCGGGGCCTCACTTCTTGAACTAAAAATTCAATTTGCCATTTGGAAGATACAAAGTAATTGGTAGCGAGTCCACCAGAGGCCCCAAGAGATAATGTTTTTCTTGCCCACACGCTGGATCTGTAGATATGGCACATATGTTTGAAAAAAAACTAAACTCTTGAAAAGCACACGAGCACTTTTAAGTCTTTAGGCTATCTTCCATTAGTTGGAGAAAGTGTCAATTTGGTAAGAATACCTAAGTTAATTGGCTCAATATCCTTTATTAAGTATGGTCTTGTGGTGACAACAGGCTTGACTCAAACCTGATTGCATTATCAACAGTCAATTTTAAATTTCATGGGTAATTGATATTATGATTTAATAAACATTAACCAGAGGAAATGTTACTTAGGATGTATAATTTATATGCAATAACAATTCGGCCCGGCCCGATACAAGAATTAAAAGTTCGGCCCGACCAGCAAAAAAAAAAAAAATATATATATATATATATATATATATATATATATATAGGCCCGGCCCGATGAAAAAGTTAAAATTTCGAGATAGAGCTATTGCAAAATCTAAAAAATAAATCTGCAAAACAGAGCCACATGTTGGGTAATGTACACCAAAACTAATCAGGATTTTTTTTTTCAGTTACTAATTGAATCTTAAGTTTGATAAAAATCCATGCATTAGTTTTTAAGATACATTTATTGTGAAATCATGAAAAATGTAGCATAGCAGCGCTATCTGTAGGGCGATTTACACCAAAAACTAAACAACACTGCCAGGGAGTAACTGAATCTGAAGTATTTGAAAATTTCGTGCATTAGTTCTTGAGATAGAGCTATTGTGATGATCAGAAATAATACACCATGGCAGCTCCACCTGTCGAGCGATTTGCACCAAAACGTCATCAGCTCCATTGTATATCAAGTACTAATTAAATATAAAGTTTTATGAAAATACATGCTCTGGTTTTTGAGATACGGCTATTGTAGAAATTGTAAGTAATGCAGCATAATAGAGCCAATTGCTGCGAGATACACTCAAAAAACTAATCAAATATAGTTTATATGAAGGTTTGACATAATCTAAAGTTTTGTGAAATTCCGTGCATTAGTTCTTGTGATAGTGCTAATGCAATAAACACGAATAAAGCACCATGGCAATGCCACCTATTGAACGATTTGCACCAAAACGTAATCAAGACCATGTTATATCAAGTACTAACTAAATCTTAAATTTTATGAAAATCCATGCACTAGTTCTTGAGATATGGTTACTGTGGAAATTGTGAATAAAGCAGAATAGCAGCGCTACTTGTTGAGCGATATGCATCAAAAACTAATCAGATCTAGTTTATATCATTGTCTAACAGAATCAGGGCTGTAGCTAAGGGGGCGCTATGGGCGGCTCAGCCCCCCCCCCTCCTAAAATATTTTGAGCCCCCCTTGAAAAGATTCCAAGGTCACTAAATGAATCTCCGTTCCGAAAATTCAAATGAAATTCTGTTTAAAAATCTAATTTAGTTTTGAGACCTTTTCACAGTTTTTCAGAATTACAAAAAAGTATCTAAAATACGTGTTTTAACATTCCCTCATCCTATTTGTACATATGAAACTGACATGATGTTTAATTTTGAACCAGTTATATACTCAAAATTTTCATCATCATGTAATTTTCTTAATATAAAATGATGTTATTACAACAGTTTAACAAGAAACATATTGCCTACAGAGTGAATGTGCGTTAATTTATCTTTCTGCGTCAGAGAGAGAGAAAAAAATTATGCCCCCCCCTACATTCTCTTAAGCCTCCCCACCCTATTGTTCACATCTAGCTTCGGCTCTGAACAGAATCCAAAATTTTGTGAAATTTCGTGCGTTAATTCTTGAGATAGAGCGCACGCAAAATTTTTCTCACAGACAGACAGACATTTTGTAAAAACATGTTTTTGGGATTATCTGATCACTAAAACGTGTAAATCCGTCGAAAACCGGATTTCGGAAATTTTCACCAATTCAATACTTTTTCTCTTGTAAATATGGAAGAAAGTAAAAACTAGTGGTTGGGGGCCACCGTAATACTTATTCATCATGGATATCTATACTAATAAAATAACAAATCGCATCGCTCTGTCTAACTACGGCACGTACGAGGTTCAATTTTTTTGTGAATATTGTCCAAGTCCTTTCCTAATGTATCTGACCCTCAGAATTTAAATAATTCTAATAATTAATTGAGAAATTAATTAAAATCCCCAAATTAGAAGAAAGGAAAAGTACTCATAATTCAATAACAGCATTGATTTTTATCAAACCACAGAATATTTCTTCGAAAACTCAAAGAAAAGGAAAAGGGTTAATGTAAATACAGGGTTGCCATGGCGATGAATGTACTAGGCTTTTTAATAAAGAGCTGTATTTTAAGTTCTTCTGGGCCTAAAAACTCAAAAATTAAACAGCCTATATGCAGAAAAAATTCCACTTTCAGAAATTCTAAACATTATTTTCATACTCCTGTAAATAGTTGAAAAATCCGTAAAAATCCATTTACAAAATTTCATTTTATTTCCATTCAAAGAAATAATTTCGATAAATCTTTTTGAACGAGAGCAGGTGTCTGCAGACAGCTGGGCGTCAGATAGTAGTGGCATTTTTAGACGACCTGTAAATATTTTCGAATGTTAAATTTATAAATTAAATTTTTATCAATTGAGATGAAGAATTTTTCGCTGATTTTAAATATGTAAATTTCTTCTCAGTCGCTCAATTACAACCTTATATAGTAATTATTAATTCGTTACTTGGATGACACTCTATTTAAAACAAGTTTTTCGAAACCACAAATGATTTTTATATTATGATTCTTTGATACGCTGTCGAATTTTTAAAACTCCACTATTTAAAGATTTTAAAGTTATGCATCGAGCAATATCTTTAAACGCTGTTTAATAATATCTAAATTTATAAGAATCCGATTTTTTTTTTATAAAAAAGTCGATTTAAAAAAATAATTAAAATTAAAAAACAAAAAACCCCACAAAACCTTTTGAAGCTTTCAGATAAACTAAATATTTTAAGGAGTATCGAACATCAAATATAGGGCCAGAGGATTTTTTAGAGGGAGCGGTCAAATATTTAAAATGGTATCGTTTTCTACCATTTCAAATGCGTCAAATAATAAGTCATAAGTCACTAAGCACTGAGATAAATATTACTTATTAAATATAAAACTTGCAGATAGTTTAAAACACATAATATAGATAGTAAAGAGTAGGGGACGTCAAATTATGTGCAGGAGGGGGGGGGGGATTATTATTTTAGGGAGAACGTGATCAAACATTTAAAACCGTACCGTTTTAGATGCGAATTTTTCAGAGCTCTGAGATAAATAATACTTAGTTAATATGAAATTTTAAAAGTGTACTTACTCCTATTTTCGAATAATAATTTCATCAAATATCTTTCTTAATTTTACAAACAGTTTTGTTAAGAAAAGACTTCGCCCCCTGGTTCTGGAATATGAAACTAAAAGATTCCAAACCTCCCCCCTTCTTCTTCTTTTTTTTTTTTTTTTCTTTTGCCGTGTGTGCGAAGCACTTCTGCTAAACGGTACCGCAAGCAGCCGGGATTCGTTTCGCGATTTTTTTCTCCCTTTGAGATATTGTAGTACAAATTTCAGATTCAATTAAGAATATTATTACGGGCCCGGGCAACGTCGAGTGGCTCAGCTAGTACATAATATAATATAGGAAAATAAAACAGTGTAAATTATTTATAAAATGTATTGCAATTCCAAAAAACAAATTGAAACGTATATTTAAATATTTTTAATATACAGAGCAATGCTTTATTAATTAATTGCTGATGAATCAATTTCGACAAATTATATAAAACGCCAACTTACTCAAGTAGTACCGAATTGCATAAAAGAAACATCCTTATAACCCCAAAAATTTTAATCATATTAACTAACAGTTTACTGCGTCGGATTAAACGTCTCATTCCCAATTAAAATCTTCTTTAAATTGAAATTTAAATAAAATACAAGGTCATGAAAATCGAAGAACGTGGAAAACAGGATTACAAATATCTCGGCAACTAAATTATCCGATAGACTTCATTATTGCCTTTAATGTCCACTTCTTAAAATAACAAATTTCGAAAAATTTTATATACCTTTCATCAGAACGAATTTTTCGAGAGTCCGAAACAGGGCTGAACAATGTAGTGAACAATGGGGGGGGGGGGGGGAGGGCTCAAGAGAATGTAGTGAGGGCTCATAATTTTTTCTCTCCCTCAGCCCCAGAAAGATAAATTAGTGCATATTCACAATGTAAGTGCTATGTTTATTATTAAATTGTTTGTAATAACTTCATTTTATGCTAAAAAAAACATATGATGATGAAAAATTTGAGTACATAACTAGTATATTAAACATCATGTTCGCTTCGTATGTGCAAATACGATAAATGAGTGTTGAAATACTTATTTTAGATACAATTTAGCAATTTTGCAAAACTGTGAAAAGGTCCTCAAAACTAAATAAGATTTTTGAACAGCGCTTCCTTGGAATTTTCGGTACATAAATTCATTGAGTGGCCTTGGAATCTTTTCCAGGGGAGGGGGATCAAAATATTTTAGGGGGGGGGGGCTGAGCCGCCCATAGTAAACCCTTAGCTACGGCCCTGATTCGAAAAAAATTTTTCCAGATAATCTAGGTCACTGATATTAAATAGACTTTGCTCCATTCTTACATACTAACTACATAAAAAATTTCAAGTATCTGTCTTGATTTGTTCGGGAGATGGAGCGATTAAAGACAGACAGACAGACGGACGTACGGCAATTTTTTTTCTAAATATATGTTTTTCGGAATCTCCAGTGTCTAAAACGTGTAAATTCGTAAGAAAAAAAAATCGACTTTCAAAACTATTGCAAGATTTACCCTACGTATGATGGGTAAGTAAAAGATAAACATATTATTTTGTACCAAAAAATCATGTTACAAATAAAAAGAGATAATTTTGAGTTAATCAAAAATGATATCGATATCAAAAGACAACCCCTCTCTCCCCCTAAAAATATCTTAGGATATCATATGTCAGCCCCCCCCCTTCCCGTTCCCTAAAATGATAACATTATATTTGCATACCGCCTTGTCATGTCCATTTCTTTCTTTATCTCGTTCCTCGCTAAACCTTTCTCGCTTTCTATCTTTTTTTTAAATTTTGCAATCAAACCCCCAATACTAAGAATATATACAAAAATTTCTACATATACCCAAATATAAACATGGAGTTAATAATATGCAAAGTAATTAAAGTACATAAATATTAGTACTTACCAATTCAGAAGAAACGCAACTGGATTTAGAAAATAAAAACTTCCATCTTCAACAAAATGGAGACGGTTCATGCAAGCACAAATAAAAACAACCTTCTTCTGTTCTGTTTTCTGTTAAATCACGTGATACCTTCTTTAATCACACGTCGCTGGGCCTGCGCAGAACAGTCAACAAATACTAGATTCCGTAATTCGGAAAACTATCTGATTCAAATAGTTTATCTTTCTGATGATAAGAAAATTTTCCATAACCGTTTAGATTCTTTTTCTGATTGTTGGTTTCCCGTATCGTAATGGAAACTTTTTCTTTAGGAAGAAGATAATGGTTGATTTTTTTTTACAGTGTATAAATTTCTACAATTAGCCTCACTAAAATATTTTCAAATTCAATACTGGTTCTCACACTTAAAACAAATATAATATTTTGATCACAAGATCTTCACTTTTATTTTTCCTCACTATGGCCCTCTTTTGAGCCTTTTTTTTCACTATGGCCCTCTTTTGAGGCTTTTTTTTTCTTTCACTACTAATGGCCAATTAAAATTCTAAGCAAATGTTGTTATACACTCTTCAAACTAAAACAATATAGCTTCATTTAAATATTACTTTAACAATAATTTAAATTTAAGTAAATTTAATTATTCCTTCCAACTTTTATTAACACAATTAGTAAAAAAAAAAAATACAGAAAGTCAATACTAGCTCAAGTTATTATGACCTTTCCTTAAAACAATAGCAAATATGGTCATTAATACTTTATAGGTAGGAAGTATTGATAAAACACATAAATAATCTAGACAATTTACCTAAATTACTATTAATTATACAACAAAAAACTTTGGTTCGAGATGTCAGCAGAAGGAAATGATCAAAACACCTTACCTTGTACTTTATCTGCTGGGGTACTCTTCTATTCACAGGTAGTTCCACGATGTAGCGGTAATATGGCACAACACTTAGTTCAGTTCTTTCTAATAAAGATACGGCACGACACTTTAGCACACACTCGACGATCCGGCACGATACTTTATCACACACTCGACGATAATCCACTCAAGAATTTCACTTGGTACTCCGGCACTAACACACTGCAACAGGGCTCGCAGGTTACTGGTCTCAGGCGATTCTATCCCGACGCTGCCATCAATTTGTCGGACGTTCCTCTCAGTCCGCACGACTTTGAAGAAAGTCCGTGGTAGTTATAGCTGCCACCACCGATATTACTAGGTGATATCGGTCACCCACTGTGAGGATTGTGTAAATGAACACTGACGCTGTCAATTAACTGAATTAACGGTTTATTTTGAATATATGTACACACTAAATACGCTATTTACAATTATATACAATTACAACTCGGATATAGGTGATCCGGTTCAACCTTAAATTAAATACAGTAAAGGTTGGCTGTGTACTATTCAAATTACACCTTCCAGCTCACACTCAATGCACGTTAGATTCATTTTATCGGAGATCAACTTCGAATCTCCCAACGGATGGATACTCGGCCTTCGATATCCGGCCCAAAACACTACGCACAAGGACCTCGGTCCTACACTACTCTCTAGGTACGAGCCCAGATACGAACTGCTTCTGCTCTACAACACAGAGCACACTCTATCAGGACCTCTGTCCTACACTACTCTCTAGGTACGAGCCCAGATACGAACTGAACTAATCTGAGATAAGACTTGCTCTTTCCAAATCTCTGTTTTTTTTTCCAATGTCAACCCACTTTGGAGCTTATTCATTGGACACATTCTACATTCCTTTCTTGATTAGTGACATGCTGCTTGTCTGCTCATCATCCACATACATCCCTGACGGATGAACACGCCTCTCAGCAATCTCCTCTTTCTCACTAACCACTTGTAGAGGATTACCTGTCAATTCTTCCTTCAACAAAGAAAGAATGTCACCTTGAAAATTCTAGTACACAGCCAGGACAATACAAAATATTTTGATAGAGAAATAGCGGAAATTCCAATCTTTAGCAGAGGTGGTCTCAGAACCTGACAACAATGAATAGTGTCTCAATTGAGCCGATGCAGCTATTCAATGAGTCCTGTTGAAAACCGAGGGAAAATATACATTTTTGGAATACATATAGTTTCGGCCGAGTTTCGGCCCGGCCGAATTTTTGGCAGTATTTTCACTGAAAATGAATTTTCTGCAAAACTCTGATTTTGTGCCGAAAATGAAAACGAAACCGAATTTTCTGTTTTTCTGTAGTTTCAATCTTATAAGATACAAGTTCATGGCTTCAATCAATGTCCGAATTTTAATTTATTATCATACCATCGTTAATTGTTATACCATTTTCTGCTCTATTCGAGCTGAGGCAGAGAAACATAATGAAAGCCAACATTTTAAGTTATTTTTTATTTTTTAAGTATTTTTCAAAACTTTTTCTTTTTTTAGAGAGAGAACTGTATTTCATTGGTGCTATTGTATTTTAAAAATATTCATAAAAATAAATTTTCAAAAAAATTATCAATTTTTTATCTTTAATTATCATATTTGTAAGTGTGTTGGCCGGTTCTAGATAGCTATTAATTATATTGCTTGAGTTTATTCATACGTTGTTGAAAATGGAAAGGAAAAAAGAAAAGATGGGGGGAGGGGGAGATTTCTCACTCTTAAACAGAACTCATACGAATCGCCTATAAGAGCTACCATTGCAACTCAATTTTGATCTCCTAATTTAGAACCTTGATCAGGTGACGATATCTTCATCTGAATAGGCATCTCTAGAGGTATAACTCATAGGTAACTTGGAGGACTTTGCACCCACGATAGATTTCACATGCACCAGCTGCCATTAGAGTATATGGTAGATTTTAAGCTAGCGGTGTGGGTCGAACCCATGACCTTTTGCCTAATGAGCACGACGCTCTGCTTCTGAGTCACCGCTGCCCATATATAATATTCAGATTTGTCTTGTTGCCAAAATTTAATGTTAGCGTACAGTCCATCAATGTCGTTTGAATTTTGGTCATATTTCATAGTTTGTTCTCATTAAAGTGTTTATTTCACTTTTCTTGATAGCGGGTTTTCATGTTATCATTAAATACGAATCAGGGTGACAGTTATCATGCATCTTGGATTCTGTGTCTTATTTTATACTCACAATCTGGTCTAGTTAACATTTTCATGAGATGGCTTGTATAATATTTTCCCACTTTTTTTAGTTGGTGTACATATCTTGGTTGTTGTAGTCCCAATTGAGTGTACTAGTTAATATTTTCACTGATACCTTGTTTACCCGTGGGACATTATTTTCTTGGTACGCTATATAAGGTGGAACCTGTAGATTGGCCTTTAGCTCGTCTATTATTTTTAGAGATGTCTGATTTCCCATAAGGTAGCATTTGCATTTTTATTTACTGATGTCTACTTTTTTTCTGTGATTTTTAACTTGAGGGCTATCACTTCATTCATTTAATTTGTTATGATGGCTGTTATCACGTCAGTTGTACCTATGAATGGGCTCGTGGGTCATCAGTTCATATCTAAATGACTATCACTCTGTTACAGAGCAATTAAATCGATTTTTATGGTGCATCTAGATGATGGCTATTTATATTTTTCAATTTTTTTAGTGAACATTGCCCTTTTTTTTTTTTTTTTTTTTGTTAAAAAGTAAAGTATTTTTAATACCCCATTTTATGGTGCAGAAAATGTAAAGTACCAGATATCATTCAATGCTATGGGGAAACTTTTCAGCACGTACCTGCGCTGACAGTAGTGTACAGCTGCAAAATGCAGTACTTTGAAGGTGTTTTTGTTTTACAAGAGATATCAATAAATAGCTTCCTTTAGGAAAGGTCAGTTTCTTAACTTTTTTTAAACCAGTTAGGCATATGTGTGAAGAAAGAATAAATATTTTTTATAATCTCAATTTTAAGTTACAACTACAAAATGAATTTTCAACCTAATGTGTGTTGTAAATAGCTGTTCCTAATACTTCATTTAAAATGTGTAAAATAAGTGACATAAAACGTTATTAAAATGTTAAGCAAACGTTAAAGAAACCAAAACCAAAAACATCGTATAATATATTTATAATGAAAAAAAATATATTACACCTGTAGTAAATGTACATGTTTTAGGCACTTTTTAAAAATGTTTATAGAATTATGAACAAAAATGAGTTAGGTTATATTCACAAATTTTGGAAAATAAAATTAAAAACTTTAAAGGTAAAATACCGGCGACATTCAGTTAGTAACCAGAAAGATTGCATAAAAAACTACATATAAAATAAAGTAACTTTATATAAAAGAAAATTCGATAAAATGTCTTCTTTTTTTTTTTCTTCATACCAATTATGGCTGTTTCTAAAAGATGCAAGATACAATACAGAAATATAAACCGTATATTTCAATACAAACAAACTATTGACGATTACAAAAATCAACAAATTGTTTTTAAGAACAATCCCTATTTAATTCATCCACCTAAGTGGGTAACTTATTTATTTTTAAGCATTAACAGTTTAAATTTGTCCAAAATGTGAATAGAAAAAATGGAAATAAATAGAATAAGTGCACAAAAATCTCAAATTCGTAAAACGCTTGGAACCAATCCATGCACATTATTGCAACACTTGTGCTATTGTATCTACTGGCGATTGGACACTTTTAAATTGTAACTATCCAATGAGTAATCAAAAGTTTTAGACTGCATTAATGTTGTTAGATAAATTCTCAATCGATGCTAGATAAATTCACTGTCTAATAAGTATTTTTTTATAATCTTTGTTGAAAAAAGTTAGACAACATCTGCTATTTTTTTTTCTCGCACTGCATATATTTTCTATTTACGACAACTGAACTGAGGTAATTTTTTTTTTTTTTTGTATATTAATTTAGTCTTCTTAATAGTTTAAAAGTAATCGGAAAAATATTATTCTTCTCTTACAATTACACACCATAATCTCTTACTAATCTTCAAAATAAATATTCGAACTTTTTTAATAATTTTGCTCCCTAATTTTTCATTAAATTTTGGGAGATAAATCCCTCTAAAAAAAGTGTATATAGTTCAAGGTCTCCAGGTGTTTCCAGGATCTTCGTTCAAACTTCAGACACAGTCGAGAAGAAACACTATCTTGATTTGTCACATTTCTTGAAACCATAACCTACCCATAAACCATAACCATAACCTTATTGCTGTCATCCATCAAATTACTTTTGTCTTCTCATCACTCATACTTTTCATGTTTTCTTTTGTGTTAACTGATACAGATTGTTCTGTAAAATCACAATAATGTGCACTTTGAATTGAAACATTAGTCTATATTTATACTGCAAATTTGTCTTATTCAGCTTAAGATAAGAATTTAAAGAATTGGGGAATTACGATACGATAATTAATATATGGATGCACATGAGATATGAAATCACTGTACAAGAAAGAATTTTCAATAGGAAAATTTGAAAAATAACCAGCATCGTCTTTATTTTTTCACGGGAAAAATATAAATCTACACACTAATTGACTTAATTCGTTTATGAGTAGCAGTAGAGGATTACATGCAAATTAGACATGTGCAACTCATTCAATACACACTGCTGGAATAATTTAGGTGCGGTGGGATAATTTGTGTATAAACTGAATTTTATTTTATAAAATATTTAGAATTATTTAACTTATACCGCATATTTATGCCATTTTCTCATTGTTTCTGTATGAAAAGATTTAGATAACCAAGATTACTTCTTAAATTAATAATAATAATTATAATTGACACATTTTAACATGTCTGTGACCGAATTAATATCAACTTCAAAGCCACATTGCTTCAAAACCATCTGACTTACAACTTTCTAATTCTGGCATGTTTTCATGACATTAATTTACAATAGTTTGAATTACGAGGGTCTAGCCTAATAAACATAGAGAAATGCCCCCCACAGCCGATGTTTGAAAAAACATGTGTGGTAATAAGGCTCACCATGAGAATACAATATGCAGTGTTTTTTGTTCCTGAACTTGAATTGTCTTTGCGGTAATAGTGGAAGTACATGCCGGTGCTACTGTTGTTTAAATAAGTTTTTCCAAAAAGTAAAAATGTTAAAAAATGAAACCAACACCTATTGCTGAAGATTATATTAGTTTGCATTATATATATATTTTAAATTTTTACACAAATTTTAACATACAAAAATAAACAAAATCTTAAAAAAATTATTAATATAGTAATTTTATTTTTGCACCAACCAAAAAATTAGAGAACAATGCTCAAAGCATTACTTTCAACAACAACAACAACAAAAAAAATCGTTGAAATCAAAGATGCGCTTTTTGATATATAATAATAATAATGTTTGCGACTTATTAAAATATTCGTAACTTTAATTGTTTGGGCTTGCAGAATACGTTTGTATCAATGCACTGGTCCATTCGTAATATTTCCACTTGGGCAGGATGCGAAGTTTGCAAAAATAAAAGAATGTTCCTATGCATGCCACTTTCCTATAGGCTTGTGCCGTATTTCTAAATATTCTGCTTTTTTGGCGTTCTGCGTATCCTTCTGGGCCCGGGAGCAGAATCAGTGCAACACTGCGACGTACGTCGCAGACCCTTGAGAATGTCTGCAGACTATTTTGAAACTGCAAGTATGCCGCGGACGCACTATATCGCGAAAATACATAAAAAAAATCGGTTATGGAACGGAGAGAAATAGCTCTTACGCGTCCCGTGGCACGCGTCGTCAAAAGTCCCCCCCCCCCCAAAAAAAAGACTTTCGTTAAAGAATCGCGAAATATCGACTATTTTCCAGCAAATTTCGCGAAAAGATTCACGAAAAAATCGCTAATTTTGTCACAAAGTCTCGGAAAAAAGGCAGATTTCCGCAAAAAATCGCAAAAAACAAATTTCGACAAAAAATAGGCAAATTTTGTCAAAAAATCGCAATAAAACGACAGATTTCTGGAAAACTATCGCGAAAAATCAGCAAATTTCGTCAAAAAATATGCAAAAAATGCAAATTTCGTCAAGAAAGGTAGATTTCCTGAAAAAATCGCGTCAAAGTGGCACGGGAAAAAAAGTTAATGCCGAGAGTGAATTTTCCTGTTTCAAAAACTAATTTTTTCGCATCAATTTTTCCCCCCTTTTGCTGCTCCTAAAACGAATTTTTCTGATTTACAATCCGTTTTTGACTGCTCCAACTTTCTCTGAGTAAATGCGACTCCTAAAAGCAACCCATTCATTAAACAAAAAGTATGCCTTTACTGAACAAAAGTATTCTTTTTTTGAGCAAAAATGTATTTTTAAATAAATCAATCTTGACCATTTATTTTTGAAAAAGTGAAGAAAATTTCTCTTAATAGTTAAAAAAAAATTACTACTAATTTTAATTATTTATTTTTAAAACCATAATTATTGCATTTCATTTTTCTTTTGCAAATGAACAAGTTCAATTTTTGCGTCGAAAAATGTGACTTATTCTTAGTGGAAACACAGAATTTTAGAAGTCCTGGGTCCCAGTGATTCAAGGTTTTTCAAGTCTAGCGGCATCACTGTACTGTTAAAATGTTTGCCAGAAATTATTTAGTATGTGCCGTTCTGTTATGATCCGTACCACATGCAATTGACGAAGCTCGGATTCATGCTAAAGTATAAATTCGAAACAATTCTGTACCTAATTTTTCAAAAAAATTAAGTCATCAATTCCAAAGAAAAAAAAAGAGAAAGAAATTAATATTTTGTTAATTGTTCGAAAAAAAAAAATCGACAATTTCGCCGTGGATCTTGGGAAAACGCGAATTCTGTCAGAGGATCGCGAAAAAAACCAGCAAATTTCTTCAAAATATCCTTTAAAAACGGCAAATTTCGACAGGTGATCCTGAAAAAAAAAATGGCGAATTTTGTAAACAGATTGTGAAAAAACAGGAAATTTCATCTAAAGATCGCGAGAAAACGACAAATTTTGTACAGGTATTATGAAAATATACGAATTTCGTCAATGGTTCGCAAAAAATATCAAATTTCGCCAAAATATCATGAAAAAACAATTTCTCAAGATCCCCCAAAACAGCTAATTTTGGAAAAAACGTAAGAAAATGATAAATTTCATCAAAAGATTGCGAAAAAAACGCAAATTTTGTTTAGGTATTATGAAAATATGCGAATTTCGGCAACAGGTTGCAAAAAAACCAAATTTTGTCAAAATCGCAAAAAAAACAACAAATTTCGTCAAAATATCTCGAAAAAACGGCAGATTTCCTCAAAATATTGAGAGAAAATGACTAACTTCGTCAAAAAACCGCGAAAAAACGGAAATTTTGACCAGGTATGAAAAAAAAAATACGAATTTTTTTAAAGGATCGTAAAAGAACGGCTAATTTCGTCAAAAGATTTTCGCGAAAACCAGAAAATATTGTGATCAATCAAAATATCTAATCAAAATATTGTGAAAAACAAAGTTTGCCAAAAAAAAAAAAAAAAAAAAAAAAAAAAAAAAAAAAAAAAAAAAAAACACTAATTTTATCAGAGGGGAATCGGGGAAAAACATAAAAACACATAGTCCATGAGCCAACGCACAAGAAGCTATGTTATCTAGCAGAAGAAAAAAAACCCTTTATTTTATACAAGAGTAGTAATAGGGAAATCTCCGGAAGTGAAGTGGTGAATAAGCCAAAAATTAATACAACTAGTGGCTCACTCGTAGGTTTATCATTGTGTTTTCCTGCTCCCAGTTTTCCATATTTTCATACTTTTGATTGTATGGCAAACACAATGTTAAATCTATGAGTCACCCACTAGTGGTATTAATTTTTGGTTATGTACCACTTCATTTCCAGCAGACATGAATCATTAGATTCCCCTATTACTACTCTTCCATAAAATAAAGGTATTTTTCTTGTGCTTGATAACATAAATTTTTGCGCTGTCGGCTCTTGGACCAATAGCACCGGAAGTGGATTTTCTCCTCCTTCCGGACAGTATATGATGGTGTTAAAAATTCTGAGGCTGTATATATATATATATATATATATACACATAAGGTTACAAACTTTTTTGGTAATTTCGGACCACTCCTCCTCCTAATAATATCATTATCAGTGTCTAAAAATTCATTTTTATTTTTACTTTTTTTTTTCATTTTATATTTTTTTAATGACTTCATAAATAGTATGAATAATAAATTTGTATTTTCACAAAAATAAGGAAACAGACTAAAAAAAAAATAAGATAACAGATGTAAGGAAGAAGTTACCAAAAAGTAAATTTTGGTTTGAGGAAATATGATAACGATGTTGAAGGACAAACTCACCTCCTCATTCAGATATTTTACTATATAAAGTGCCACTCTTTTCCCCCTTAAAGTAATACGTTATATATGTACACTGTACACCTCCATATCATTCTTCAATATGAAAACAAAGGTAGGCATAATAGACAAATGTTACTATTCTGTTAGTCAGTTCTTGATATTATTATGCGAGAAGGATGAGCAATACACCAAAATAACAGAATATTTAAAAACACTAAACAAACCAACAGGGAAGTGGAATGTATAGAAAAATTCTTTTATTTTGGCGTACTGCGCATCATCTTCAGAACTTAAATAGAAAAATTACGAAGCTTTGTAATTTTTCTATTTACGTTCTGAAGATGACTCAATTAAAAGGAGTTGAAACAAGTAAAAAATGTAATATATTTTAAATGTTTATTAATAAAATAACGTCTTATAAGAAAATAATTATTTATAAGTTTTTAACTTTTAGTTGTAGAATATATATGATTATTAATACGATATGCGATTTTTCTGCCCAAATTACCCTGACGGAGGAACAATATATCTTTGCATCCCAAATTCCATTTGAAAATGCTACTGTAAATAATAGATTCAGTGTGTCATCTTTTATAAACAATTTCTTGAAATTGTAAAGTAAAATGATCTTTTGTCGCACTCAAAATATTCTGTTTGCAAATGATATATAATTTAGTTCCATTACGCTTTGAAGTTAAATAAAATTAAAATGACACATTGTTTTATATTATTCGAAAGTTGTTGGTGATAACTAAGTTCTTTAAACTAGAATGATGCATACTTGTGTGAAGAAGCTGGTTCCAGTGCTACTTAGGAGTTTTAATTTTGGTGAAAGATGCATTGATGATGACACCAGGTTAAAAGGAGTGGTCACAGAAAATATGTACCAGGATGTACCAAAAGCTTTGTTCTGATTATAATATGGCATTAGAAATTAACCGTTTGAATAATATTGCAACTTGTATCATTGAATAGATCAGTTTTAGTAGTTCTTGTATGCAATAAATTGCACAGTACTTCATAATTATTCATCTTAGTTCAATAAATCATAAGTAGTTTCATAAATAGATAAATAAAGTGTTCTGGATTTTTACATCTGGACAATATCAAAGACAGTCTTTATCACGCCAATTGATGATGTTGAAAAATTGAAGACTAGGATACAAACAGCTGTGTGTAGTGTACTGTAACATAAGAAAGATTAAAGAACACTTGACAGGAACTAGAATACTTATTAGACATTCTCCGAATAACCAAGAGGGCACACGTTGAAATTTACCAAGATACTTGGTCTTATAAAAAAAATCATAACAGTACTTACAATGTATACAGACAAACATATAATGGCGGTCAAACGTTTCCGTCCAGCAAAAATTTTTCAGTTAATTTGTAAGTATACCCATATGAAGAGGAATTTCAAAGTGATACTTATACATTTTATTGACATAATAGTTAGGTACTTATTTATGGAATAACATAAAAATATCAATAAATTTATTTGACAAAAATAAGCACAAAGGAAAACGCTTTTTCTCAAAAATTTCCGGCAACCTTCGCCAATTTGGAAAAAAATGGTTTTGTAATAGAAAATTACAATGATCAACAAAATTTACGATTAGTATTTTATCACCATACCTTTAGTAATAAATGCTGCGGCATAGCGACGTGACATTCGTAAAATCAACGGTTAAATATCACCTATGGTACGTTTTTTCTACATTTCTTGCAAATTTTAGGAAATTTTGGAGGAGTTCGAATATTTATAACTCCGCACACGTTTGCCAACTTTTTCTTTACAAAGATTTTCTGTTGGATTCATGTCGGGGGTTTGGGCTGGTCATTTTACAGCGAAATTTTTTGTGCAAAATCCATTGCTTGTCGAAGCGAGCATACATTCTTTAAGTCGATATCATGTAAAACAAATAGTTTTTTTCCCTAACAATTTTTTCTCGAATAAGGCAGCTAAAAATTTTTGCAAGATATCCTTATACATTGCATCATTCATCTTGTCGTGGATTTCAAATAACGGACCGACATTTTTTGAAGAAAATACTCCCCACAGCAAACGTGTCTTCCGCCATGCTCCATTGAAGGAATAACCCCACTAAAAATAATCTTAAGATTATCTGCTGAAATTACCACTTTCAGCAGAAATTTTACTGAAATTTGAAGAAATTTTGCTGATATAGCTTTACCTTAAAAATATCTGCAGAGTTTTGTAAGATATTCTTAAAAATATCCGAAGAATGGGCCAAATATCTACAGATTTTCCATACTTTTGTGGGCCAATTACCTATAGATTTTCTACAGATTTTTTTTGGTGGGGAAATAGGTCGAATCATATATTTTGTTGTTAGATTACCGGACGTAGTGTCTTTCATCACTCCCAAAAAGTTTGAAATTCGATTTATGGAAAAATAGTACTTTTGTCCAGTTTTCACTTGAGCAGACTGTGTCTTTTGGAAAACGCCAGTCGGGTGCGTTATTTTTTTTTCACCTATGTAATATTTTTGAATACCGACTTTTCCATAAAGTTCTGCATCACGTCAGTATCCTGACACGGTAGATCGACTTATTTCAGCAATATTTTCATTCCGTAAATTGCGGGAAATTGCAACGAAATTTTTATGCGGGTCATCAATTGTTTTCTCCTGATAAATCTATCCACAAGAATAATCATTTTCCGGGGTCTCCCGGACCTCAGAAAGCACTGAAGGCCATGGCCATCATTATATAATTTTTAAATATCGTTCACAGTCGATTTGCAGATCGATAGTTTTGCAACAATATCTCGAGAAATTTGGCCCTTTAGCGACAAATTAATCACTCATTTACGAACAATAATTGTTGAACTTTTCAATTTTGAATTTAAACTATGCTCTTTATATTGATTCATTTACGAACGCGACCAAAAACACTTTACCGATAGAAAAAAACAAAGGAATGAAGAGTGGCCGGAAACTTTTGCACAATACAACCTCAAATCCCATCCCTCTGCATGAACTGTCTTTAGTATTCAATCAAAATGATCACGTGCTCTGAGGTCATTCACATATTCCTAACTTTTGAAGCAATTGTGTTTCTTCTTCGCAGAAAACTTCTGGTAAATAAATCAAAAAAACTAATTGGCCGCAAACTTTTGACTGTCAATGTATATCTAATTATAATAGTATGAGCACAATAAAAATTTATAAACAGGGCAAGATTTTTGGTACACACTGTATTACAAAAAAATAAAACAAACTGTTTTATACTATATAACATGGGTGGTCAACCTTTTTGAGAAGAGTGGCACTATCTGAAGAAGAAAAAATATGCATGCCACTTCTAATTTTTGCAATGCATTAAAACATATAAAAAGATGTAATTTATACACTTTGATTTTTACACAAATAACATGTTTTTTCCTATGAGTCTGAGTAGTGTAGATTTAAAAAAATAACATAATAAATAAAACAAAAACACAAGGTTTGATTTTATTATCAATAACCATTTTTAAAGGTCCTGACAGATTAAGGTAAACACACCGGTAGTGGGCCACTATTAAGGGGGCTCAGGGCTTGAAAACTTTTTAAAAAATCGATTTTTTTATGATCTAATTTGATTATTCAATTAATTCTGAACTCAATGCAAAAAAACAGCATAAAAATATTTGCATTTTTAACGGAGTTATAAGCATTTATGTATCAACACTTTCAAAGCCGCACACTGTAAAAAAAAAGGGTCGATCTACTAAAAAAACTTTAGTGATCCTTGTAATTACTAAAAAATTTTTAGTAATCTTAGTCGGTTACTAGAAAATCTGTAAGAATTACTAGAAAAAAGTTAGCAATAGATAGAGTTAATAGTTTTACATTTTTAATAGCTATTACTAAAACTCACTTGGTGTGGACTTGATAGCATAGTGGTTATAGTAACGGATTCCAGGCTAAGAGGTCCCGGGTTCGATACCGGGCGCCGTCAAGTACGTCCCGAATGTATATAGTGTGAGTACTCGTTAATAAAGGGATTATGAAAATCCTGTCAGAGCAGGTAGAAATTTTGGTGCTGCCATCTATTGCGGTTTTGCCGAAAATCTATCGCTTTAGAAGTTTCGATGCAGCTCCTATCCTTCGGGCGCACGTAAAGGTTATTAAAAACAATTTTGGAGCTATTACTAAAATTTTCTTGGTGGCTCATACTATAAATTTTTAAGTTAGTTATACAAAAAATTATTTTGTTCAGTTTACAAAAGAAATGCTTGTTTCACTTGCAAAAAAAAGGTTTGTAATGGTTACTAAAAAATACTGTGGAATACAAATTTACTAAAGAATTTTTAGTAACCTCTTGAATTTTTTTTTACAGTGCACCCATGTAATTTCAACTTTAAGTCGCGTTTTCTCAAAACTTGATTTTTGACGACTAACACCAAGATTTAAAAAAAAAAAAACTATTTGATGGAATGGCTTTTTTTTTTTTTTTTTCTGCATGCATATAACACCATTATCTATAGAATGAATTAATATATTTTAGATAGTTTAATATTTTGAGCATTTTTAATGAAAAAAAGTTGTATTTTTTAGGGGGGTTTTAAATTTTCAAATTTGAGAGTTTTTTCAATTTTTTTTAATGATAGTTATATCCTTCATTTATTCTATAAAGTTTCCGGATCATTTTCAAGTGAAAATTAGGTTCTTATGTCAATTCAGCGTTAAGATATCTTGCGGGTGGTGATATAGTACATAATTTTTTTTTTCGAAAATTGTGTTACATAAATTTTGCTATATTTCTTATTATATTACATTGAAGTACTTCATTTTATGTTTTATAAGACTACAAACATACCTTTAAAATATCAGAAAGTTTAAATTAATTACACTGAATACTTCTGTTTTTATATGGATTCGAAGCGAGAGCTCTGTTTACATGTTTTTCCGTATCGAACAAGCCCTGAGCCCTTAAGTGTTATCTAATTATTATTAAAGTGTTAATGAATTTCAAAAGATATACATATTTTTAACCTTGTCCTAACATTCATGTATCGGAAGAAACATTCAAGGTTTCAAAATATATTCTTTAGAAAAAATGAAAAATAAAAAGCTCTCCCCCTTACTATCCTCCAATAGTAGGCATGGCAAAATTTTGATGCACCAGTAGTGGGCTCCCCTAATATGGGCCACTCTAGTTTCGAGTTTAGTGTGAAAATACTGAAGTTATACTTTTTTTTACAGTTCTAGAATTGAATATACACATTAATCAAATCATACATAGAAGTTTAAACTTATGATTACGTAAAATAATCTCACTAATAAATCTGCAGATCAATGGCCTCAATTTCAGTTCTATGAATCAATTTTAATTTTATTTCACTTTACGTAAAAGCTAATGTTCTATAATCTGCAAAGTAGTTTCAGATTATCAAGACAAGGTACCCTTTTTTATCGTTTAAAAATACATAATTCCTAAGAAATTAGTTTTAGAGGCATAATTTTTATTGCTGGAATATTTCACATGCTTTTAATCATGTGAAAATCCATTTCCATCAAAATGGTTACATTTTCTTAATGTTGCGAAATTTAATTTTTGTACAGTTCTTGTGATAAATAAGTTATATTTAGAAAATCTGCTTTTCCCTTTACACTTGTTAAACAGCAAATGTACCCATATTTCTGTGATCAAAACTTTCTGAATTGCGCTACAGTGAATTTAGTGAATTTCTCGCATTAGTGTTATTCTGGTAATTTAGTGTATTTATGGATATAAAAATTCATTTTGTGCGTTTGTACCAGAGTGATACAAATAATAATAATAATTGAAAAAAATCAGTTTTTATTGACAATAATAGTACATAATTTTGCAACCTTTTTCTTTTTTAAAATCAAAATGCATAGTTTTTTTCTTTAAATAACAGTCTGTTATATTTTGTAACTTAAAAAAATCTGTCCTATTTCTTATCTCGCAGTTTAGATAAATAATAAGACAAATATAATAAACAGGATAATTAAAAGCTGAAATGACTACAAAACAAAATGATTTATCCAGACCAAAGTCAGTCAGCAGTTGATTTGTTATCGTATAGGTTTGACTAGAAAACTTGTTTTTAAACCTTAAAAACCGGTAGCCCTCTACTGATACATCTCATCCTTTTGACTATTGAATATTCGGATAATTTTTGGATATAATTGTAGGAGTAAAATAAACGAAATCCAAAATTTTAGAGAAAAAAAAATTTTAGTGCAGCAAAAAGCTAATATATATAGACTTTTTCAACTACCTTATGCATTCTTATTATGCATCCAACTCCATAAGCATTCAATAATGAAAGTTTAGCCAACCAAACATTCAACCAACTTTGAAGTATAAACTGTTTTAGTTATTAATTTCTTTTAATAATCGTATGTCTGATAGCTTAGTGAAGTTACATTTTCGATGCACAAGAAGTGTCACTCTTGTGCGCCAATAGTGGGCCCCTGGCCGACTACAGGTTCCGATGAACAAAAAACTAAATAAATTAAATACAAAGTCATAGCACTTAAAAAAATACTTAATTTAAATAAATTAACATAATATTTTTAGCATATGTTCCAGTAGCTTATGTTCACTAGTATGCTCAATTTTATAAATTGTGATCCAGAAGTGGGCCACCCCAAAAAATCAATATGATACTCAATTTTCAGCTAATATAACAAATTATTTACAATGTAATTAATGTATCAACGGACGTTTAATTCAAAATAAAATGTAATATTAATGAAGCAACGCTTTAAATAAAACCTTAGCTCTTTATGAAATCACTAAGAATTTGCTAAAAAATTTGTGTTTGAAGACGCTCTAGAAGATAAACAAATACATCAATACAGGAAAATAACAATTATTCGAAAATGTTTATGGAAAGTTAACAATTAAGGACTTTTACTAATCAGATTTATTTCACTCGTTTTTCTGAAATGGACTGTGAACTTGTTTTCAAATTTTGGAAATTAGTGACCCACTACAGGTAAGTGGCCCACTGTCGCTGCGTTTAGCTTAAGTATAAAATAAAAGTAAATAATTCGGAACATTTAATTCAAATATTATTAAACAGACAGTCGGTATTTACTTATTAATTTGGCTTTTGAAGTTTTAGCTTTTTTACTAAATTATCCATATTAGGATTATTTTGCACCTTCTTTTTTTCCAAATGTTGATAAAATTAGGTGTCTTAGGGGCATATCTGTTAAAAATCTGTAATGATATTTTAATTTTATAATGTTCATAATAGAAAATTGGTTCACAAACATATGTTGATCCATGTAAACCATCCAATGTGAATCGTCAATATGCATTACTTTTATTATCAGCACCGAATTAACTTCATCATAAACATATTAGGATGGGATTAAAAAAAGAGTTATACAGAAGAGCAATATTTGACACCATTTAGGCTTCATATCTCTCTGAACTTTCATGGCATACACTTATTAACTTATACTGTATCCAACACCACCGTTGTATAATTTTTAAGAAAGACTACTTATTCTTTAGCCCTTTTTTTGTAATAATAAAGTCACTAATTAATATTCTCATTGTGCGTAACCGTCTGTTCCCGAGTATTACTCGCACTTGATCAATTATTTTTTTGCATAAATGTTATTTCATAAAAGAAAATTCTTCACACAAAAAATTCTTTTTCTAACAGATAAACATTTATAGACATTATATATATTATATTATTTATATTACATTATTTATATTATTTAACAGATATTTAAGTAGCTGGCATTGAATAAAATTTTATATGTGCTAAACAATTTAATACTTCTAAAACATTTCATGTTTTTTTTTTAATACAACACTAGCATACCCAGCCCGCTTCGCCGGGCTTAATTTGAAGGTTTATTTAATAATTTATGTGTATGGTACGCTTCCCGGACCATCGGCACTCCACGTGCGTCGGGTGAGCGTCAGAACAAACTTTCAGCATATACATATGGGTGGTTGTACTTGAATGCACAGACCTGCGCGTTTTTTTCTATCTTGCTTTTATACCTCTGGACCGAGTTGGCGCATTGCCAAGATTTGCTTCCTCTGGACCGAGTTGGCGCATTGCCAAGATTTGCTTTCCCCTGTGCCTCAATTAATTAATTAATTAATTATCCTCGGAATTCCTTTTATTTATAGAGATTTTCGACAAAACATACATTTAAATAACTTCTAAATATAGAACGAGAAAACTTAAACCTTCTAATATCATCAGACATATTTTTTCTTGATTTTTTAATGATGGGATATATCTCAAAAAACTATTAATGTTATTGTAAAGTGTAAAAAAGTAAGAAAAATTGTTAATGTGAAACTTCGTCTGTAATATAAAATTCCTTAAAAATTGCCCAATAAATTATAATAATACTTAACGGTTATGGAATTCAATCGAATTTTTTAATACTTTTCTCTTACTTCACTTAAATTTTGGAGCTTTTTTCATACACTTTTTAAATTTCCCGATAATTTTATATTATTTTTGCAGTTTACTGTATAGTTAAAATTTGTTTGCAATGCTTTTGATATTTTTTTCATTATTATTAATAAAAGTTATAAAGAATTTCAAAACAAACCACACATATAAGTACAATTTCTATTATCAAATCCCTCAACAAATTGCATGTGTAAAATTATATCTTAAATTAACTACCTATTCAAGCGGAGTTGGCAAAGTTGGCCATTAAGCATCAGTTAAGTCAAGCATTAGTTGGAAAAGTTTTTTTAACAAGCTCTCACGAAAAGAAGTTGGAGTTTATTACCTTCATAAATATGTTAAACCAAGCATTAATACCAAGCGAAAATCTTTCACTGTCACTTCTTTCTGTTTATGAAAAAAAAAAATGTGCAAGGCTCATAACTGAAAAAGGAAGTCTTATTGTACAGAATGCTGCAACAAACCTAATCTAAATGCACTGATAAATGAAAGAAAAATCTAGTTTAGAATCTAGTTTCAGCCGAACCTCTGAGTCATCGAAAGCATGAAAACATTTCTATAAGCGGAGAATTTTCATGTATTTATGTTCGAAAATTATGCGAGATTATCTACAAGATGCTTTATGCTTCTGCTGCTACCCTGTAATAACAAGTAAACTAAAATGAATTACAGTGTTCCAATATCTACGCTCAGTGGACTGGAAAATAATAGGCAATCAACAAAATCTTCTTTGGGAAGCACTAGTGAATAAACCAAATGGCACGCAAAGCGGACGCGTCCATCTTAAAAATCAAACATATGTTGAATGCCGAAAGAAACGATTTTATCATGAAACCTTTTTTAGCAATTTAAAAATGTACATGTGGCCTCTATTTAAATCACATTTCTTTGACAACCAGTCAAATACTCTGAGGTGTGCAATTACCTTAACGCTTCGCCCGAAGTGCTAATGTAAGTTGTGGCATCTTTTCAGCAATTATAAATGTTCACACCTAGTTAGCAGTAGAATAGTAAAAGATACATTAGTCTAATCTTATTACGAAGTTTTTTTTAGAGAATTTATTCATTGTTAGGGAAATATCGTATTTACCCCCATTTTTCTCGTTCATTACAATGAATAAATAAATGAAAAATTTACATGAATGAGAAAAAGGCTTATACAGATTTTAAATACGGCATAGATAACAAGATAAAATAAATAAAATGAGATACTTTTTCAGTTATAATGCATGCCTTTTTAAAGCGTAACAGCTCAAATTTTGAACTTCAGAATTAAAACTTCTTTGTGCATCAGCAGCATACTAAATTAATTGCAGCAATGTTTATGTAAAACACTATCAATGCAGTTTACAATCGGTAATGTAAGTTATGGCATGTTTTCAGCAATTATAAATGTTCATACCAATTTACCAGTAGGACAGTGAAAGTTACATAAGTCTAAGCAGTATTATTTTGTTATTGTTGTTTTAGAGAATTTATCCATTTTTAACCCATACATTGGTGTCCAAAAGTTAAGCACAATTGGTCATTAAGTAAGTAATGAAAGAAATATAAATCGAAATGTGGTGAAACTCCAGGTGTGTAAACAAAATAGTACGCGTCATATATTTTCGCGAAGAGTTTTCCCCGAAATTGAACAGGGGACCGTCAACAAATTAAAAAAGAACGAAGATCAAATGAAATCTTGGACTTACTCTGTAAACATTATAAGATAAAAACAAAAATTATTACTTATCAGCGTAAAAAACAATTTATTATAGATTAAAAATTCCTAACGTTTCGAACTCAATCTAATGAGTCATCTTCAGAGGTACATTTTTAAAGGAGAAATAATTTACATTAAAAACAGATTGGCATACTATAAATTGACAAAAAATATACTAAATAAACATTAAAGGCCAAGATTCAAAAATAAAAATATGTACCAGTTGCCATCACTCAGTAGACAATACAACAATGATAAAACCATGGAGGAAACTTACAAAAGTATTTCTTTTAAAATATTAAACCAGATATTAGGTATTTGAAAGGACATATTGTCATTGCAGACTTCATTCTTCCTGAAACCAATTTCTATAGATTCCCTTATGTAAAATTCCCTTATTCCCTTTAAAAAGCACTCATAAGGGAATCTATAGAAATTGGTTTCAGGAAGAATGAAGTCTGCAATGACAATATGTCCTTTCAAATACCTAATATCTGGTTTAATATTTTAAAAGAAATACTTTTGTAAGTTTCCTCCATGGTTTTATCATTGTTGTATTGTCCACTGAGTGATGGCAACTGGTACATATTTTTATTTTTGAATCTTGGCCTTTAATGTTTATTTAGTATAATTTTTGTCAATTTATAGTATGCCAATCTGTTTTTAATGTAAATTATTTCTCCTTTAAAAATGTACCTCTGAAGATGACTCATTAGATTGAGTTCGAAACGTTAGGAATTTTTAATCTATAATAAATTGTTTTTTACGCTGATAAGTAATAATTTTTGTTTTTATCTTAGAACGAAGATCTTTTGGATAACCCTGTCAAAACTAATGTAGCAAAAGCGTTCAAACTGCACATTATGATTAAGTGGCTTATTGTAATGTACTGTGTTTATTTTTATAAGGATAGAATTCATACTCGTAGAGAAATTAAGGTTTTTATAAAAACAGTCCTAAGTTTTTTGCTTATAATTTGCAGAGTTCTTAATATAAAATAATGTTCTTTTCTGAAAATATGACAAACATCATTGTACACAATACCCTGTCATCAGAATTTAAAAATAATAAAAATTGTATGAAAAATGAGTAGGTTTAGTAAATAATTTTTCATTGCGCATGCGTCAACGATATCAAAATTTCATTTGCATATTGTGTTAGCTAAATGTATAGAGCAACTTCTGTAAAAGTTTCAAAAACATAGCTTGAAAATTCTGAAAATTATCGTCTAGAGAATCAACTCAAAATCCGTTATTCCTAAAAGGAAGCAAAATATCAGGGGTTTTATCCAAATACAGTTGTACGTGCAATATTGTCTAGGCACGAAACAATGGAATATGGATACAGCCCCTCATCTTTTTGCTTCATTAGGGAATAAAATATTTTGATCTCATTCTATCAACGATAATTTTCAGAGTTTTTAATCTATGTTTTTGAGACTTTCACAAAAGTTGTTCTGCACATTTAACTAACATAATATGCAAATGAAATTTTAATAGCGTTCACGCATGCGCAGTAAAAAATTATTTAGTAAACCTGCTCATTTGTCATACAATTTTTATTATTTTTAAATTCTGATGACAGGTCATTGTGTACCATGATGTTTGTCATATTTTCAGAAAAGAACATTATTTTATATTAAGAACTCAAAATACAAATTATAAGCAAAAAACTTAGGACTGTTTTTATAAAAGCCTTAATTTCTCTACGAGTATACATGCTATCCTTATAAAAATAAACACAGTACATTACAATAAGCTACTCAATCATAATGTGCAGTTTGAACGCTTTTGCTACATTAGTTTTGACAGGGTTATCCAAAAGATCTTCGTTCTTTTTCAATTTGTTGACGGTCCCCTGTTCGATTTCGGGGAAAACTCTTCGCGAAAATATATGACGCGTACTATTTTGTTTACACACCTGGAGTTTCACCACATTTCGATTTATATTTCTTTCATTACTTAATTACCAATTATGCTTAACTTTTGGACACCAGTGTATATGTGTGTGTGTGTACCACATTTTTCTTGGTAATGACAATGAATAAATAAAAGAAAAACATACATGAAAGAAAAAGGGCAAATTTCTAGTCTCAGGCCCTGCTCGATCCATAAAAAAGTATTCGTCCATGCTCGATATAAGGTATAAAAGCTAAAAGTTTGGTCTAAATTTGGTCTTCATGATTCCGGCATGGAGAAAAGTTAAATTATCTGCTTTAATCTGGTCCGGCCGGAATGAATTTCTACAAGCCAAGGATTTTTACATCAATATGGTTTAAAATTGTTTCGTACGAGAAGTTTTTGACAAAAATATTTAAATTATCTTTTTTTTACGTTTATAACCTTCATTTATAAAGAAACACCTTAGGATGTGATATTAATATTTAAATGAAATTCGATTTGTAGTGAATGTATAGGTTTTCATTAGTATCGTTAATCCATATTCCATATATTGGAAATTTTGAAAAATTCTAGATAATAAAACTAAAAACGTCTATAGCGGAATCAAAATGCAGAAAAAAGTACGTTATAAAAAGTTCCCTTATTATCTACTCTAAATGTATTTCATTTTTTTTCCACAAATAATTATATTAAATTTGCATGGACTAACACATTTTTCTGTTTTACACAGGATTCCGTCGCAGACATATCTTTTTCGCAGGTTTTACTGAATTTTAATTTTATTACCTAGAAATTGACTATTCTTTAAAAAGAATAAAATTTAAAATTTCATTGTAGAAAAATGGCAGTTTAAAATTGTATACTTTTTTTGAAAAACTTTCTGTGACAGGCCAAATTTCACGGATTTTTGCACGGACTAGGCAGGGCCAAGTCGACGATTTTCGAAGGGCTGGATGGACGCTACTGAAAATTTCAGCTAATGCAGAATTAAAAAGAATGATGCAAGTCCCGGATAGTTATAGAAAAAATACGCTAGGCCCGGCCCGATACTTCATATAATATTAAGGCCCGAGCACAGCTTGGTTCGGGAAAAGTAAAGTCTACACTGTAAAAAAAATCTCTACGTCTCTACAGATAAAAAGTTACCGAAATCTGTGTACTTACTGAAATTGTATACTGTACAAAAAAGAAAAAGACGTAAATTTACAAAACTTGTAAGCAATGATACAGAGATCCGTAACATTAGAAAAGAATTTACTAAAATTGTAGAAATCTAAAATTTTATTTGTAACCCCAATTACTGTTACTTAAAAAGTTCTAAGAATCCGATTTTCGCAAATAAATAAATAAATAAATAAAAAATTCTTAGTATCTATGCAATTTTTTCAATTCACAGTGCAAATATGTATCTGTTACATGAATTTTTGTTATTGCCGTTACATAAAAGTCTCTTGGAATACAATTTTCCTAGAAAAAAATTAGTAACTTGGTTTGGCCTGAACATTAAGTATAGTGCAAGTCCTTGGCAAGGACGTAAAAAAATGAAGACCAGGCATAGCGAGATCTGAGTATCCTGAATGAAAATAGGTGAATAAAGCCTGTACCCGAACCAATAACCAGGCTGGGTCAGTAAAATGAAGGTAAATTTTCAAAGGCGTCGGGCGAACAGAATAAAGACACTTTTTAACGGACCGTTTTGGACTTATAAAAAATCTAATACAGTGAGGGATCTTATGATAAAGCTCGAAATCAGCATGTTATAAAAAACCTTGTTTAAATCCAACTCATACATTTCAAAAGTAAAGAAAGGAGGTAGAAAGGGTAGCTAAACAGGAGCTGAAGTTTAGGCTACAGGAAAGAGTTACTAGCTAAGCTTTTAAAAGCATTTAAATTTTATATTAGGCGACAATAATTGTTTAAAACTTTAAATATGTTTTTTCTGAATGATGGGTTTTTTCACTATTTCTCGTCTTTAAACTATTATAAGAAAAGAATCGCTAAAAACACATTGTTCAAACTTGTAATATATCTTTTTCGATAATTTCGCGTTAATTTTACTACGACAAATTTCAAAACAACATCTACGTCTGGAAATATTACTTTAAAAAGTAAGTTACATCTTCTTTCAATTTTTTATTTTAAATATTTTTTCAAATTAATAATTTAAAAAATACTAAAATCAAAACTTATGTTTTTCACTTTTATTAAAAGAAAAAAAATTGAAATTTGACAGCTAACATTTTGAGTTATAACGATTTTAAATTACCCCCATTGAAAAAAAAATAATAAATTTGTTTATTTTTTTTTAATTGTATATGAAAAATTTTAGGATATGATTTTACTTACAAATTATATAGTTAACCATCATAAAAAACTTGAAAACCAAAACCGAATAAATAAAAGTAAAAATAAATCTTTCACGGACCCCTTAAATTATCACAGTTTCTTGAATTTATGCGCATTTTAATTTGTGTTGAATCCTTTAAAACCTGACAAATTGTTTAAACGGGCATAATTCTGTCAGTTTTGCCGATAACAAAATGGAATTTTTTGTGTTTAATTCAGGAAAATTTGCCTGACGGGAACCGTATAAAAAATTACCTTTTGTATGTTTTAATATACAATATGTTTTAATATAATGTTAACACTCATGGGTTAACAACTTATGTCATCATATTTTGCACCTTTTTTATGGAACTTTGGAACTGGATGTCTAAGTTGCCAATGGGCAATATTTAAAGAAATAAGCTAATGTTTCAATCCTTATGAATCACTCCGTATATTTGTATATATAATAAAAGTGTGTACATATTTTGTCTTTCAACATAAGAGATAAAATTGATATTATAAATATAATTTCAGAATAGTTTTTAACAATGCATTAAAATGTGGTTTAGTGCATTAACACTAAAAAAATATGGTTCTGTTTCTAGAATCTAAATTATGTTTCTAAAACAAATAGTTCCATGTTATACCTATAAATTCTTTTCCCTTTGCTAGAGCTCTCTAAAGTCACCTACTAGAACTCAAGAGCATTTTCTTATATTCTCGTAGTTAAACTTATTTTAGAATCTTTGCAGATAGATGCGAGCACAAGAGATTAGTTTTATTAACTATAATTCTAGTTTATGAAACCATTCCAGAAATCAAGCGATAATATTTCGGTACTGAAACGATTCATTATCGTTTCGTCACTTAGAAAAGACTAGACATGCTAGAGCATTTTATCCATTCAGCTTAGTTGTTTACCCTATTCACATACCTCGGAAATCTATATTTCTAATTTAGGGATTCAGAAAATGACTACTAACTCATTCTAGATGAAGGCGGTATTTCGCTCTTTCTTTTCTTTTCTTTTTTTTCTTTTCCCTTTTTTTCAATGTAAAATATCAGGTTAAAGTACGTCAAGTTCGGATCGGTTTGATTTAAAGTAGAATTTTTATATAGAATAACCCGACCGGTGTTAGAATTTAATGTTGATAACAGTGCCAGATTTGAACAAAAAGACTAATGTAAGAGATAATCCCCAGAAGTCGTTACTATTATTTTTTAATTACGTTTTTACTTTTTCTATATGAACAATTAATACTAAAAGAACATTTTCCCATACTTTTGAAATCATATGTTGAGAAATCTGTTTCTTATTTATAATTATATTATTCATTGGTATTTAGACCAGAGGGTTTATATTCATTTACACGAAGGAATTCTCGAAGATGGTAAGTATGTTTGGATTATAAAGAGACGATTTGATATCCTCCAGTTGTTTTTGCTTGACAACCTGAATCTTTTTTGTACATGTTATATACTGATTATTTTCCTATTTCCATGAAACTTTCAAGTATTAACAGTGAAGTAATTAAAAAAGAACAGACTTTTCTACTTATATAAATTCAATTTAACTTCAATTATACGCAGCTGTTACCATAAAATCATATCTGCATCATTACAATGTCCCCAAAATTGGTTCAAAATGCTAATTTTATCATAGCATTTATCGCAATATACGTTATTTTTATAGAAAAGTATTACTTAGTTTCTCGGAAGAAGAATATTTGCATTGTTTATGTATTTGTGGGAGAAAACTTTTCGTGTACTGTATAGAAAAGCAGCGAGTTTAGATTTGAAGCGATTTAATAATGTAATATTCTCAGTTGATAATATGAAAGATAGAAATTTCTGTAACTTCCATAATGTAATTAACTGCTCATTTAAATACTAAGTGCATATTCGAAATTATCAAACGCTAATGGTGGACCTATACATAACTATATTAAATAGATTTATTGTAAAGTTTTAAATAATCTCAATTTTTTTTATAGCATACATTTTAAAGTTTATTTCAGTTTGATTTTTTTATGCTTTAAAATAAAATGAGGATTCTCGTGGTCTTTTAAAAAGAATTATTATCTAAATAAATTTTAGATGACTTACGAATTTTTGATTTTTGTTCTGTTCTAATTAACACATTCTACACAAAATGCATCTTTTGTTTTAAATAGCATCTTGAATTTTGGATCTATTTTATTGTACATGTATTCAAGAGTATATGTTTAATGTTACATAAATTTCTTCAAAGCTAAAAGCTGCAACCTCTCATTTTTAACAGATGAATGCATGTTATATTATAAACAAAACAGATTGTTATCTATGTTTAAGTTTACATGCAATTTAGCAGTTATGTATATAGAGAAGTCTTAACATAAATCGTCGATTTCGTGGTTGTCCGATAAACCGAAAATTCCTGAAGCAATGTGTCAGTTTGACATAGATCAAATAAACCAAAAATTTTGCATAACAAAAAAGAAAAAATCGTGCACCAAGCATAGATTATGAAACACTTTCTGACACAATTAGAATAATGTAACAAAACTACACCGTTTAATAAATTAAAATATTACGTCTATTTCAACCATATGTAAATTCATAACAGATTTGAAAATCCTATTTTAACAATTCCGATCTACAATCGGAAATTTAATCTAGTTTTTTGAGCAGCTCTGTATAGGAATATGGATTTGTATATATTAACTACATGCATGCCAAAATTTAGTTCAGTTAAGAAATAATATATACTTTAGTTGAAAATGTTCCTTCGGCACTTTCAGTTAATAAGGAGAATGGTATGGGAAATATTTTGTGCAGCCCTGTGTATGAGATACACAATTAATATACACGAGTAAAATAAAAAAAAAGTAGCTATTTTAAAAGCTGTAATTTAAAAGCCCCTGCCAAAATTGAGAACGCACTTCCAGCAATCATTACTCAAATACAATACTTAACCAATTTTTTTGTGTGTGTTTCTGAAATGAACGACAAATGCTTATTTTATCATAATTATCTTGTAGAGAAATTCAGTGATTTATATCCGTTTTAATACATTTGAAACAGTGTAATGTTATTAAAATACTCTGCAAACGATTTTTCCCAACATACCATAACTTAATAGAATTCTTTTGGGTGCCCCTATCAATAAACTATAAATCTCATATACTTAATATACAATGCCAAAAATGTCTAGGTGGCCCTAAATAAAGTGCATAATTGCATGAAAATCAGAGTATATTTATGGCAGTTAGAGCGTGGACAGACGGACAGACAAACCGAAGCACATTTCAATTTTGGTAGAAAATGTTAATAAAAAATGAAACTAAATGAGAGCGACCAAAAAACGGGACGATATTTTCAATAGTTTTTTTCTGGTTCAAATTAATTTATTTGCTACTAAAGGTAATGGTATCGTGCTTCAGAAATTTTCAGTAACTTGGCGACTCTGTAGATTTGTTAAAATATATTTTTTATTTAATACAATTTGGATTTTATAATGGTATTTCATTTTAAATGGAATAAACATACGGGTCATTCTCCCGAAAAGGTATATTTTTTGTGCTAATTCGTTTTTTTTTTCTTCAAAAGTTGTTGTAAATTGCTAGTGACAGTATTTTCCAAAATATGAGAAATGTTATATTAAAATTGAATTTTACGTTACGTACATGCCAGGTCACCAATTCTGATTCCCATAAAAATGTTCGATCAGCTAGCATTAAAAAAAAAAAATTTAAACGCACTAAATACTACACTGAATTAAATGTTGCTTTTAGATTAAGTTTCGTGTAATTTATAGTTGCTTAGTTTATATTTGTGTAATTTATATTTACTTTTGTCGAAAAAGTAGCAGCTTCCCTTCAAATATTATATTTTTGTAAACACGATAACTACCAAAATAGTGCCTAGATCCTCATCGTTGATTCAAAATCACACACATTTCTCTACCAAATGCCCCGAAAAGCTCATAAATGTTTTTACGCATTATTCGCATAAATGTACCTGTTTTTAAAAATTTATGTTTCCAAAACTATTAGAAATATTGTGATAGGTGATATATAAAAATAAAGGAAAGGAAACATTCCAAGTTCTTTTTAGGTTACAAATATTTGATGTGCGAACCTCTTGTATCAGTACAAACATCTAATCTTCAAACGATTTCGTTCCACATATTTTACAATTTTACGCTCCTAACGATTCTTAATGCAGCATCAATGCATAAAAACGCTAAATAATGTAGGCACCGATGCACTGAGACTATTTTGCGGTGCATAAGGGTGGCATAAAAAATGTAAATTAATAGCGTCATTTTTTTCATAGACATTGAATTTTAAAATAAGCAATTCTGTCTTTTTAAAGAATTAGGCACATAAATATCATTTTTGTCAGTCATGGTCAGACTCAATCAGTCATGGAATTCAGCTCTTTATTATCAATCATTTTCAAGTTTATTTCAAATGCAGTCGGAATGTGTTTATTTGCATTTGATCCAGATAATCCAGTAAAAAAAATAAATTTTAATATACAGGAACGAACTATATATTTTACACATTATACCAGCAGGCTTCGCCCGCTATGCTGGTCTGTCAATCCAAACGAATCTTGAATCAAACAAAATAAATCAGCGAATTTGACTTTGTGATTTAAAGCAATATGGACCTTTACATGGAACGTCCTTCCGTATTGCTGACATGATACAAACGCCGTTACTCTCTTATGCTTTCTAATGTACAGCCGAATTTCCAGCTGTTAGCCCCTTTTAGTTAGTTAATCATAGTAGAATTGACAATTGCTTGAGGAAAAAAAAATCTAAAATTAAATATTTTAAATGTAAAAGTATAAAAATTGGTAAGCATACTTTTTACTACCAAATATGCAATTGTAATATTTAATTTCGAATTTATGTGTTAAGTGTTATGATTGGGATCATTTCATACTATGCTGGTATATCCCCAAGTATCAATATTTTCATACATAACGTCTCATATATGTACGAAAAATATTTTGATTAAGAGTTCTTGTGAGCATCCATCAATTTTATTAAAATCATTTCCCCACCCTTAAAAATTATTTCTTTTACGAGCCTTCTCTAACAATTTAGTAATGTAAATTTTCTACGTATGTATAACATATTTTGGGGATAAAAACTAAAATATCTTTTTAGTGGTTAAAGCTATGCTTAAAAGTAAGAAGATATTATTTTTTATTAACCCAATAAAATAATTTTAGATTACAAAAATTCATTCTTACCAAACTTCTGAAAAATACATTTCGTTCTAAAATGGGTTTTTATTATACCAAAAAAGTAAAATATTGTCTTAGAATGTCATTAAAAAATATTAAAGCTTTTCTTTTGGCAGTGATTAAGTTTATTTCATGTATTTGAATAATTTATTTTTCGTACAGAACTTCAATACACGCATAATATTTTGAAAACAATATCAGTTAAAATCATTTTCGTTTGATTTATTCATAATTTAACAATTACTTTGCTTTGTTTTCATTATATGGTTTGTAATTTAAAATATTGCATGTAAGAAACAGTTTTCAATGCATGTTTGACAATTTAAATAAACAAAGTAATAATTTTAGATAGCAAAAACATTTGTTTCTAAACATTTGTTCTCATATCAATGAAAGCAATACCCATAATTCAGCCTTTGAATAGCTATACATTTAATAGTTTTGTATAAAATGTCGACAGTTACTGTAGGAAAAGCCCAAATTTATGAATTTAAATGCCCGCCATAATAACCCCCTACTGCGAGAGAAGATTACGTAATTGCACCGGTCTCTGACGACACACCATGTCTAGCAACAGAATGTTTTCCCCGCACTTATACATCAGCCATAAATTGACCTAAACCGGAAGTTCAAAAGTAAACTAGATTTATTAAAGAGGGAAACCGCTGTTTAATTTCCCGAAAAAGACAAAACGAAAACATACTGAAATCAAGATTAACTCACCTTCACAGTTAGATGCTAACAATAAAACACTTTTACATGAACAAAAGCTCTCGTATTATTCTAATTAGGAAATGACAATTAATTTTTGTTGAAATAAATATTCTTCATCATCGAATATTACAGGTAGGCCTAGTGGCTTACGCGCAGTCGGTAATGTGTCGTCACTTCCGTTCGCTGATGACGTCAATTGAAGCATGTTTCCGCTGCTTCGTCATTAACGAGATAGACAGCATTTGCTAACCTGTTCGGCAGAAAGGCTTTTCTAATCAATGCTTCAGAACAGATATTTTCCGTGAATGTATAAAACGCTTCACTTAACATGAGGAGCGACAGAAATACAGTGAACGTTTTTCCTCCATTTTTTAGAAAGTTCATTAAAATATTAGACTTCGAGATATGCTGAAGAATCACTAAATTGAACTCTAGTTTTAAAACCATGCATTAAAACTGTAGGGTACAATATACAGATTTCTGAAACGGTATAACCAGGGCTTCGGAGTCGGTGGGGAAAATGGCCGACTCCAACTCCTACTCCGACTCCGTAAATTTTAACGACTTCGACTCCGACTCCGACTCCAACTCCGACTCCGACTCCCGGCTATCTAATATACTAGTGTTGTTGGTGGTAAAAATCAGGAGGGAACGAAAGAAAAATAAGGCAAAAATATCACTATTAATCCAGTTCTTAAAGCTTTAGAAGACAAAACGAAGAACAAAATAATTTTCGTTTTACAAATTGTTTAATTTCCCGTCCCACTAACCTGAGAAATCAAATTACCTAAATCTTAAAGAGAAAACAAAACGGAAATTTTATTAATTTCGGATTCGTGGACTCGAAATAGGGGAAATCAGTACAATTTTGATGTTAATTAGTGTTCTTCAGAGCAGAAAAAATTCGATGAAAAGAAAAAAAAAATAGTCAGATGTGTTAATCTCCAAACTTTCTTCTGTATCATACATGTTAATACTTCTTGAAAAATGCAGCATAGCAGCGCCATCGCTAAGGTGATTTACACCAAAATCTAGTCAACAATTAATATCAACTTCTAATTGAATCTCAATTTTGATGAAAATCAGTACATTAATTTCTGAGATAGGGCTATTGCGGATATCTTAAAATTCTGCATAACATCACTACCTGTTGGGTGATGTACATCACAAACGAATCAGGATCAATTTCTATCAGATACTAACTGAATATAAAGTTTGATTAAAATCCATGCATTAATGCTTGAGCCACAGCAGTTGCAAAATCATGAAAAATGCAGCATAGCAGCGCCACCTGTAGGGCTATTTAAACCAAACACTAAACTACACTAATCTAGAATAGGAACTAATCAAATATAAAGTTTGATGAAAATTCGAGCATTTGTTTTTGAAACAGTGCTATTGCAATAATCATGAACAATGCAGCATATCAGCGCCACCTGTTGAGCAATTTGCACGAAAACGTTTACAAACCTAATTATATCAAAAACTAACTGAATTAGAAGTTTGATAAAAATCCGCGCTTTAATTCTAAAGATATAGCTACTGTGGAAATAGTGAATAATGCAACAGCAACGCCTCCTGTCGAGTGATATGCACCAAAAATTAATCAGCTCCAGTTTCTATCAGGATCTAACAAAATCTAAAGTTTTGTGAAATTCCATTCATTAGTTCCTGAGATAGAGCGCTCTACAGTGAGATAGAGTGACAGATTCACTAACAGACAAAACTATCAAATCGTGTTCAGGATCTTCTAAAACGTATAATTCCATCGAAAACCTTGAAGTAGAAATAATTCACAAATCCAGTACCTTAATCTTGTAACGATAGAAGAAAAAAAAATTGAAGATGAAAATTTTACAAGTTCAGAAATGCGGGATCTACTAGAGCTTTTAATTAAAAATAGTTTACATCTACTGTATACGCTGGGCAATACATTGGGAATATTTAACTTGGGTAGTCCGATATAATCCAAAAATAACAATAATAATTCCTTCCATGGATTTATAATTGCATATAATTGGTTTAATTTCAGTTTAAATGTCTAAGAAAAAAAGCGGAGTCGGAATCGGCTTGTTTTTTGGCGACTCCGATTCCGACTCCTTTGCTCAAAAATAGGTCCGACTCCGACTCCGACTCCACGACTCCGACTCCGCAGCCCTGGGTATAACGCATTACATCAAACAATTTTAGAAAAGGGAACAACAGTCCAAACCACTGTTTTAGACAAAAATACAGGGTATCTCATTTCAGTCCTAATTTGGATTTTTGTTCATAAATGTAACACCAATGAAGAAATACTTTTTAAAACGTTACTTACATTTCATTATTTTTAATACAAACAAATAATGGTAAAAAATTCTTATCAATCATTTGGTTATGCTAAAAATATTTAAAGTGCCTCCTCAGAGTATAAAGTTACTTATCCATAGTTCATTGGAGTTCCTTTGCCTGCAGTTTTTTTTGCGAAGCTGTTTCAAACAAAAGACCCGATATCATTACCCAAACAAATATTGTGTTGATTGGGAAGTCATCCAGATAGCTCAAATGGAAGAGCATTCTCAATTGAAGCCAAAGGCCCCAGTTTGGACACATAATTGTCTGAATTGGAAATTACTATTCGTAGATTTACCATGTTTTTATAACATGTAGTGAAATCATAAAAAGTAGTGGAATTGGTCGCCATCCCCATTCAAACAGTACTTAATTAAACGTTCCATATTTCGGAATCGATTTTCCACGTAACATAGAATGACAAAAATTTTATTTCACTCCTAACCTTTTTTGTGATGTCATCGCATTTCACAGAAAAAAACATTAATGTATTGAAAATTTCGTTAAAGCATGCTCATTGTTGTTAAAGTTTTGAACGAACATCAAAGTTCGATTTGGAATGTAACATCTGTATTTGCAGTGAATGAAGGAATTGCGAATGAAAAACTAGCTCCTCTTTAAGGGTTTTGTTCATCTAACGAAACCCTATTCGACCCTGTTCACTATTTGACTGTCAGTCACAGAGTCCGTATACAAAATCTGAATAAGCCAGAGACTTCAAATTTCGTGTACTTGTGTCACACGACAAATTATAAAATTTTGAAATAGTTTATTATTTTAACCCTTTCGGGCACAGACTAATTCTGTCCGTAAAATCGGAAATTACTAACTGACATCGAAATTTATAAGCAACTTTTTTAGAAATTAAAAACTTCTTAATTTAAGCTTTGATTGTAAACACAAAAGTTTATTAAATTTTTATTGGTGCCATTTGCAAGTTTGGAATTAACCTTAGGTGTGGGATCACTGTGCCGGAAAGGATAAATGAAATCAACTTTTCCAATGACATCCGTTCATTTTTGTGATTTAAATTTTAAAAGAGAACTTTAATTTAAACGTTTTTCATGTAGACATCATAATTTGGAGGTAAAGCATCTGGCTAGTACACAAAAGTTCTTAGTTTGAGCTTCGGTGCTGGAAAGTAAAATTCTCATTTTAAGTTGGATTTAATTAAAAAAAAAAAAATTCACATTTTTTGCCAATTTAAGGGTTTATATTATTTTTATTATTTTTGTTATGCCATGATGAATAATCACTGATATACATAAAATTTTTTGGAATTCAATTTCTGCTCTATTTTAAGAATTTTTATGATTTATTAATGATTCAGCATTTTAAATTTTGTTCAAATATTTTTTTGTTTAGTTTCTAGAAATCTAAAATTTTATTTATATCGCCACTAATTTTTTTTATTTCGGATTAAAAAAAAATTTGGAATTTTGGATTTTATTTAAATAATTTGATTTGAACACTTTTAATTTCATTAAAATAAATGACTTCATTTTGTAATTATTTTAAAATTGAATTTATTGGTGCTACCTTCTATGTAAGAATTTCATAATTATAAATTAACAATTTAAATTTATTAATACATTGAATGCCATGTCAGTCACCGGTGACTGACATTGAACTTTCCGTTTTTGATCGCGTCAGATGCGGTGAATGACAGTCTAAAATATAATGTAAATCTAAAATATTTAAATTGTTTAAGTAATTGTTGTAATTTTATATAAAATTTATATATCATATTTTACAGTGTCAGTCACCTGTGATTGACGCGGCCTAAACGGAAAATTCAGTGTCAGCCTCCATGGCACTCAACGTGCTAATTAAGTATAAATTGTTTTGAAAGAAATGTTAAGCGAAACCCTCTTTGAAATCTGCGAATACACTTAACCACTTGTTTTTTAAATCTCTACCACCTATTGTAGTTTGGAATTAAAACAGTCTGCACATTTTTACAAAATAAATGCATAAAAGAAAAAAAATCAACTCACATAAAGGTAAGTAACATTAAGTAACAGTAGATTTCAATGATGCTTTCAGTGCAGTCATATTGAAATAAGTTTTACCATCTATATTAAAAGAGAGCAAAAAGAGACCCTGCAATAAAATTAAATAGGTTAACTTCAAGTATGTTACAGTAATATAATATAAATAACAAAAGAAATGGAAAACAAGTTTAATAAATCCAATCTTTCTACAATGACACAAAAGTACGGAATACCGAATAACATTTCGAAAGAATGAATCCTTATTCAAGCCAAAACAAATTACAAATTCAATTATTATGAGGAAAGAAATGGGATTTGAAGGAAGAATGTATTTCGTATTAATACAGTTCAATCCTCCAAGTATTTTGAAATCTTATTATTTCTTATTTCATTTTCACGGTACAGAATATCATACCGTTCAATTTTGTGAAACGTAATTCATTTCAATTGTTAGAGTTACTTCAATTGTTAATGTATTTTATTTCTTTAATGAAACAAACGCATGAAAAATGTAATACCAGCGGGAAAATAAGAAAATATATAGTCTTTTAATATACTACTATTTAATAGTTTGTTGAAATTAAGAAAAAAAACTAAACTCATCTTGAAATTTAAATTGATATGTTTTTAAATATATACTCTTTAAAGGAAGACAAGACTTGGTGCAATCCTACTAGAAATATGCTATACTTAAGACCCGTTTGTTCGGAAACTACCTGAACGATTTTGATGAAATTTGGAATCCATATTCATTGTATTAGGCTTAAGACTTATGGCAGACAGTTTTTTTTCTTTTTGGCGACTAAAACTTCTTATTTTATGGTAATGGAAATTTTTTTCTAAAAAAAATAATAAGGAAACTAATATATTTTTTATCTCTCTGCCACACATGATTTTATAATTTTTTTATTGAAATCGCTCGAGTACTTCAGGAGTTAATGGGTTTTTTTAGCTGAAAATAACAAGTTCTCGAAGAGCTAAGAAATTAGACACTTCTAACTTCTGTGAAGTTATTGCACGTGAATTAAAGTATATAAACACATAGGTAATATTTAATAAATGAGTAGAAAATTCTAAATTAAAAATAATGTGATTGGGCGTGGCGTCCCAATCGTGTCTTTTTTTAAAGTTATCATTTAAATGAGAAAAGAACCCATTTTATTAAAAAGACATAAATGAAAAATAAAAAAGGACACTTAAAGTACCTGGAGTAAGATAGCTACCTGAAATCGGAATCAAGCAATAATAATATTAACATATATTGTTAGAAAATTGTCATCTTCGCTTCCGTAAAAATATACGTATTTTTAATTAAAAAGGTAGGTTCTGAGCCGATGAATAAAATGTACCAAAGGAATTTCCTATAAACATAACACAAAAATTTCAATTCGTAATACAAATATACGTAACCATTTTTCAAAAAGTTTATTGCATAAATCTCGAGCAACTAAAAAGAAAAAAATATATAGCTGAGAATAGGAGTAAGGATTCAAGGATTTTAGTGACCCACGAGTGTTTTCACAAATATGTTAAAAAAGGGACAATAAAAAAATAAAAAATAAAAAATAATAAATAAAAACAGAAAAACAATATTTTTAATACGTGTTTTATGATAGCGGAGATATTTAAATCTTGCAAATGATACAAATTAATATTTGTTACGTGTATTATAAAATTTTTAGCAGTACTGGGCCACCGCCCTGTTAGCCACCTCCCAAGCACGGCTCTATCAATTAACCGGTCATGAAAATATGTTAAGTCACAAGCAATAGTCCTAAGTTTTGCTCAAACTGAAATCACTCACTGAAGTGAATAAAGATAGTTCTCCTTATATATAGCTTTCCACCGTAAGATTCTTCCCATAATGGAAAAATCTTGAAGCTTCCCCATTTTTTCTTTAATTTTCATTAGAGTTTCTATTAAATTAATTAATTAATTAAAAATTAAAAATGTACATACAGATATTTGACTACCAAAGCCACCATGTCACCAAGATTTGATCATTCGATTGCACAGTATATTGCTTTTGTCATTTATTGTGTAACATAATAATTGTCAAGTCCTTTCTATTTTTTAGCTTTTCACTTCTTTTTATAATTAAGGTCATTGTACCTAAATGTGATAATCAATAAATGCAATAATGTTCTTTTACTTAAAATCTTAATGCATGAACCATAAATAAATACTGTATAATGACGCATCCGATCTTAAAGAACAAAACCGAACTATTTTTCTGCATTTAAAACGTTTTCTTCAAAAAGAATTTTCCAATCAAATATACATCAATCATTTTACGGCGCCCTCATGTTTCGAAAATGCGGCAAAAATTCCCGAAATCGGCTCAAGGATTTTCTTTTTTAATTTGGAATATCAGATAATCTTATGAGCGTCAAGAACTAGTATGTCTGTTTCAGTTACCTAACCTGTAAACATTTAAAAAAAGCGCTCTGTTTTCGGATTAGAATTTAAAATATACTACGTATTTTGGAGACTGTCTCCTGCGTGTACTCAACGATTGCTGTAAATGCGTAGAGACATTTAAGAGATTAATGAGGTAAGTTTATATGGTATTTTTCATATACGATGTTAAAACGATGTTTAATCCTTATCTACTGCATTATGGTAAAAAAAAAAAAAAAAAAAAAAAAAAAAAAAAAAAACTCAGTTACTACAATGACAATTAAACTATTTAGATAAAAAAAATCTCAGGCGTAAGAAATTTAATTCCTCAGATGTAATTCATTAAAGTGGTACTTTAAAGTACCATTAGTACACTATGCTTAAAATATTCTCGTAACAGAAAACCAACCTGATATTTCAAATAAAACTCATAAAAGTTGTAAGTAACAAAAGAACACTCCCAAGTTAACAACAACAACAACAAAAAATGTTAAATTGACATGTTTTTATTTTACACATGAAAAATTAGTAAAAAATCAAATTTAAAAATTAAAAATTATTGAATATTTAAATTAAATTTTATTAAATAAATTTTTATTTAAATTTTAAACTTTTAATTTAATTTTAGAACTTTTTTTTAAAATTTCTTTTTCTTAGTAGTCCTTTAGTTATGTGAAATGCTTTTATTTCAGGGACATGTATTCTATCTCCATATATGTAATGTAGTAATTTACATATGTAATTTCAAGCATAGCAAAAAAGAGCCAGTACCATTACTTTTTCGATTTCCTATAAAAAACAATAATGCAACAAAAAAGAAATATTAGTAAAAAATTACTACACTATAATTTATTAATTACATTATAAAGCAGATAAAAACGATGAATAACTATACAGAAGAAAAGTAAAGAAGATGTGTTTTCAACCATCCAGTGTACTGGCGGTACTTATAAGTGCCGCCGAATTATTCAACTGTTACATGAAATACATATTCACTTAACCATTTCGGGTCCGAATTTTTTTTTCGTTTGAAGAGCAAAATCGCTTTCATTTTAATAACGTTAATTGAAGCGATTCAAACAGACTTAATGGAGTTTAAAGATTATCCCATTGTCTGAAGTTTTATGAATATAATTATTTTGTGTACTGTTCAATTCATATTTTTATGATAATAGGCTAAGGAAGAGTTTTTGAAGACGTTTGGAAAATAACGTATTACAATAGGATTTGAGAGGGTATTATAACCTTCTTTTTTTTTTTTTTTTTTTTTTTTTTTTTTGCGTTTTATCACAGATGATTGGTTTAAAAAAGTAACTCATAAAAAAAGTGAAATATATGTATAAAATAAAGGAATCGCTAATGGTGCAAAGATGATTAAAAAACTTTTAATATTATTAATACTAAATGTCAAAATCAAAATGAAGTCATAATGAGAAAGGAATAGCCATATACTATCATTTCTAAATGTGGAAAGTAACTGAGTAATTGTTAAGGCAAAATAATACTCGATGAACATACATGTATTACTAATTAATACACCAGAACCTAAATGGATACTATAGCCAGTTAAATTATATTCTATGATCATAATGAACTCATAAATAATAATAACACTTATTTTTTATTACGCTTGCAGCAATAAAAATATAAGCCTAACAATGTGTTCAATATGTCTCCATAAAACACATTGACCGTTTTAAAGATAGCCAAAGTATATTAATAATATTCACTATGGGCTGAAGGTTTAAAGTGAGTGGTAACTATAAGTATTGTCAGTAAGTAAAGGGTCAAAGCAAACATTATGTTTAAATAATCTGTGTTGAATCAGCATAATTATCCAAAAATGTTTTTTGTTTAACCAGGCGCTTAAACATGTGTTTCAGATGATCAAATCAGAAAAATGCGTTTCTTTAAAGTTTTTAATTTAAAAAAGTATAAAAAACGCGCTGTATATTACAGTCACATAATATAGACACATGATTACGGAATTTGTAATGATATTATGTGATGGAAATTCTGGAAAATCTTGTGTAGGTTGAAAACATTTAAATTAGTCTTATTTTAATGCGGTTAAATAAGTCAACCTTACCAACATTACATCATTCAGAAGCTGAAATGCTGTCTCTCTTTAAAAGAGGATGGAATTAACTTATGACCTGATTTAGGAGTCTATAATGTTTGTTAGCAATTCTTTTAAATCTGATATTTTAATTCTTTTTTTTTACTTTTTTATCGTTGTATTGATGAACGATGATATCCACATTTGTTCTGTAACAATTTTATGTAACAGCAGTTAAAGGTTAAATGAACATTTTCAGATGAATTGTCAGGTGTAAAAGGCATTATCATATTTAGGACTAAGGTTTGTACTTTATAATATAGATAGATAACCTATAGAAATTGCAAAGTCTTCGGACGATAATAACTATTCTTTTAAAACTGTAAAGCAAACCTGCGTACAAAAAAAAGTCTTCTTACGAGTATTTTTACCTCTAAATATCAATATTTTTTCGCGAATTTTCATTTAGAAAATTAATTTATGCGAAATTGTGTTAAATAATACACATTTGAAGTTTATGCATTATTACTATCCGCGCCCAGACAACGAAGCACGTGTCAGATAGTTCTGGTACAAAAAAAGCCGAAGATTATTTTATAAAATTACTAGTAATCCCCGTGGCCCGCGCTTGAGTTTTTGGAAAGCCTTGTTCGAAGTTCTTTGCAATTATCCAAATTGTACAATTATTTAAATTGTACTAAATACGCATTTGTAAAAGTTGTAAAACTTCTACATTTTTGGGGGTATGCGTACACTAACAGGGTCCGATTCCGACAGGTTCAGATGATGGGCGCTTTACACTGTATAATATATAAAAAACTGCAGTTTGAAAAGATTGATTTTTTTCGCCTATGCAGATTGACGGCTGCAGCACTGGTGCGGGCACTACCATTATCACATACACCATTAGTCTTTCTGTATTATTATTTTTTTATTTTCTGTCATTATTTGTTTATAATTTATCAGACACTTAGGACTTTTTCTTCTGAAAATTGAATGTTCTAATCCAAACCAATCTTAGCATGTTAGCTTCTTTATCAGGTAACGTTTATAAACTTTAAAAAGAAAACTTATATAAATATTATAATAATAATCCTTTTTTAAAATGTAATACTTAAACTTAAAACTCCATTAATAATATATTTTCAAATTACAGCATTTCTTAATATTTGCTTTCACTATATTTTGATCAATTTCGGAACAGCCATTTGGTAGAATGTCCAATACAAGACAGACGTTGCGTGTTTGCAGAAATCCTACAGACGATCTTGATATTGCATTAGTCGGCATTGACTGGCTTAGAGGCTTAGCGATTTCAAAGAGGGGTTTTTTTCTGTTTTCAAAGATTTTTTTTTTCAGCTTTTATACAGAAAGTTTCAGAAAGCAATTATTTTTCATTATTTATTTACAACAGATATTCCACATATAGTATATATGATAAGGTTAAGTCCAAATAAAAACCAATGTTATATGCGTAGATTAATATATAAATTTTTAATGATTAAAACTTCATTTTTAATTTACATGAAACTTCGCTTATAGTTTTTATATTGCAATTGTTCTTTTGTAATGTTTGATAATGGTTATATACATACATACATATATATATATATATATATATATACATGTAGAGAAAAGTTTTCAGTGGCTTGGTTGTTAGTCTAGAAGTTTAAGAAGAAACCCAGGCGATTCCTTTGACGAGAAATGTTTAATGTATAATTTTTCTTGGCTAACATGAATATATATACATTGATATAGTACAGGTGCTTATAATTAGACATACAATGAAAGGCCGTCTGCCCCTCAGAAGTTGATGAATTCAGTACAGCTACGGAAACATATTTAGCAGGCCTGTCTAACCCTATTTTCTTCCTCCGAGATGTGCGGGCGGCTTTAGACATACCCTCTGCAGCCGAAATCCCGTTCGCATCTATCTTCTCTTTCCTAAAAACTTACTTAGATCATCACAATTTTCCGTTAGTCGCGAGTCTAGGTTCGTCATCTCGAGCCTCAAGGTGCTTATTCAGCGGTACAAAGTTCAGCTGCTGTTGCTGGGTGCCTTGTGAATAGATCCCACAACTCGGCCTACCTGACCGGGCTGGGTCCTCCCAGTCATCATCTGCTCTTAAACCAAGCTGGTACCGGATGACTTTTACAGACGTCTAATTCACAAATAAAACATAAAAAAAAACAAAATAAAGAAAACACACAAAATAATATTTTTTAAAATGAAGGGTGAGGAGTGAGCTCTACTTGTAATTTATCACTCAATCGTTTAAAACTGAATAATTAATGGAGAAAAGGTTTCCTACCTTTTGAAGTTTTCTTTCAAAGTGGGAACTGTTTCATCTTCTGACTGACATCTGCGTCTGTAAAAAACTAGACAGATTAATCATTAATCAATATGCTCAATGTTGATCCAGATAGTACATCGTTGTAGGACGAAGTTGCTTTTTATTTAAAATTCTGGACTAATATGATAAGATTCTTGAATATATAGCCACAGCAGTGACGGTACATGATAATTACTACTATTATACTCTTCCAGCACTAAGGCTTGGAAGTACAATATTAAAAATATTAATTACAGAGAAGAAAAACTATACTACATTGTCTTAAAGTCAGAGAACACAATAGAAAGTTGCATATATCAGCAGTTCTTTTAATTTCTGTTTATTCCTGTGACGACAACATTCCGACGCAAAGTGCCTGTATGGTGCTGCCACCTAGCGCTGGTGTAATATACTAACTTCACAGTTTGAAAGAGTGTTTCCCGTGGTATTTCGCCACAGATGTTTTTTTTTCTTGATTATTAATAGTTCTGTTATAAGCATGCCTCACAGAAAAGTCACACATTTCACAAACTATCACGCTGCACATTTCACAAACAAATAATTGTTCGTCCGATTGGGCACAAAACATGCGCACGCGATACGTTATTTCCGACACTCCTCCTTTTTGTGTCCAACTGAGGACTGCTTAACTTGTAGTTTTTCACGCAGATACTCCAGGTGTGCTTTTGGTAAGGCTTTGGTGAGGATATCGGCTAGCATTCTTTTCGTGGGACAGTAGACTAGCTTAATGGTGCCTGTTTCACTTAAGTGGCGTATGTGGTGGTATTTCACATGTATGTGCTTTGTCTTTATCTGTGCCTTCTCATTTTCGGTAAGTTTTATGGCGGATAAATTGTCCTTATATAGTGTAACGGGGGTTCGCTGGCGTAATTCTAGGTCGTTTAATAACTCAAGTAACCATATGATTTCTTGACTGGCGATTGACGCAGCCACGTACTCCGCTTCTGTGGAAGACAGTGCTATACAGCTTTGCTTTCTCGATGCCCATGCCAGGACATTGTTTCCTAGTTTGAATAGATTTCCGGTGGTTGATTTTCTGTCTATTCTGTCGTTCCCCCAATCTGCATCACTATATGCAGTTAATACTGGGGGTTCTGTTCTATCTATTACAAATTTAAGGTTTTTTGTGGTTAGGAGGTATCTGATTAGTTTTTCTATTGCCTCCCAATCGACCTCTCTTGGCGATTCATTCCTTCTTCCCAGGATATTTAAGACTGATGCTATATCAGGTCTAGTTAAGGTCGCGATGTATAAAAGCGCCCCCACAGCCTGCCTGTATTTTGTGTTGTCTTCCATTAATTTTCCGTTAGGGTCTAAACTGAAATAGTTAGTGCTCATCGGCGTGTAGGTTGGTTTCGCGTTTAATAGATCGAACTTTTCTGCGATCTGTATGATTTTGTGTTCCTGATCTAATTCTAGGTTTCCGTTCTCCGATTGTCTTATGTTTATTCCTAGATATTGTGTTACCTTTCCTAGATTTTTAATTTCGTATTGTTTTGACAGTTGTGTGTAAATTTCGTCGGTGTCCTGTTTGTCACCTGCTACTAGGATGTCGTCCACGTAAACGATTATGTATGCAACCTTTCCGTTTTTAACCCTTTTGTACAGACATTTGTCCGATGCACATTCTTCGAAATTTAGATTTCAAAGTGATTTATTAATTTTTAGGTTCCATGCCCTAGCCGCTTGCTTAAGGCCATAAATCGCTTTGTTAAGACTACACACTTTATGTTCTTCCCCTTTCTTTATGTATCCTTCCGGCTGATACATATAGACCTCCTCCTCAAGGTCGCCATGTAGGAAGGCAGTTTTGACGTCTAGGTGAGTAACATTCAGATTTTTGTACACTGCTGCGTTCAGAAATGCTCGCAGTGTCGTGTGAGACACGACTGGCGCGTACGTTTCGTCGAAGTCACAACCGTATTTTTGAGCGTATCCCTTGGCAACTAGTCTAGCCTTATACCGTTCTACGGATCCATTTGCTCCCCTTTTCGCTTTGAATGTCCATTTGCATCCAATTACTCGTTTTCCCGGAATTGGTTTAATTAATTTCCATGTATTATTTTGTTTCAGCGAATTTATCTCTTCATTTGTTGCTTCTAGCCATTTGTCCCTAACTTCATCATCTTTAATGTTTTGTATATCCGTCCACGTTTTCGGTTCCTGAATTTGGCATAGATTTGCGCTTATGCCGAAACGATTAGGAGGTACTCCGCGATTTTGTCTTTCCGACCTTCTAGGCTCGGGCGGTTTTTGCGCTGGGGCTTGAATTGAATTTTCATCGTCGTTTTCTAACTCGATTTCCACGCTATCCGCTGTCCTTTTCTGATCGTCTGGTTTTTGTTCGGTAGTAGTAATTTCTTCGCTCATAACTCCCTCTTCGATAAATTTCACGGTTCTAGAAATTATTATTTTATTTTGCCCCGTGTAGATCCGATAACCCTTGCTTCTAGGATCGTAGCCCAACATGATTCCCTCGATTGCTTTTTCATCTAATTTCCCTCTCTTAGGTTTGTCGACATAGGCAAATGCCTTACATCCAAATGTTTTAATGTTCGAAAGGTTCGGTTTTCTTTTATTCCATAGTTCGTAGGGCGTCGCGTTGTTTTCATTGGCTTTTGTTGGCAATCGATTGATTAGATACGTAGCGGTCATTACTGCTTCCCCCCAAAAATGTTTAGGTAATTTTGCATCTGATAACATGGTTCTAGCCATTTCTACTATTGTTCTATTCTTTCTTTCAGAGACGCCATTCAGGGGGGGAGAATAGGGAACACTTAGCTGTCGTTCTATTCCGTTTTCGGCTAAGTAGTTTTCGAAATCATCGCTTATGTATTCCTGTGCGTTGTCAGATCTGATTGATCTTATTGGTCTACCGAATTTATTTTTTACTAATGCTACGTATTCTTTTAGTTTAGCAAGGGCTTCCGATTTATGCGCGAGCAGATATGTCCTTGTGAATCTGCTGCAGTCATCTGTGAACGTTATGAAATATTTCTTTCCCCCCAAAGTTTCCGTCTGCATAGGCCCGCATATATCGGAGTGCGCCAGAGAACCGACTTCTCTGCTTCTATTTGAGGCGACCTTGGGGTAAGGTTTTGTCGAGAGTTTTCCTTCGACACATTTAGTGCAATATGTGTCGTGCTTGCAGTTGTTAATTTTTATACCTTCTGCTAAATTGTGATTAACTATATATTTTATATCGTCGAAATTTTTGTGTCCCAGTCTCCTGTGCCAGATCGATATGCAATTTGTATTGTTGCAGAATGTTTGTGTACTTAATGAATATCCGTATTCGTCTTGGGGATTTATTTCATAAAGATTGTCGTTGAGTTTTCCTGTCATAAATATGTTATTATCCTTGACGAATAAGCATGCATCTTTTTCGAAAATCACTTTTATGTTATTTTCGGTGGCCTTTTTAACCGACAATAAATTGCTCTTTAGTTCTGGGCAGTACAGCACATCTTTCAGAGTAATGTAGTGTTGTTTGTCTGTTTTTAACTTTACGTCCCCCATACCTAGTGAATTAAGTCTTTTACCGTTAGCGATTGTGATGTTTCCGAAGTTACCAGCGGTGAATGTCGCAAAGTTTTCTTTTGTGGAGGTGACGTGTCTGGTGCAACCGGAGTCAACTATGTATTTGTGTGTGTCTTTTGTTTGTGTATGGTTAACCTCTGCTGACTCGCTCTCATAATTATTTTCCTCTGGGAAGAGAGGAATGATCGTCTCTTTCAGGTCATCTTCTATCTTTGAGTTGCTGTTGAAACAATAGTTTGAGGATTCCCCTTTTATTTGCCCTGAGTTTCTAGGGTGTGTTTTCGGGTTGTTATTATTATTATTGTATTGTCTGAATCTGTTGAATTCACCCCTCTGGGGCGTATTTCTCTGTTTGTTTTTTAAATAATAGCAATCTTCTCTTGAGTGGTTGCTGCGACAACAATGATCACAATATTTTTTACTTTTATTAAATTTATTTGTTAATTTATATGCCGTTTCTCGGCTACGTGTATTCGAGTTTTTGTCTTCATTGCGATGAGAGAACTCATCTAACAGTTTATTTTTTACAGTTTCGATATCTAGCTGCTGACTATCTCTCGCTTCCAGAGCGGTAATCAGCGGCGCGTAAGAGTTAGGAAGGGAACATAACATTAGCGCCACAATGTGTGAGTCGTTCACGACTTCGTCAATGGCCGCCAGATCATCTCTTATACTCAAGATGTTATTTATGTGCTTATTGAGGTCCCCCCCCCCCTTCTTGCAGCCTCTGCGAGTATAATTTCCTCAGCAGATATAGCTTTGAAGCTAAATTGGAACGCTGGTGGAGGTTCTTTAGTTTAGTCCATATCTCTTTAGGCGTTTTTAAGCTTCGGATATGGACTATTTGTGCATCTTCGATGCAGAGACATAGTACCGCTTTGGCTTTAGCCGAGTTTTTGGTATAAGTTTCGTTTGGTGTAACGGGTGGATCGTCGGTTATATATTTCCAGAGGTCGTCTTTTATTAATAAATTTTCCATCTTAAATGACCATATGGAATAATTCTGGTCATTTAGTTTTTCTACAGCGGTTATCTCTTTTGTATTCATGATGCGTCGTATGAAAATATATTTTTTTTTATTGTTATTGTTAGTTTATATCTTAAATAACTCGACGTTATATGGCACTTAAATGTTCATTCAATATTCAGTATAAAATGAAAAACATAAAATATGTACTTTCAATATTCATTAATATGTATACATAAGACATGAATTATTAATATTAGATATTATTATTCATTCATTTGTTCACCACTTATTTTTTTTTTCATGTATTTTTTTTTTTTCTTATCGTAAATGGAGTGATTTGTTTTATTTAAATCCTCTTTTTTCAGTCTCATAATCTTTTAAAATGAAGGGTGAGGAGTGAGCTCTACTTGTAATTTATCACTCAATCGTTTAAAACTGAATAATTAATGGAGAAAAGGTTTCCTACCTTTTGAAGTTTTCTTTCAAACTGGGAACTGTTTCATCTTCTGACTGACATCTGCGTCTGTAAAAAACTAGACAGATTAATCATTAATCAATATGCTCAATGTTGATCCAGATAGTACATCGTTGTAGGACGAAGTTGCTTTTTATTTAAAATTCTGGACTAATATGATAAGATTCTTGAATATATAGCCACAGCAGTGACGGTACATGATAATTACTACTATTATACTCTTCCAGCACTAAGGCTTGGAAGTACAATATTAAAAATATTAATTACAGAGAAGAAAAACTATACTACATTGTCTTAAAGTCAGAGAACACAATAGAAAGTTGCATATATCAGCAGTTCTTTTAATTTCTGTTTATTCCTGTGACGACAACATTCCGACGCAAAGTGCCTGTATGGTGCTGCCACCTAGCGCTGGTGTAATATACTAACTTCACAGTTTGAAAGAGTGTTTCCCGTGGTATTTTGCCACAGATGTTTTTTTTTCTTGATTATTAATAGTTCTGTTACAAGCATGCCTCACAGAAAAGTCACACATTTCACAAACTATCACGCTGCACATTTCACAAACAAATAATTGTTCGTCCGATTGGGCACAAAACATGCGCACGCGATACGTTATTTCCGACAATATTAAATTTAATCACTATACACTGATGACACATAGTTTTTTAGTTAATATTTTGCTGGTTTGTCTCTTGGACACAGTTCTGTTCTTGGTTTACTTATATTAGTCCAAAAAAAAAATTCATCTATCGGTCATCACAATATATAATAACAATAACAAAAATAATATTCTCAATAAAAACAATAATAATAAGCACACACAAATTTACTTAAAAGCACAGTTGCTTTGCTTTAGCTAGTAGTAGTCCAAGGTTTCATATGATCTGCAGCACTAGAGGTCATATGTGGACCCTCATGGTCTCCAATTTTTCTCACATTATAACAATCGTTTCTTTTTACTGTGTGATCTCATAAGGAGCAAGAAACTTAGGCTTTAGTTTGGTGCCAGTCCCAAACTGCGTTTTTTGAATGGCTATCAAATCACCAAGCTTATAGGTTTTGACCTTTCTTCGCTTTTTGTTATACGTTTTTACATTCTCCTGTTGTATTTTTAATATGTTTTGATTCGCTATTTCTCTATTCGAATTCCTTTCCGATACGAATGAATTTAATTCCTCATCATATAACAACGCTTTGATTTGCATGTCGGTTTTTTGCCGCATTTTTGTTCCTGAGAATAGTTCGAAAGGTGGAAATTACGTACTTCTCGATACGGTGCTATTTATGATGCGTTGTACGGGCGCGACAAATTCGTACCATTTAGTCGGGTCTTCTATGCTATGTTTTGCTAGAATTGGTATAAGAATTCTGTGCATGCGCTCTATTTGTCCGTTCCCTCTCGGAATCCCTGTTGTTATTGGAATATGTTCTATATTCTCTTCCTTGCAGTATTCTTCAAAATCGGCAGAAGTGAAAGCCGGACCTTTGTCGGTGACGATCCGCGACGGATTTCCGAAAATATCATGTTGTCGGGTTAACCTATCGATGACTTCTTTAGCGGCTGTAGTTTTAAACGGGTATAGCCAAACAAATTTAGTGAATGCGTCCATAACGGTAAAAATATTATTGTAATTTTTATTTGTAGATGGCATGGGACCAATGTAATCTATGTGAAAAGTCTCGAGGAGTATATTTTGTTTGGGAATCGGGTTTAGTAGACCTTATCCTTTTACCTGCTTTTTATTGCAAAGTATACACTCTAAGCAGTTGGCTATGACGCTCTCAATTTGTTTTCTTAATTGGAGTATATAATAATTATTTTCTTTTAAAATTATTTCGGTTTTAACTACTGAGTAATGACCTTTGCTATGAATATTGCGTATTATTTCCTTTTGCATGTCGGTAGGAATCATTAGAAGTTCTCGGTCATTTTCATATTTGTATACGATATCGTTTATTATAACATATTCTGAACTTTCACTTTTTTCGATCTTTTTTTTTTTTTTTTTTTTTTTTTTTTTTTTTTTTTTTTTTTTTTTTGCTTGTATGTGTTTGTCTTCTTGTTGGGCATTCTTTATTTTTAATGTTATTTCATCTTACGATCGGGTGACTATTAGTACTGTATTTCTACTTAATGCGCCTACATGTTTCATTTGGGATCCTGATCGGTGGGCAATTTCATAATCAAATTCTTGTAAGAACAGAGCCCATCTGGCTATTTTTGGCGTAATATCTTTTTTGTCCATGGTCTTTTGGAATGCTGAACAGTATGTCGCAATTTTAAATTTAGTACCTAATAAGTAGTTTCGGAATTTCTTAACTGATTCTATTATTGCGAGTGTCTCTAATTCGTAACTTCAATATTTAGCTTGAGTAGGGGTAGTTTTAAGGCTCATATAATAAATAAGATGTAAACTTTTGTCCTCATCTTCTTGTAATAGGACATTGCCAAAACCTATGGCGCTAGCATCGGTATGTAATTCTAGCCTAGCACCTCGCCGGAATGTATGCAATACTGGGGGGTTTACTAGTTTTTCTTTAAGCGTCGCAAAAGCTTGTTTTTCAATAATTCCAAATTTAAATGTATTTCCTGCTTTTAATAAATCACTTAAAGGTCTCGCTATTGTTGTATTTGTAGGGATGTATTTTCTGAAATAAGAAATTAGACCCAGAAAACTGTGCAATTGTTTAAGGGTGCGGGGTCAGGAAATTTCTTTACTGCCAAAGTTTTGGCTTCCGAAGGTCTAGTAGTTCCGTTCTCGATAATATAACCTAAAAACTCAATTTTCCGTTTAAGGAATTGACATTTTCCAAAATTAAATTCTAGTCCGTAATCCGATGCAACTTCTAGAACGCGTTTCAGTTTTAGAAGTGCCTCTTCCTCAGTCTCCGCGAGTACTATGACATCGTCTAGGTAAACTAACATTATTTTTTCTTTAATTAACTGTTTAAAAACAACTTGCATGTATCTTCGAAACTGTTGAGACCCAAGTGAGAGTCCGAATGGGAGTTTCAGGTACTCGTACCGAGAGTTATGTGTGACAAATGCTGTGTATTTTCTGCTGCCCTCCGCTAAGTCTATGTGGAAAAAGCCATTTTTGAAATCCAAAGTAGTAAAAACTTTCGCGTTCTTAGTGCTATCTAACACGTCCTCAATCCTTGATAAGGGAAAATTATCTTTAATTATTTTTTTTATTTAAGAGTCTATAATCGACTCAAAGCCTCCAAGAGTCATCTTTCTTTTTCGCTAATACTATAGGAGATGCATAATTGGAGTTACTTTCCCTTATGATTCCCATTTCCAGCCATTCGTTTATCTGTTTGTCCACAAATTCCTGTTCTGGAAATGCTAATCTACGCGGTCGTTGTGCAAACGGAATATCATCTGTTAATATTATGTTTACTCTCAATTCCGTATCCTTAATTTTATTTGGTTTATAATTAGAGATCAATTCCGTTAACTCTTTTTTGATGTTGTTGTTTGAAATGTGATTTACTTCAACTTCCTGCAAATTAATCGAATCGGTTGTTTCAGCTAAATAAATTTCTGTATGTTTGTTAAGTCTAAACACGGTTCAATTTCTAACAATTTATTTTCATGAATGCTTGATTGCATGTTTACCCTTTCACTACAGTTTAAAGCTGTCTCATTCTGTTTAATTTGCTCCTTTCCTACCCATTCAGCTGTCGAAGAAATCTTTTCTATCGTGGGACTGTTTTGCTTTTCTGACCGCAACATCGTAAGAAATGTGGGTGTAATATAGCTGACGCGCTTGATTTTTGTCCCGACTTGTTCTCGTGGAAACGCAGTGACGTAATTTACTCTCACTTCCCTTAACTTCCGTTTCCCCGTAATTTGTAATCCCTTTCCTGTAATATTGAAATTTAAGTGTTTTAGAAAATTATTCCCCAAAATTATAGTGATTCAAATTTTTTACGATGTATAAATCTGCATTTACTGAATAGCCATCTATTTCAATATTTACTGTTATGAGACCTAGGGGCGTAATTTGATTACCTCCAATTCCTGATAACACTAAGTCGTTGTCGTGTAATTTAGGGCATCACAAAGCTATATAAGTATCGTTACTACACATGTTCACATCAGAACCTGTGTCGACAAGATTTTCTATATTTTTATCTAGAATTCTTACGTTTTTCATTATTTTATCTAATGGATTCGAGGTACTGCTTACGGCTGCAATCGCATTTTTTGTGGAATTATATGTATATTGGTCAGATCTGTGACCAGATGTTTTGCACTTCCAGCAAATCGGGCCTTCTTTTCTTCGGGGACTGTATTTCGATATATGAGATAATTCATTACAATTGAAACAGCGAATTTTTTTCATTTGAATTTTTCTGCGCACCCGTGAAATTTTTCTTATATGATACACGACTCATATCATTTCGCTGAAACACTCTATTATTTTCGATACCCTGATTTAGGCGTTTTTTCCGCAAATTAATTCGGGCAGTTTCAAAATCATCCAACTTACCCGTCAATTCCTCTAAATTTGTAATTTTGGGTAATTCATCGCAAAAATGTTGTTTCATTTCAAATGACAACTTTCTCCTAATTTGTTCAATAATTAAAATATTTTTTAATTCCTCAAACGTTGATATTTGTAATCCCTCTAACCATTCATTCAAAAAATTTGAAAGTTCAAACGAGAAATCTTTCCACGATGCTAAATTTTCCTTCTTATGTAAGAAAAATTTTTGTCGAAACTGTTCGGGCGTAAGTTTAAAACGTCTTAATAGCATTTTTTTTACGTGATCATATTCGTTCGATTTTTCCACACTTTCACGATTTATTAAACTCACTATGTCGAGCGGTAGTAATGCAAGAATATATGTTACCCATTCTTCCTTAGGAATTTCTAACCGTTTTGCTTGCCGTTCAAATAGAGTTAAAAAAACACTAATTTCCTCCTCATTATCGTATCTTTTGAACAGTTCTAAAACATCGGGATCTTTCTCTATTGCCGCTGCATTACCGATTTGGATTTTTTTGATTATTCTCTAATTCTATTATCTTTAATTGATATTCGCGATCTTCCATTTCTTTTGTTTTTAAATTTCTTTCCTCTTCCTCGCGCTCGCTAATTAACCCACTAAGAAAATTTTAAACAAAATCTTCGTCATACCCATCGGATTTAACAACCATATCCGCCAATGCACTCTTAGTTGCATTCTCAGGAGGATTCAGGCCCAATTCGATCACCAGGGAAATCAAATCAGCCTTTTTGATCTGATCAAGTGATTCATAATTATATAATATTTCACATATAAAACTAAAGTATATTAATACACATATAATAAAAATCAAATATATCTATGTATTTAGAATCAATATATCTATGTATATACACATTTTACACATTTTTCTTTATATATATATAAATATATATATATTTCAACACGTATTTTACTATATACCTTTTTTTTATATCTATAAATACAACACTTACTTTCACTAAATCCAAGTGACTGTTTCTCTTTTTTATGTATGTAAGTACGACGACTGACATACCGCAAAAAATAGTCTGCAGAAAAAAAAACACAGCAGACTTTTTCACAAAATATTCAACATGACTCCAGGCGTTGCAAAAATAGTCTGCAAAAAAAAAAAAAAAAAAAAAAAAAAAAAAAAAAAAAACACAGCAGACTAAAAAAAAAACCACACTGATCACCAGGCGTTCTTCACTGACGACTCGATGACACAACTTCTTGGTTTATTGACTGTTTACGAGAAGGGGGGGGGCACAGGTTTCTCTCCTCGAATCCTCGAAGATACACTTTGCACTGATCCCGGCCGAGATCCCACGTTGTAGAGAAAAGTTTTCAGTGGCTTGGTTGTTAGTCTAGGAGTTTAAGAAGAAACCCAGGCGACCCCTTTGACGAGAAATCTTTAATGTATAATTTTTCTTGGCTAACATGAATATATATACATTGATATAGTACAGGTGCTTATAATTAGACATACAATGAAAGGCCGTCTGCCCCTTAGAAGTTGATGAATTCAGAACAGCTACGGAAACATAGTGGCGCAGCCAGAATTCGGCTCTGGGGGGGGGATAGAGTTGTTTCAGGGATGATTCTGGTAGAAATGTTTTTTCGGAAATTGGCGGGGGGGGGGAGGATTCCGCAAGTTACCCCCCCCCCCCTTTAAGAGGGTTTATCCGCGATCTTCAGACAAAATGGGCGTTTTCCCGCGACCTTCAGACGAAATCAGCGATTTATTTCCGATATTTTAGCAAAATCGGCAATTTATTGCGATCTTTTGTTAAAATCGGCGGTTTTCCGAGATTTTTTGACGAAATCGGCGTTTTCCGCGAACTCTAGACGAAATCAGCGATTTATCTGCGATATTATAGCAAAATTGGTGATTTATTCCAATCTTTTGTCGAAATCGGCGTTTTTTTCGACGATCTTTAGATAAAATTTGCAATTTTACGCGATCTTTTCTTGAAAACGACGTTTTATCCCCGCGATCTTTCGACGAAATCGGCATTTTTTCCGTGATCTTTTGATGAAAGCGGCCTTTTTTTTCAATCATCTTTTGACAAAATATTTTTAAGCAATCTTTTATCAAAAACGGCGGTTTTCCCTCGATTTTTAACGAAATCGTCATTATATCAGAAATTTTTAGACGAAATCGACGTTTTCCCCGCGGTCTTCAGACAAAATCAGCGTTTTATCTGCGATATTTGGTGAAATTGCCGTTTTCTCCGCGATCCGCACAGGAAATTCGCGTTTTTCGGCGATCTTTTGACAAAGTTCGTTGACAAAAACATTGACGAAATTGTCGTTTTTTCACAAAATATTAACGAAATGTGTGCTTTTTCGGCGATCCTTTTATGAAATTTACATTTTTCCGCGATTGTTTTATCCGCGCGCAAAACCGTACAAGTTGGCAATTGTGAGAATCGTCTTCTGGAAGATCTTATCAAAGGATGAAGAACATTTCTCAGTTATATAGCTTTTTAATCATGATATATACTTGCCTGAATCTAGGAAAAAGAGTTATCGGAAAAAAGTGACAAACTACAAAAGCGGAAAAAAATGACACGGAAAAAAAGTTACCGGAGAAAAGGGACAAGATAAAAATGTTACCGGAAAAAAAGTGACAAGGAATTGATTTTGGGGATTTATTGACTAAGTATGAAAGGGGGGGGGGAGGTCGGGAGTCGGCTTTTAATTTAAGGGAGTGTTTTTTTCATGGTGAATTAACTGCTTTGATTCAATTTTTGGATATACTTTCATACTGAAAAAATGCTTGCCTGATTAGTTTTGGGAATGGACGATTACCCCCTCCCCTCCGCCCTAAATAAGATAAATGTTTTTAAGCAGAATTATCCAACGCGTTATTTCAAACAATTTTGGATATAGGTTCTTTCTGACGAGGCTTATATATAGTATTGTGGTGTCGCGCCCTGAGTTTCTCTTTACTAAGTTGGTTTATTTGTTAAGTTCATCAATAACACTTTTTTAATTCCTCAAGTTCTTTATTAGAACCATAGACCAATTATTAAAAAAATAAATAAAACGACAGTACAACTACATAGGAGCCTCACTCCAATATAACATTTCGCTTAGCACGTCTAAGCCATCTTACATCAATGTACTTTCTTGTACATTGCCAGCACATGTCTCTCTTCCAACTACTTTCCTTCCCTCTCGATGCGCAATAATCCCAGTGTTCCCCTCAGCTCATTGCCACTAGACCAGTACAATTATTTTCTAGGCATATCCCTTGAGGTCAATAGAACCTGTTCTTAACAGCTTTTGAATGAAGATACTTTCAACTATGCATACTTTTTCAGAATAAGACTTCGCTATCTATCTTCTGCCACGATTAAAGTTGTCAGTACGTCGTCACAGTATATAATGCCTGAAGAATTTTTTGAGTTTAATGGTTAAGTATAGAGGGTGCATGGGGGATGACCTCTCTTAAATTAAATAAATAGCTTTTTACGCAGAATTATCCGATTTGCTTCAAATTTTGAATGTTGGTTCATTAAGATAAAGGGTATCCCTGATTAGTTATGGGGTTCTTTTGCTAATTAAAAAGGGGGGACACGATTATTCCCCCCCCCTTAAATAAGATAAATTATTTTTTATGCACAATTATCCAATGTATTTCAAATTTTGGCTATAGGTTCTTTCTCATAAAGTGAATCCCTGAATAGTTTTAAGTGTTTGTTTATATATCCTCAATAGCTGTTTGTAAGCATTTAAAATTGTGATTTATGTTGCTGCATAGCATTTTTTAGTATTCTATAAATATCGTAACAAAGAAAAAAATATCCTGTTTTTCTTAAAATCGTTTTTTTCCCTTTAATTTAAATCCGTTTTTATTTTTTTTTTAAGCGTTCAAAAACCTGAAGATCTATCAAGAACTACAGGTTTTTAAACAATTAACTTTCTAATTACTAACATAAGCTAGTAATAAAAAAAACTATTTTTATTACTACAAACTAATGAATTCACTAGTTCATTCGTTCGTGACATACAATACAGTTTGTACATTAAAGTTTTCTAACATATATTTTTTTTATGTTTTATATTATATTTTGTGATGCGTAATATGGGACATTAATTAGTAAAAATCCTGTTTTAAACGATAGATATTTGGCGTAAATTAAAATGACAATTACAACAAATGACTTAGTATATTACTTTTTTCACAAATAAAAAAAATAAATAAATAAACCAGTTTTAAATGCAAAATGAATAGAAATTAATCATTATAAGGAAAAAGGTAAAATGTGTTATAATGTTTTCTGACATAATAGTTTCCAATCATTAAATTAAAAAATAAAGAAAAATTGTTTTTATTTGTTATTTGCGTTCAATTGCATTCAACTCGCTTTTTTATGTTACTTGAATATTTTTGCGTCAAACCTTTACCGGGAAATCCCCTGATCGACAAATTTCCTAAGAGACTAGCCGCCCGCGATATCTACCGGACATTCCCATTCGACGGAGGGGGATGTCAAGCAAGCAAGCAAGAAAATGCAAGCTTCTTTCCCCGAAAGAGTTTCCTGAAGGGACTGCTGCATCCCTCCCTATTTTAACTACATTCATTAGCTTATACGCCTTACCATAAGGAAACTACATCCAAAATTTGAAGCAAATCGGATAATTCTGCGTAAAAAGCCATTTATGTAATTTAAGTGGGGTTATCCCCAGTTCCCCCCTCTATAATTAGCCATTAAGCCCTTAAAACTATTTAGGGATCCACTTTATGAGAAAAAATCTATATCAAAAATTTGAAATACATCGGATAATTATGCATAAACAATTTATCTAATTTAAGGGGGGGGGAGTATAATCGTCCGTTTTCCTATTTATAATAAGCAAAAGAACCTCATAACTAATCCGGAATACGCTTGATCGTAAAGAAGCTACATCCAAAATTTGAAGCAAATCGGATAATTCTGCATAAAAGCTATTTATTTAATTTAAGGGAAGTTATTCTCGTTTTTGCCTTTATACTTAGCCATTAAACCCTTAAAACTATTCAGGGATTCACCTTATCAGAAAGAACCTATATTTAATATTTGAAATACATTGGTTAAAACAACGATTTGCAAAAAACTGATTTATCTAATTTGAAGGGGAAATAATTGCTTGCCCCCCCCCTTTATAATAAGGAAAATAACCCCGTAACTAATCAAAAATACGTTTTATCAAAATGAACCTATGTCGAAAATTCCAAGCAAATCGGATAATTCTGCGTGGAAAGCCATTTATTTAATTTAAGAGGGATTATCCCCCGTCCACTCTCCCCTTTACACTTACTCATTAAACTCTTAAAACTATTCAGGGGTTCACCTTATCAGAAAGAATATCTAAAATTTGAAATACATCGGATAATTTTGCATAAAAACCGATCTATCTAATTTGTGGGGGAGGGGGTTAATTGACCATCCTCCCTTTATAATAAGCAAGAGAACCCTATAACTAATCAGAGATACGCCTTATCAAAATGAACCTATGTCCGAAATTCCAAGTGAATCGGATAGATCTGCTTAAAAAACTATTGATTTAATTTGAGAGGTTACGGATGGGGGAGGGGGGGTTATCATATGTCCAAAAACTGAATCAAAACAGTTAATTCAGCACGAAAAAACCATTTACCTAAATTAAGAGCCTCCCCCTGATCCCTTCTAAATACTTAACCAATGAATTCTCAAAATCAATAATGAATTTCCAAAATCAATAATAATTTCCCAAAATCAATTCTATGTCCCTTTTTTTTTCCGGTAACACTTTTTTTCGCTTTTGTAGTCATATCACCTTTTTTCCAATAACTGTTTTACAGGTAACTTTCTTTCCGTTTACCCACTTGCCTATTTCGGGCGTTTTTTAAATAAGAATTAATATTAATAAAAAAATTGCCTGAAAGTAGCCCCTTAAGTAGTAGTAAGTAGAAAGTAGTTAGAAATTTGGCACCCCCTAAATATCTGCGCCCTGGGCGACCGCCCTCCCGTCCCCCTTTCGCACGACGTTGTTAATATCTTTCCAGAAACATAAATATAAACGAATTATATACTTTCCAAACATACCTGGATTTCAAGAATGCTTGAAGGAATTCGAAAGATTAAAAAAATGATCTCTTATACCGTCTTTTTCATAATTTTCTTCTCTGAAGAGGATTTAATATCCTCCATAGCGAAACGCACAATAAAAAAAAAAAACCTTAGCACTACAGCAACTAACAACACAATGTTTGTGGAATTAAGTCTATCCTTCAAAGCATGCGAGCATGTGTTTTTGTGTTTTTCCTGGAATTCGAGAGTCCAGTCCCGTTTCCAAAAAAAAAGAGCAAGAAACAGATGCAACTAATTAAGATCCCCCCCCCCCCCCCAGTGGTGCAGTATTGAAAAACCCGAGACGGCATTGGCAGCGACAGGAAATGACCATTCCTTTTAGCTTTCGGCTGATTTCCAATAGTATAAATGAATGCCGGGCTTTTCCGAAATTGAGTGACCAGTTTTCGATACTGATACTGTTTCTATGTGCTTTCCCTAATTTTCAAAGAAAATACATTACTGCCGCTTAAACGAGTCAAATTTTTAAATAAAATTTGATTCAATAAAACGGCAGATTTCGAAAAGAAAACAAAAAAAAATCTAACTTTAGTTGTTTTTTTTTTATGATTCGGTTCATAAAAGTGGAAATTTTTGTATTTTTGTCATGGCTCTGGGGGGGGGGGGGGTTAACCCCCAACCCCCCCCCCCTCGCTGCGCCACTGGGAAACATATTTAGCAGGCCCGTCTGACCCTATTTTCTTCCTCCGAGATGCGCGGGCGGCTTTAGACATACCCTCTGCAGCCGAAATCCCGTTCGCATCTGTCTTCTCTTTCCTAAAAACTTACTCAGATCATCCCAGTTTTCCGTTAGTCGCGAGTCTAGGCTCGTCATCTCGAGCCTCAAGGTGCTTATTCAGCAGTACAAAGTTCAGCTGCTGTTGCTGGGTGCCTTGTGAATAGATCCTACATATATATGGATTCATTCTACTTTACAGCTCATATCTATTTTATTTTCTCCATATCCACTATAGGTTACTTGGTATTTCTTTAATTAATTTTGGTTTTATGTGTGTTGGTAGTCCCAAATTCGTATTGTTTTGCTTTCTCATGGCAAATACGAAGATGAAACCACACATTCCATTTGTAGTTCCAAAGTATTTGGGACCTGAAGATTCTGCTTTGGTTCTACAAATTCCATTTGTATTCATATTATTCTTTTTTCCTTCCATATTCAATGTGTTATAAGTTATTAAATTCTATGGTTAATTTCAAATGGTTAATATTATTTACTATTAATGGTCTTATATAAATAAATAAATAAATAAATAAATAAATATGCTTTTGCTTTTTTTTATTAAACCATGCACCCCTGATGAGTAGTTTAATAAAAAAGCCTTCTACTGTCCATTTATCCTTTTACCTTTCATAATTTTGGTAATCTGCCTTCTATATCACTTCAAACTTCAAATGATTTTAATAGGATGATTGTAAAAATACTGGTTTCATTGGTTTATTGTATGGCAATATCTGAATTACTTTGGTTATATATATATGTACATATATGAAGTATGGTAAGAGTACTTCGAATAATATCAATGAAGCATATTTGAAAATTAATAACGTTTAATATAGACTCTTGGTTATCATATCGATTACGCAATTGATTATGTACAGCTAAGCGATCAGGACATCGTGGCTTTTAGCTGAGTTAAATATATTACATCGTCCGGCATGGAGGTCTGTTGTCTCCGAAAGCCGTTGATCAACTCAACTTTTACAGTCACATTTTAATTCTCAGCCTTAAATCTACTGAGGCTTAGATTACATGTAAATAAAAAAAAATGAAAAAAAGTAATTTGTATCAATGTGCTCCATCGCCGGGGCAGATTGATACACCTCATAGGGCATTTTGATACGTCTGGGAAAAATGGAGACAAAATAACACCAAATCATATTTTTCATAGAAAATGAGTCAGCAAATCATTTTATATTTATTTTTAGAAATGCAAATCACCCACAATTTATTTGTAAGTAATATTAAAACAATCAAAATTAAATGTATAACGACCTGATGATTTGGCTTTCCCATGTTTGACTGTTGGCTGTGGTTACTTTGTCATACTGGCAATTCAAACCCAGTATTATCTTCTTTCTTAGGAAAGATGAAAAAATTACCAAGTTTTCTGCTTATAAATCAGTTTATAAACAGAAAATAACGAATAATTGTATTAAAAATTCTGTTTATAATATAATTATCCTTTGTTCTTCTGCATCTTGTTTCGCTTACTCAACATTTCTCATGTCGAAAATACTTATTTTTCTGGAGAATCGATCTAAATTCGAGATTTGCAAGGGAGACGCAATCTTTTATTTTGTTAGTTCTACTAGCACTAGCTGTTGGGGCAAAAATACTATAAAATGTTCTCATTAAAAAAATTAGAGCTATTTCACTCCAATAAAAACTAATATTAGAAATTTTTGGTGGGAAATGGTTGGATTAAGGAGTGTATAGTAAAAAATAAATCAATAAAAGGTAATGAAAAATGAACTAGAAAAGGATTCAGGTTGCTTGTAGCTATCATAGAACACATTGATACGTATCAATGTGCCCCGGTAAAAATGTATCAATGTGCACAATACAGACATTTTGAATAAAATGAATCTCAATTCCAACTCTTCATAATTTACCTAACAATAAAGAATGAGGAACTGATAAAGAATAGCTTTACCTGCCAGGGAGAATATTCTTTTTGGTTGAAAATACTGGAACAGTTGTGTAATACCATTGCAATTGTATAACTCAAATTTACTTTTGCCCTACAAAAACAATAAATCACCCGTCCCATTCCATCAAACTACTGAATTATATCAAGGCATTTTGTATGTAGTTGTGGTGTAGTTGAGGTCTGTGTGTAGTACCTTATTTAGATGTTGTGAAACTTCCTGTAATGACCCTGTGAGTAGTAGAGGGGTTGTATCAATGTGCCTATGTATCAATGTGCCCCAGTTTCCCTTAAGTATTTTTTTTCATTGCGATAGTATAAAATTAATATAACTTGAAAAAAATTTCATTAGATTTTATTTTTTTTCATTCAATTAAAAACGAAAGTAAAATTTTAGTTTTGTTTCAGGTTTTTTTTTTCAATAGTAATTTTAAATATATTAAAAATATTTATTTAAAAAATTGATGTAAATTATTTTTTAAGTCTTATTTTTAAATATAAATATTTTTACAAATTAGCTGGAACAAAATTAATGTAAAATAATCATAAAAAACATGTTTCAAGTTTGCATCTTTTTTTTAAATATTTTAGAGACGAGAAATGATGAAAAAAATCATGCAGAAAAAATTATTTAACGTTTTAAACAAAGATTGGCTACTAATAAGACGTTTAAATACTTAAATTTCAAACCAAACGTAACTCTTTTCTGTAGCTTAAACTACTGCCGTTTCCACCTCCATTACGTACTATTTAAATGGCCATGAGTTATTTTTTAAAAATGCTTTTTAGACATACAGATTAGCAGATTTTTCATAATTTTAGCTGTCTCAGCTTCAGGCTTTTAACTGGCCCGACGAGGTTGCTCAAAAACAAATTTGCATTGGGACCAAGCCGGTGTAGGCCCCAGACGTTTTTTTTTTTTTTTTTTTTTTTTTTTTTTTTTTTTTTCTGAAGACTCGGTCAAGCTCTGTATAACGTATTTTTTAATATTGTATCAGAACTGGTTCCCTTCTTCTTGGGTCTGCATGAGGCAAAATTTTCAGTCCCGGTCTCGGCACAATCCGTGCTAAAATCATTGTCTCTGACTGACATAATCCGTGCTGAAATAAGTAAAACTTGGCTCAGTCCAAACGTTTTTACGGAAAATGCATATATTTTAAAACCTTTTTTATTTTACCAAAAAAATCTTAAGATGCATTTTTATTAACATGAGTAGATTTAAAGGCAATAAATAAATAAATACATACAATAAAACCAGTGAAAAAGAACCTATGACGAATTGCAGTCTTAAACAGAAAAATGTGTTGATGTAAGCAAAATTAATGTACTTTCTGAGTGAAAATTAGAGTACATTTACACCTCCTAAGAAGGTCTATAACGCATTTTTTTCTTTCCTATGTGATTCCGTCTTAAAAGGTTTTACAGTATAGCATTTTTCAAAGTCCCCAACACATGGAATATGGATTAACGATTGTAAAGAATAAGTGAAATTTGTACACATAAATAGAGATTCATTAATAAAATAAATATATCATAGGCTTTGGTGAATCTTTAATAGTTATATAATAATAATAATTATATATACATGAAAAACGAAAAGCTATAATAAGTATTTTTGATCAGAGCTCCTCCACCTGAATCAATTTTTAACCATATCGAAGCAAAAATCCATGTAGAAATTCAAGGCCTATGCGGCTATGATCTTAACTTTTTTCCAGCCCGGATAGGGCTCTAATTTTAACTTTCTACCAGGGCAGGCCGAATTTTTCCCCTATGAGTTGGTTCAGGACCGGACCTTGATATTCTGACCCATTAAGATTTCTAGTGCAGACCAACAGCATATTTGGAAAGCAGGTTTAACGTAACATCTATACGCTGCTTTTTTATATCCGAAGGAAACACAATGTCTTAAATCGATTTTTAATAATGTACAATTTGCGGATGATCGCTGTCTTGCATTCGAAATGAGACAAAAACTCGTCGTTCAGAGATGTGGTTAAATGGTATAAGTCATGAATTTTAAAGAATTTCGAATTTTAATATCTCTGTGAGATTTATAGATATCGAGATGAAATTTTTTTTGTCTAAATCAAGAATGGATAAGGAAAAATTTCCTAATTAGAAATTTTACCTTACGGGGACTGTATAAAAATTTAATTTTTGTGTTTTCTGAAATAGACCCTCATGGAGTTGCATCTTATCTCATCAAATTTTGCACCTTATTTTTTATGAAACTTTGCATTTGAAAGTATGTACCTAGGAGCAATATTTAAGGAGATAGTCTATTGTTTCGATAATTATGATTAGCACTGTATATATATATATATTTCAAAAAGTTTCAGTTACAAGCGAATATTTTTATATTCTATTCGTATCACTATTTTTAAATAATACATGTCTTAATATTTTTATCTTGTAAATGTTCTAAAAGCGTATGTAAAAGTTTTTTGTTTTGAAAAAGCGTGCAAGGTAGCATTAAAAATATTCGCCTGTAATTGAAAATTTTCCGTACTCCATGTATAATATGCATACCTAATACCTAGATTAAACATTTGAATCACGCGATACGAAAACAAAACGTCACACAATTTTTTTTTTCGACACAAAACTTTTGTAAACGCTCTGGCAGGATTGCGCCTGACAAAATTTATCAAAATAAAGAATTGAACTAAAATTATAAAATGCTCAAAGTGATTTTTGTTCATGAAGTTCAGTTTGAAATTCTTATGAAAATAGTTTCTTTATCAGTATTATTCTTGAAAAAGTCACCGATTGTACGCACGAAATACATGGATCTGTTTACCAAAAAGACATTTGTAACACTTTATATTTTTCTCAGCTTTAGTACTAGTTTAATGAAAGTAAGCGAATTTCTTACTTAATTTAATAATAAATGAAAATTTAATTCCCAAGGAGAAGGGCAGAAAAGCCTCGATTTTTGTCCCCACGGAATGGTGATTTTTTAAAGATGTTTTTATTACTTTAATGTAACTTAAAATATGTATTTACTGCAATTTTTATTGATATTTATTTGAAGATTGATTATATGTGTACAAAATCAGAAGCATATGTTTGTTTACTAAATGTTAATGCATTTAATTCTATCAATTCGACATATATATATATTTTCAATATGAAGTGCTCATAACATCACACTGTAGTTTTTTCATATGTTTATACGTGAAAAAATAAAATAAAACGCATCTAAAAATTACAATGATATTATGAATATTTCGAATTCAAAACTAATTGAATGTGACAATCTCAAAACTTTCTTCTATCGTATAAATGTTAATGCTTCCTAAAAAAATTAAGCATAACAGTCCCACTGGTTAAGTGATTTACACCAAAATCTAATCAGTTACAATTTATGTCTAGTTCTAACTGAATCGAGTTCGATGAAAATCTGTGCGTTAGTTTTTGAAACAGAACCATTAAGAAAATCGTAAAAAAATCTGGATAGAAATGTCACCTATTGAGCAATTTACTCCCAAAACTAAACAGCATTAATTTATAACGGAGTTTAACTAAATCTGAAGTTTGATGAAAATTCATGTTTCAGTTCTTAAGATAGAGCTATTGTGATGATCATAAATAAAGCCGCCAAGCAGCGCCAATTCCTAGGAGATTTACCCCAAAAAAGCAATTAGCATCATATTATCATGAACTGACAGAATCTGAAGTTTTATGAAAATTCGTCCAATAGTTTTTGAGATATAGCTACTGTGGAAATCGTGAAAAAGGCAGCACAGCAGTGCCATCTGTTGGGCAATTTACAACAAAAATAATCAGCAGTTGTTTACATCAGGGACTTACTTAACCTTCCGTCTACCAGACAAAACACCCATTTATCTACGGCAACACCTAATTTTAATTCCAAACTTGCAAACGGCACCAGTAATATTTTAATATAATTTTGCTTTTACAATGAAAGCTTTAATTAAGGAATTCGTAATATCTAGACAAGTCCTTTATAAATTCCGGTGTCAATCGACAATTTCTCATTTTACCATTGACACCAGAAATATTGATGTCGGGTCCAATGGACCCGTCTGGTAGACGGAAGGTTAATCTAAAGTTTTATTGAATTCCGCCCTTTAATTTTTTAGAATGAGTCCCCGCAAAATTTGTGTCATATACATACACACATACATGAGAAACACAAAGAAAGACACATTTTTGGGGGTTCTCTGACCCCTAAGACCTGCAAAATCGTCGAAAACCGAAAATCGAAAATTTTCACGGATCAAATACTTTCTTGTAAAGATAGAAGAAAGTAAAGCCAGTCCGATGTGGCAATCCCAAAACTTTCTTCTATGTCATACATATTAATGCTTCTAAATTCGCTATCACAGTTCCAAAATTGAATGGCAAACCAATCTATGTCCATCATGGGGATTTACACTATTATTAAAAACATCATATTTTTTAACTTTCATATTCATATCAACAAAGCTTGAAAGTTTCAAGTTTCACTATCTTTCAGCGTTAAGATAAAATAAAATAGACAAAAAATAATGTTGTTTTTAATAAAACATAATTTTTATTCAATACTCTTTTGTCTTTCAATTTAGTTAATATATCAGTCATCGTGTTATTTGATAATCCTCTCCGTGTTATTTTATACCAGAATTAAAAAAATTTTGCAAGAAATAAAGTATGTTCTCTCATCTTTTGCTTTCTCCTTTTATGATCGCTTAAAGCTGACATAATCCATCAATGTTATTCCATGAAATCCTCTACTCGAGATTTCTTATTGGCTTAAAATCATCTTTCTTTTTTCGAGACTATATGAAAATAATATCGCAGTAAAAATATCTAAAGCATGGTCAAAAAAACTAAAAAACAAGTAATGCTCCAAGCGTGAGAAAGCTATACTGTATTAGGTAGGTGTCACTTGCTGCAAATTTGTTAAGGTGACCTTCGATTGTTAATTATTCAAAAGTATGATTAAAAACTACAGATATGTATAAAATAACAGTATTTTTCTAAGCATAAACTAGTTGGATGTGCCAATCCCAAAATCAATCGTCAATCTCATACGTACGTTTTAATATTTAAAAAAATACTTACACATGTTAATGCTTTTATAATTTTAATTCAATACTAAGCCACCTTTGATTTTCATCTTAAATTTCTGCTTCAGTCAATGGACAATAGAATGCTAGGCAATATTTTTTTTCAAATTCAGGGATGACCTACTTGCCATACTCAAAAATAATCATACACAAAACATTTGGTTCAATTCTATGCATAACTTCATACACTTTTAGGTGGTACAATATTTAAAATAGTACAAAAATCGCTATTACAGCGCCCCCTTCCAGCAGATGTTTTTCAAATTCACGGAGAACCAACTAGCCATAGCCAAACACTTATACAAAAAATTTCGTTCAATTGAACGTATAACTTCATGCATTTTTAGGTGATACAATATTGAAAATGGTTCAAAAGTCGCTATTGTAGCGCCCCCTTCCAGCGGATTTTTTTCAAATTCAGAGAGGACCAACTAGCCATAGCCATACACTTACACAAAAAATTTGGTTCAATTCGATGCATAAGATCATGCATTTTTAGTCGGTACAGTATTGAAAATGGCACAAAAATCGTTATTGCAGCGCCCCCTTCCAGCGGAATGTTTCAAATTAAAGGAGGACCTGCTTGCTATAGCCAAAAACATCCATAAAAATTTTAGATCAATTCTATGCATATCTTCCTACACTTTTTGATGGTAGAATGGCGACATACGGGCACACAGACAGACAGACAGGCAGACACACGGACAGACAGACCTTTTGTAAAAACATGTTTTTTGGAATCTCTGACCCATAAAATATGTAATTCTGTCGAAAACCGGAAATAGGAAAAATTTCGATTACAATACTTTCTTCTATTGGAGATAGAAGAAAGTAAAAAACTAAACATAGTTCGTACAACTGTCCTTAATTATAGCTGATATGCATCGAATTTTCGCCATAAACAATCATTATTTTAAACTGATTTATCTCAAAGTGTATTTTTTATTTTAAATTATTTCGTATGAAAGAGATCTCTTGGAACGGCTTAATATTTGTTCTTGAAATTTTTCGAAGATTTCAGATTTCATCGATTACACCTATATTTAGGGTTCAATTAGAATTTAATAAAAATTTCTTTGGCACGCTATGATTTTTAAAGTCAAAATGACCGCGATTCATACATAATTTAGTTTATTAGAGAAGAATAGGATGTGCAGACATATTAAAATAGCTTAAATTCTGTATTTAATAGTTGGATAATAGTAATAATAATAATAATAATAATAATAATCATAATAATAATAATAATAATAATAATAATAATAATAATAATTTTTACCAATTATTGCTGTTTATGATTTACTGTGTTTGTCAATAATAATAAATAAAATCGTATGTTTAGTTTAATCTAGATACTTTAAATGTCGATAAGGTTATATAATCATAATTTTCTATAAATCTATAAATTTTAGATTTTGAGCATCAACCAATTCGATGTTGTAACCCCATGATTATATATTTTACCCTAATTGACAGGGTTGGCACGGTTTAAACCAATTGGTTTTTTTGAAAAAATCTAATGATATTATCTCATTTTTCTTTATAAATTAAGACATACAAATTATTGTATATAAATATTTTCTACTTTTAACACTTTTTTTCAGCAATAAGTATTAGATATAGTGGGCCTAGGTTATTTTTTTATATATAGGATGAAAATCAGTATGCATTGCTGAACATATTCCATTGCTGTAAAGAAAAATCTTAGAACATGAAAATTGATCAAAGATAAAATAGATAAAAAATATTCAAAATTTAGTATAAAATATTTTCATTAAAAAAATGCAGATTAGTTAAAGCAATCTATCATAACATGCACAAGCTTTTGAATATGGAGCTACATAACTTGATGATCTTTAAGATTTTGTAAAACTATAAAAGAAAATTTTTTTTGATTGGGGAGATAATCTTTAAAAATTAAATCAAAATATGAAGTTGTATAAGAGAGTATTCAAAAACTGGGTGCTAGTTATAGTATTTTAACAATAACAAACTAATTCCCCCCCCCCCCTTTGTTATCTTCTAAATCTAATGACCATAAATGTTGATTTCAAATTGTCTCTCAAAAAACAAAACCCCCAAGAAGTATCTCAAATTTATTTATTTTTTTTAAATTGTGGAAAATAATATTTACATTCATCAAACTACATCAGATGTTTATTATAAGTAATCAAAAGATTGTTTATAAAGATTTTTAAAGTATCAATGTTTCACTGTGTAGAGTAGTTCATTGTTTGGACATAAGATTGTTTACTAATAACTGTTTAAATTAAATTATGATTTTTTTTCAATTTTTCACATAATTCACTATAATTATTTAATTTAAATTATTTTTAAATGAATTTATACTACTTATAATCCAACAATGTCTATTTTTATTAATAAATATGCATGTATGTGTACTAAAAAAGGATGTTTTAAAAAAAAACCCGGTTTAAACCAAAAAAACCTGGTTTAAACCAAAAAACCGGGTTTTTTGGGGTTTTTTTTAAAAAAAACCTGGTTTTTTCCAACCCTGCTAATTGATTACCTTTAGAAAAATAAGTAAGTATACAGGGTGTTTCGCTACCAGACCGACAAACTTTGAGGGGTGATAGTAGACATGAAGACAAACCTTATTAAATAGGAAGCCATGGGGCGCAAACGTCTTCTATAGGAGCTAGGGGCCATTAAAGTTTACGGTCCAAAAATTCAAACGATGATAAAAAACGGAAAAAAGGGTCGATTCGTTTACGATTTTCACTAAAATCATTCTTTATAACACAATAAAAAAAAAAAAAAAAAAAAAAATATATATATATATATATAAAGGTTACATTCAAAAATTGTCGATAGAGTTCGCTTTAGACTTTAGAGTAATGAACAACTACTTTTTACCGTTATTTTGTGCATGGGATTGAAATTATTTTAAAGTTTAGACTTTAACTTAAATTTTAATCCCATAATCGGAAACATTGGGATTGGGTAACTGGCGAAATTTTAACTGCGAACAGAGGGGCGGATTTTAAACATTCATAAACATTATACAAACTGATCGATATTGTTGCGGTTTGCGTGTAGTTCACTCCCTTGGTAATTATTTTATTTCAAATGACTTACAGCTCTTGTGTATCCATTTTTTGATAGAGGGCGCTTCCGACACATCTCCGACATTTCAATGGCATTACTCCTGTGTGTTTTACTACCAGACCGAAATACTTGCAGGAAGTGTTAGGGATACAAAGCGACTCGGAATCACATAGGAATGTAACATTGAAAATGCCTTTTTAGGGAGCTGTGGTTAAAAGAAGCAGAGGAAAAAGCAACAGAAACAGATAGTGAAACAGCAACACGTTAATGTGGCAGAAAGCAATTTAGTTAAAGGTTTTACTACAAAAGGTATCCGAAATTACGACCAGAAGTAGTCGGGCATGCTTGATAGCAGTGTCGCATGCAATTCCTTACGCTTTGAAAGATTCCTGGCATTTCGGATAGCTTTCTAGCAGCTACAGAAATTCGAGTTCACAGGTCTTCCAATGACGGTACAGGAGTCTCATACATTCACCTTTCCATTTGATACCAGCAGAAGAAGTCCATACAAATTCAGATTCAGATTGAGCCAGGTGGTGGTGGTGGTGGGGGGATACTAATTGATTTGAGCTCAACTAGCCCCACCCAGCAATGTTTATTTAAAAAATGCAGCACAATTATACAGTAATAAAATAAAGGTAGATAACAAAAAGTAATTGATATAATGAAGTAGGTGCGACGATCTGGCAGGCCAACGAACCGGGCCATCACTACCTATCCATCGCTGTCCACATGTTACGTTGAGGTGTCTGCGAACATCATTGGCAAAATGTGGAGGAGCCCCATCGTACTATAGAGTGGCGCAACGAAAGAGAAACATGTGCTTTTACCAAAAGTTTCGACAGAACGTGTAGTAGAAATATCAAGTGGTTTTTTCCCTGCTTCTTTTAACCCTAACTTGTAAAAAAGACATTTTTGACATTACATTATATTATGATTCCGAGTCGTCTTTGCATCCCTAACACTTCCTGGAAGTATGTTGGTCTGGTAGTAAAACACCCTGAAGTAATGCCATTGAAATTTCGGAGATGTGTCAGAAGCACCCTCTAACAAAAAATGGGGATACCAATGCTGTACGTCATTTTGAACAAAATAATTACCATGGGAATGACTTACACGCAAACCGCAATAAAATCGATTAGTTTGTCAAATGTTTTTGAGCGTTCAAAATCCCCTCCTTTGTTCACAGTTCAATTTTCGCTAGTTAACCGATAACAATGTTTCCGATTTTAGGTTTAAAATTTAAGTTAAAGTCTAAACATTAGAATAATTTCAACCCCGTGCACAAAATAAGGGTAAAAAGTAGTTGTTTTTAACTCTAAAGTCCAAAGCGCCCTCTATCGACATTTTTTGAACGTAACCTTTAAAATATTTTTACAAACAAAACGTGATATAAAGAATAATTTTAGCGAAAACCGCAAACGAATCCACCCTTTTTTCCGTTTTTTATAATCGTTTGAAGTTTTGGACCTTAAACTTTAATGGCCCCTGGCTCCTACGGAAGACATTTGAGCCCCATGGTTTCCTATTTAATAATGTTTGTCTTCATGTCTACTATCACCCCTCAAAATTTGTTGGTCTGGTAGCGAAACACCCTGTATAAAGGAAAGAGGTCCTCCAAAAAATCAACAAGGTCCAGGGCTTCCAAACGTTTTAAAGAATCTCATAAAATGGTTGTATTTAGATTATTACTTAACTTTTAGCATCCAAATTTCAAAATATTTTTCTTTTGAATAGTCAACCGCCCAATCCAAAGTTGCAGGTGTGACATTTACACAACTTAATTTAGTCACCAGCAAAAAAATTTTTGAGCATTGGTTTCAATTTGTATGAATTTCAATGTAGACCACTTACACATACATTTATCCAAATCTGAAAATTGTCCGATGTATCATTTATTTATTAAAAAAAAATAATTTCCCCCTGTTGCGGGTGTGACATAAAAAGGACATGCATTTTCATCTTTCAGTGCAAAAATGCAAAACTCTGTGAATTATGACAACTGAGTGAATTGATATTTTTATATATTAGACAGTAATACTTAAATAATTATTCTATGAAAAAATTAAATTACTTACTCAATTCTTGCTTTTGTGGAAAATATTCAAAATTTTCATTGCGGATGTGACGCCCTGTTGCGGGTGTGACTTGTATGGCCAATAAAATAATGACATACACAAATATTTTCAAGGCAGATTTTTTTAATTAAAGAATTAATCAATATTACAATTATAATATCTAGAGAGGAAAATATTAAAAAAAAATTTCATTTCCAATCTTGAATTTATAATTTCTGGTGGTGGTAGCTTTTTTTAAAAAAAATGCTCTTTTTTTTTCCTAGGATGCATCTGACTGACTGGGCCAAATATGCACGTTTTCTTAAATTTTTTTTCAAACATTCTAATTCTATATCGTCACCATCCATTTGTCTTATTTGTCCATCAAAGTTTTCACTTTTTTAATGTCGAGAATAAAACAACTTCTACAAAATCTCCAACTGCACATTCATCGTTGGATATTATATCCTTGTCAAAGTATGGATACATCTAACTGACTGGGCCAAATATGCACATTTTCTTGATTTTTATTCCGATACTCTTATTTTATAATATCCCCATTCATTTGTCTTATTTGTACATCAAAATTTTCACTTTTTTTCTTTTTTTTTATGTGGAGAATAAAACAACTTCTACAAAATCTCCAACATTAACTCTTGTCATTGGATATTATATTTTTGACAAAATATGGTAACAAACAAATTCTCTTGTGATCACTTTCTGAAGTTATTGCTACATTAATTGTTCCTACATCAATAAAAACAACATGATGTATCGATTGAATGTTGGGCTCCGATTGTGCTTGGTGCCAGCATTCATGAAGCATTTTCACAATACCTTCTGAAATTTCACTTTCAGCAAAGTCCTTTTATATTTTTTAGGACTTTTTTCTACACACATCGCAAAATCTGAAGCTGAATTTATAGTTGCAGAGCGTTGCTAGAGTTATTATTTTCTTGGCAACTGCACCAACCCCATCGACAACTCCTTTACCATGAGATGAAATGCAAAAGGATTGTCATCCTTTACCATGATTTTTTAAAATAGTCTCTTCTTTTCTCTCCTTGCTTTGTCTCTTTCCTTCTTTTGTTGTAGATATGCTTCATATTTAAAAGGGTTTTCCTTAATCTTTTTTCAATATCGTGATCTTTCTGTACTCTTCATTCTCTGCAAAAGAGAAGAAATTAATGTGTAAACTGAATAAATATAGCACTACCAATCCAAAAATATAAGCTGAACAAATTTTTAATAGTTATCCCTTGAAATTTCTAATCTTACATAAAGTTAATTATGTTAAATTTTGGTTAATTTCAAACTGACTATATACATTTTATGCTAACTTAATAAACATTTTAACAGTTTCTATTATTCTTACTTCTACTTTTTATTTAATTTGAATTAAAAGAGAAAAAAATCTTCCCCTAATATTGATTTACTTATTTTAAAAAACTAAAAAAATATATATTAGATAAATACTATCAAATAACAAAATTTAAAAAATGTATATAAAAAAAACAAAATTAACAAATATAAAGAAAATTGCTAAAATATTGTTTCGTAATTTTCTTTTTTAAATTTCTATAAAAATCTTACCTTTTAAATTAATTTCTTAATCATATATCACTAATAAAAATATTTTCTTGCAGTAAAGCAACAATTTTATCAATCCAAACTGAATAAATTAACTGCACACAGTGTCACATGCTCAGATGATGCAAATTTTTATTTATTAACTGGAATTCCCTTTATTAAACCAAAGGGTATAGTTAAAACTGCCAAGTACATGTTTTTCAGTGGATTATTCTTTTATAAATTTACATATAATTTGTTCAAATACGCATTTGTAATCAATTTTAAAAGACGTTGCGGGTGTGACTTTAATTAAATGTCACACCCGCAACAGGGACATGTCACGCCCGCAACGCTCAATAATTATAATTAAAATATTAATTAATTTCTTTTGTGTCTGTAATTCAAAGTACCTTAATAAACTATTTTTGAATATAAAGTTTCATAACTTTAAATCAAAAATATTTTTCTGCAGAGATATAAATGTAACTTTTTGTTGCGGGTGTGACACAATAATTAAGAGTAATTAAATATGCTTACCTTTTGTAATGAAGATTAGTGAACACTTCTCTGCAGACAAAAACTCTCAATAATAGCTGTCAGATCATATATATCCAAGTTTGGATATTTTCAGAATGTTTGTTCAGCTGTACGAGACCATGAAATGTAAAGATTTTTGCCGCAGTCTATTTTACAAAGTCATAGTGTCACTTTATTAATTAAAATAAGTATGTTAATGGCAAAAATTTAATTCTTTTTTGATAAAATATGAAATAGTACACTCTTAACAGTTAATATGCAAAATTTCAATCATATTTAAAGAAATTTAAATTTTCATCCTCATGTCCATTTTTTCGTGGATTGAGCGCAACAAAATCGTTAAAAATATTCAGATTGCATATTCTGAAAACAGCTATAAATCCAGATGTTCTCTTGTGACTTTACAAAATAATTTACTTTTTCAAAAGATAAAATAAAACGTAAATGGTACACGTTAGATAAAAATATGTTATTACTAATATTAATATTATAAATGACGGCATTACCCTTAGTCTTTACATCTGAAGGAGCAACGAATGAAGTTTAAAAATTGTATAAAAATGTGCTTTTTGATAATATAAGTAACATTAATATTATAAATGGTCGTGGTCTTTGCTCTTAGACTTTGCATCCGATAATATGATGACAGAACAAAATCAGGCATAAGTTACGTAAAAAAATACGTTTTGATAGTATTAGTAATATTAATATTATAAATTGTCGGCGCTGTGTATAATCTTTGCATCAGGAAGCAAAATCGTAATAGCTACTTTACGCAAACTGTGATAGTATGATAAACAAATTGTAAGAAACAAAATTTAAAGAATAATTTATATTTCTTATTTTCTATTTAGAATTAATAATTTTAAATATTTTAAATTTTAGAGATGTTTGATAAAATGCTATTTAATTTTATATTGGCGGTGTCGCCTAGCAACCAAAATGTACCAAATTATATCTAAATGAAAAACGTTTTCTGTGTAAACGATAAATTGTGAGTGAAATACATTATATTTTTATTTCTATAGTTTTTACCTAAGCTGTGTAAAAAAATATTCTTTTTGTTTTCGAATGATTTTTTAGAGAATATGTGTTAAAATATTACGGTTTATAATGGAGTTGTTTTTTGTTAATTTATCTATGTTCGAAAAAAACTGAGATTAGTTTTTTCATGAGAATAAACTGTTTAAAACGAGAGATGTGTATATAATTTAGAGTTGAATAAAAAATTGATCGTAATTTTGAACATTGGATAATCAAGAGAAGTTATCGAAAGCCAAATTTAAACCGAAGCTCCCATTTTTGCTTCGTTCGGCATTTCAAACCGCCAATGTAAAGAAAAAACTTTAAGAAAACAATATTAATATTTGGAATTTTGCTCCTTTATTTCTCGCTTGAAGGTAATTAAAATAGTATATTTTCTATCAAATGAGAATACTTTTTCTTCCGCCAAGAAATAATTTTTAAGACTATATTAGATATCATTTTTAACGAATCAAACATATATCAAACATAAAATATAATCAAACATATTTGTATTATTTTGTAGAAAATAATTTTCATCATTTTATTTAACAAAAATTCTGTTTTTTTTTCTTTACATGTTTATTACAAATTGTGTATTTTGAATTCATTTGTCAGAATGATTAAAGATTCCAAATTTGCATTGCAATATTAATTTTACTTTCAACCATTTTTTTTTAAATATATCTGACGAAATTATATTTCTACTAAATATGTCAATGACCTCAAAAAAGCAGCAAAAAATATGCTCCAACTTTAAACGGCTATTATTCGGTCAATTTTAATCATAGAATAACGGCACTTTTTTCTCCTTTATTTGTCAGTGTATCAGGAAAATATTACTAAATATAATTTATAGGACAGCGGAACCCCATAAGAATTTACATTTCGTAATTTTTTATGAAATATTTTTATTGACCTAAATCGCTTTTAAAATATTTCTTTACCTCATTTAAAACATTTTTGTATGTCCATTTTTAAAGGTTTAGCATATCTGCCAACTTGTACGGATTTTTCATACCACTAAAATTTTATGGAAGATTATAGCTAGCTGAATCACCGAAATTCAAGAAATTTTAAGAGTTCAAATAAGTTAAATTTTTTCATTAAATTTTAGTGGTAGGTAGTTGGCAGCTATGGTTTAGGAATTAGTCATTGGTCATCGTTGAGAGTGGGCACCCTGTATATCAAAATTCCGTTACCTCTTCACTAAAAATCCCCGATTCCGAAACCGAGATTCCATGTTAACCAACCTTCAAAACTTAGAGGTGCAATCACTTATTACCTAATTTGATTATTAAAATACGATTTTTAACATCAAATAATATGCACTATAATATGCACTTTTAAAAAATTATCATCTTAAATTTTCGATATATTTAAAAATTGACCATAAACTTCGAAATTTCCACTTGATGAAATTTTACCATCTTTTTAAAGATGTTTAAAATTTACGGACACACTTTATTTAAAATGTATATCGTCGGCATCTGAGGTTAACTTTATGATGAAAAAAAGAAAACCCGTATTTTTATTTGCTCGCGTAACAGTTGAAATATGCCAAGTGATACTTGTATGTCTGATTTTCATTAGAAATAATAATGTATTAAGGAATAATTCAGAAACTTCCATTTAAGCGACAGTTTGACTAAATTTCATTCTTACGTGCATTATTCCGAAATGAGACATAAAATAATGCGAAAAACTAAAGATAATTTTAAATAAATGATAATTTAGAAAATATTCTGAAACTTTCATACTCAACTTCTGAAACTTTCATGTTCAATTCATACATTTTTTTCAGTATTCATCTGAAGTGTTTATTCTTTTTTAGAAACAATCTTTGCATGCATTTATATTTTCAAATTAATCATCATGTCAAAATCCAAGTTTTTTTTTTCAAGGGTCTACCATCTCTCAAGGGGTAGTGGTATTACCATAAAATGCCTATATTAGAAAAGGGGCAGTCACCATTAATTTAATATGTTAATTTTGAAAGTGGTTTCATATTTCCCAATATTCCATAGAAACGTAATTTAGAAAGTCTTTAAAGGCTTTTATAGAATATTTATTGTTCCTACTTACCCCCAAGTGGTAGCGACACTGGCATAGAACATAGAGGATCATGGTAATGTAGGAACATGGGAATGATCTATGTAGGATCAGAAAGTGTCACCATTGATTCAAAACCATCACTTTTATAATGGTTTTATTACTTCCTGAGCTTGCACAGAAGTCGTAATTTACGATTTTTTTAGAACGCGTTTCGCACCGCCCTTTCGCTTCACAACTTTTAATTTCAAATTTACTCCCGGTAGATCTTAAGACATTTATATTTTGTAAATAATTATCATGCCAAATTTAAAGTTTCTAGACTCCTTACAATAAAATTCCATATTTTAAATATTTTTGTATCCTGCACTCCCTGTTGATAGTGTCACCGACATAAAATGTAGCTCAAGTTTGTTATGTTTCAACAGATTCTATCACCACCAATTTACTTTTGAAATCAGTTTGATACGTGCTCAGATTGCTTACAGATTGCCATTGAGAGAGTTTTTACTTTATTAAAAATTTTGCAGCATTTGCTGCATCGAAACTCTACCACTTTTACAGACTATCTTTATTCTGACGAATGAGAATGCTTTACTATATAGTTAATTAAAAGATTTTTATCAAAGTGGTGGAGTAATGATGAAGGAAATCCTGCAGATTTTTAACAGTGTAGGACGCCTTTTCGCACAAATTTCGAATTTTCAAGAAAATGCTAGAGATTATTTATATCTTATAAGCAAATTTCATGCTTCTAGTCGCTTCAGTAACACAAAAATCGCATTTTATAACGTTTTTGGCTCCTGCACCCCTTTGGATTTGTGGCATCGACATAAGAAATTGCATGTGTTTAAATCCGGGTGAAAACCATCATTTTGCTACCATTACTTTTGAAACGGTTCGGTAGTTCCGGAGATTAAACAAACAGACAGACAAACAAAAAAACAAACAGACAGACAGACAGACAAACACACACGCAAACAGACAGACAAATAAACAAACAAACAGATAAACAAACAAGCAAACAGAAAAACAAAAAAGCAGACAGATAGACAATCAAACAGACAGACAGACAAAAAACAGAAAAACAGACAGACAGACAGACAGACAAAGAAACAGACAGACAGACAGACAAACAGACACACAAGCAAACAGACAAGCAAACAGACAAGCAAACAGACAGACAAACAAACAAGAAAAGAGGCATACAAGCAAACAGACAGACAGACAAAGAAATAGACAGATAAACAAACAGACAGACAAACAAACACATAAACAAATAGACAAAAAACATACAAACAAACAAATAGTCAGACTGACAAACAAACAGACAGAAAAACAGACAGACAGACAAACAAACAGACAAACTAACAAACAAACAGACAAACTAACAAACTAACAGACAAAAAGACAGACAAACAAACGCGCGTATTTCCCCCTCCCCTTTTAAATTTCGAATTTTTAAGGAAATGTTAGGGATCATTTACATCTTATAAGTAATTACCATGCTAAATTTCATGCTTGTAGTCCCTTTAGTAACTCAAAAATTGCATTTTTTAAACGTTTTTTGCTCCTGCACCCCTTTGGACTTGTGGCATCGACATATACACTATGTTTGATTCCGGGCGAACACCATCATTTTGGTACCATTACTTCTGAAATCGATTCGATAGTTCCGGAGATTAGCTCCTACAAACAAACAAACAAACTTTTTCTCTTTATTATATAGGTATAGACGACATAAGATATAACCTATGTTGGATTCAGGATATTAGGATATTAGGTAATGAGAACTCGCTCTTTAAAATATTCCCATCGGATTACACGAGATTTCGCGATTCGAAAATTTCAGCGAAGGGCAGCACTGTAAAACATTTGTGCAACGGTTATTCCATAAAATTGGTGGCAGCCTTGCTGCCTCCAATTTTGTGGAGTACTTTAACCGATACAACTGGAGTAACAGTGCGAAGTTACACCAGTAATATATGTTTAAATTACACCATTATATAAGTGAAAAATTACTCTGTAAAATGGAAGTCGTAGCTGCCACCAATTTTAGGGAGTAACATAACACAAATGTTTTACAGTGAGGCTTTTACGGGAAGATCTATTCTAATTTAGAAGTAAACGAATTCACAATGAATTTCACAAAGCTTTTTATTTAAAATTTTTAAACCTAGCGAAATAGCATTCTCAAAGTGAGTTACTTGCTAAGCAAATAACTAAAAGCACAGCTGAGTGCATTGGATGAGGGGGGGGGGGGAGGGGGAGGGTAAGAAAAATAATGTGCAGCAGGAAATAGTGACAATGGTCCTAGTTCTGGAAATTGGGGAAATCGCCCCAGGAGATAAAAGATGAGCGGGAGGGCGGATCCTTAATGGTAACGTGACGAAGGGGGGGACATAAAAGAAATTTTCAAAAGTGAGTCTCACGCAATGATGACACCCATTATGTGATAAGAGTTCACGATGATATTTGTAGTTCTATTATCGTGATCCCCGAAATTTCGATGTTACAGTGGACAAAAGATTCTTTTAAAAATCGCATATTAAGCTCCTATAAACTTCATCTTCCTTTCGAATGCCATAGGCATTGATAGTGCAAAATAAAGCTGAAAAATGTGAAATTTTAAGCTTAATGTGAAGTTTCATGTTTAATACTGCCTCAAAAGAAAAAAAAAAAAAAAAAAAAAATAGAAAAAAAAAAATAAATAAATAAATAAATAAATAAATAAAAATAAAAATAATTATAAAAAAAAATCTTGCGATTTATTTAAAATCCCTGAAATATTTTCGATCTATCAAATAATTTTCACTTATTTTTGCGAAGACAAAAGAAAAAAAAAATATGTGAACAGAAAGAACATAATACTCTATGATGACATTCTATCGTCACTTAAATGAAATGAAATACTGTAGAACTGGACTATAACGGAGATATTAGGGCATCAAAATTTTCTCGTTATATATATATATATATTGTAATAATCCATTTGAAAATTCATGCTATGAAATGGAAAAATAAGTAAAAATTGAAATAACACTTGCTTATTATCTCGCATACAGGGACAACTTTATGTTTGATACATAAATTTGCTGACTTGCGTAAGAAAGCTCCATACGTTGACAGATAGAGTTGACTATTAACCCCTTAACTGGTTGTTTCTTTTCCGTTCAATAGATTAAAAATAATGGATTCACAGCGCTATTATTTAAATAAAATGTTTGTAAAATTTAGTCTAAACATTTCGCCTTTAAATAGTATAAAATTAAAAAAAAATTAGTTCAAAATTTAATTTTGAAATAATAAAAATAAATTTTGAAATAATATAAAATTTTGAATAAAATTTTAATTTCAAAAAGCTTTAAATGATGAATTAGGCAAATTCGTCTTGCCCGAACGACGTACGAACGGCAAATCAGTTAAGGGGTTAAATTATCAAAAATATCGTTGTTACCATTCGCGCATGCACAGATAAAAATTATCTCATGCAACTACTCATACATCTAAAAATATTTAATATATTTATATTCCAATTGCACTATATATTGTTTCCACTATATTTTTTCAATTTTTCTGAAACTGGCGTTAAATTTGGTCGAAAATCCTGCATGATGTAAGCTAAAAATATACAAGACTTTTTTTAACCATTTCAATAAAAAAAAAAAAAAACGCTATATTTTTATGGATAAAATTAATGGACAGGTTCTACAATATCCACATATTTGTATGCTGCAGCGATCGATCATTTAGTGCATTATAATGTACAGGGTGACCCCAAATATTATATTTATTCTTTGATTTTTTCTCAGCCCCTTAATTTGATCTTTTTCGGTCCCCTAAATTTGATAAGGTGGACACCTTATCAAATGAACGGTGATAAATATGAGGTCAAATATACCTCTTATAATACTGAAGTTCCAAAAGAATCCGACTAATATATTTTTTAAATATTCGATAAAATATGTAAAATTGAAAATGTCCGGTCATTAATGGCCATACAGTGTACATTAATGGTCTACACGGGCCGAAAATTCCAGGCCCGAGCCCGACTCGCTCCACAGAAAAAAATTCGGCCCAGCACGAACGAAAAATATATTGGCCCGACCCGGCCCAAAAGTTAAAATTTTGGTGCAAGCTCGGCCAGGCCCGAAAAAAAAAGTTTTAAAATTCGACCCTAACCCTGCCTGAATGAATGATTTCTGTGAATTTCTACAGAACATTGATCTTTAAAATTACGAAAGAGTTCAGACCAAAAAAACTTACATTAGTCTTTTTTTTTTCATGTTTATAATCTCCATTTATGCAGAAGTGCCGTAGGCTGCGATATTTATGCTTTTAATGAACCTTTCTTTGTTGTAAGAAAATGTTTAGTCACATCATTAGTATTATTAATCCATATTCCATGTAATATTAGATATAAAAATCTAAAAAATGGTATATGGTGAAAGTAAAATCTTCTAAGACGGAATTGCATTGGAAAGAAAAAATACGTTCCCTTCTTAGCAAATGTAAATGTTTAACCTTTTTTTTTTTTTTTTTTTTTTGTATTGTTGTATTCATTTTGCATGGATGAACAGTTAAAAAGAAATTTGCAGTTTTTTTGTTTAAAATAAATTTCCATCAGAATCATGCTTTTTTTTCATGCGTTTAGCTCTATTTTAATAAGCCTAGTAATCTATGATTCTTTAAAAAGAATAAATTCTAATATTTAATTGTAGAATAATGACGACTTAAAAGTATATGCTTTTATTGCAAAAAATTTTGGACCCAGCCAAGTTTTATTGATTTATGAACAGACTAGGCCACGTCGAGAAAAGCATTTTCATACGGGATGATTCAACAGAAACTGATTATTTTGGTCCGTGAAGACTAGGAAGAATGAAATCAGTCTCGACTTCGTACGGAAAAAATACGTTAGGCCCGGCCCGATACTCCAGGAAAAAGATTAAGCCCGAGCCCGGCCTGAAAATATTAGTGACTAGGCCCAGCCCGGTCCGTGTAGATCTCTAGTGTACATACGCATACAGGCTAATCATAAAACACCAAAAACAAACTGTGAAACCAAACCTGATAATGTAAGGAAATACCTCCATACATGCAATGCATATTGACATTCATACAAAATCGTTCTAGAAATAACAAAAGTGGTTTTAGGGACCTGTAAACGGAAAGGTATACCAGAATGCAATAGTCATTCTTTTTCTTCCTTGATTATATGTCTCCACGCTTTATATACGAAAAATAAAAATTAAGTAATTTTCAATGTTGTCAGTGAATAACCTGGTTAATGTTATTTTAAGGCTATTCCTAAAACAAAAATTGCAAAATAAAATTTTAAAAATTTACTGTAAAAAATAATGTTACTAAACTCCAAATTCTATATCTAAAAAGTTTCATACAGGAAATAAGTTTCTCTATTGTTCAGTTCAGACAAGTTATTTAACGAACTGCAGTGAAAGAGACTGTAATTAAATTAAATCAAACCGTGGTTAATTTTTCCATCATTTTTTTTCTACAATTCAAAATGAAACTAGAAAATGCTAGGGCCATTCAAGATTTCCCTAGCATTTTCATAAATTCTATATTCCTGACTATTATAAGCTTACCTCAGGCGATTATGCCACTGGGCTTTTCTTCACTACCACTGAGTTAGTAACTACATATTTTAGGTAGCTTTCATTACAAAAAGTAAAAAGCTACCTATTGCAGCCGTCCGGAGGAAAGCACTTCCAAACAATTTTGGTACATTTTCACCGATCATGACCCCCAGACCCCAAAACCACCCTCTGTTCAAATGTTGACATATATATATATATATATAACCATATATATATATATATATATATATATATATATATATATATATATAACCATATATATACACTGGTGTCCAAAAGTTAAGCATAATTGGTAATTAAGTAGTTATTTTTAAGTAATGAAAGAAATATGAATCGGAATGTGCTGAAACTCCAGGTGTGTAAACAAAATAGTACGCGTCACATATTTTCGCGAAGAGTTTTCCCCGAAATCGAACAGGGGACCGTCAACAAATTGAAAAAGAACGAAGATCTTTTGGATAACCCTGTCAAAACTAATGTAGCAAAAGCGTTCAAACTGCACATTATGATTAATTGGCTTATTGTAATGTACTGTGTTAATTTTTACAAGGATAGCATGTATACTCGTAGAGAAATTAAGGTTTTTATAAAAACAGTCCTAAATTTTTCCAAGTATTTTGCTTATAATTTGCAGAGTTCTTATTATAAAATAATGTTCTTTTCTGAAAATATGACAAACATCATTGTACACAATACCCAGTCATCAGAATTTAAAAATAATAAAAATTGTATGAAAAATGAGTATGTTTAGTAAATAATTTTTCATTGCGCATGCGTCAACGATATCAAAACGTCATTTGCATATTGTGTTAGCTAAATGTATAGAGCAACTTCTGTAAAAGTTTCAAAAACATAGCTTGAAAATTCTGAAAATGGGAGCCTATAGAATCAACTCAAAATCCGTTATTCCTAAAGGAAGCAAAAAAATCAGGGGTTTTACCTAAATATAGTTGTACGTGCAATATTGTGTAGGCACTAAACAATGGAATATGGATACAGCCCCTCATCTTTTTGCTTCATTTAGGGAATAAAGGATTTTGAGTTGATTCTATAGGCTCCCATTTTCAGAATTTTCAAGCTATGTTTTTGAAACTTTTACAGAAGTTGCTCTATACATTTAGCTAACACAATATGCAAATGACATTTTGATATCGTTGACGCATGCGCAATGAAAAATTATTTACTAAACATACTCATTTTTCATACAATTTTTATTATTTTAAAATTCTGATGACAGAGTATTGTGTACAATGATATTTGTCATATTTTCAGAAAAGAACATTATTTTATAATAAGAACTCTGCAAATTATAAGCAAAAAACTTGGAAAAATTTTGGACTGTTTTTATAAAAACCTTAATTTCTCTACGAGTATACATGCTATCCTTGTAAAAATTAACACAGTACATTACAATAAGCCAATTAATCATAATGTGCAGTTTGAACGCTTTTGCTACATTAGTTTTGACAGGGTTATCCAAAAGATCTTCGTTCTTTTTCAATTTGTTGACGGTCCCCTGTTCGATTTCGGGGAAAACTCTTCGCGAAAATATGTGACGCGTACTATTTTGTTTACACACCTGGAGTTTCAGCACATTCCGATTCATATTTCTTTCATTACTTAAAAATAATTACTTAATTACCGATTATGCTTAACTTTTGGACACCAGTGTATATATATATATATATAACCATATATATATATATATATATATATACAGGGTGATTCCGAATTTTTTTTACAATAAAAGAGGGGTGATAGTACACATCAAGACAAACAATATTAAATAGGCGACCAAGGGTCCAAAACGTTTTCCTAAGGAAATAGCCGCCATTAAAGATTAGGGGCCAAAATTTCAAATAAACATAAAAAACGTAAAAATCGGTCGATTGATTTGCGGTTTTCACTGAAATTATTCTTTATGTCGGCATTTTCTTGAAATTAAATTATAAAGATAAATTTCAAAAAATGCCGATAGAGGGCGTTTTAGACCTTGGAGTAACGAACAACTATTTTTTGCCGGTAATTTTTGCATCTCATTAAATGTTTTCGTAAGCTTAGACTCAAACTTAAATTTTGAGCTCAAAATCTGTAGTTGGGAGTGGTCAAGTAACACAAACTGAGCTGTGTTCAGAGGGTTCAAATTTCAAATGATTATAAAAAACGGAAAAATTGGTCGATTGATTTGCGGTTTTAACTAAAACTATTCTTTATTTAGGTATTTTCGTGAAAATAAATTATAAAGATAAATTTCAAAAAATGCCGATAGAGGGCGCTTTAGACTTTGGAGAAACGAAACACTCTTTTTTGGCGTTATTTTTTTGCATCTTATTAAATGCTTTTGTAAGCTTAGACTTGAACTTAAAATTTGAGCTCAAAATTTGAATAGCTGGGAGTTGTTAAGTAGACAAACTTAGCTGTGTTTAGAGGGTTCAAATTTCAAATAATTGTAAAAAACGGAAAAAATGGTCTATTCGTTTGCGGTTTTTGCTAAAACTAATTTTTAAATCAGCAGTTTTCTTGATCAATCAGTATTTTCTTGAAAATAATTTATAAAGGTAAATTTCACAAAATGCCGATAGAGGGCGCCTTAGACTTTGGAGTAGCGTACAACTATTTTTAACTGTTATTTTTTTAATCTCATTAAATGCTTCCAAATGCATAGACTTAAATTTTGGGCTGAAATTCTGAATCGTTGGGAGTGTTTAAGTAGCGAAAAATTGAATTATGCTCGAGGAGGAAAGAGGGTTAAATTTTAATTCCTGAACACACTTCAGTTTGCGCTTCTTAACTCCTCATAACGATTCAGGATTTGAGCTCAAAATTTAAGTTTAAATCTAAGCTTCCGAGAACATTTAAAATGCTTTTGCACGCATTTAATTAGAACCAAAAAATAACGGTTAAAATGAATTGTTGGTTACTCTGAAGTTTAAGGCGACCTTTGACGGAATTTTTTGAGATTTATCTTTAAAAATTATTTTCAAGAAGATACTGACTTAAAGAATAGTTTTATTTTAAACCACAAACGAATCGACCAATTTTTCCATTTTCTATAATTACTTTAAATTCGAACCTTCCCCCCCCCCCCCCTTGAACACAGTTCAGTTTGTGCTACTTAACCACTCCCTACTATTCAGATTTTCAGCTCAAAATTTAAGTTTAAGTCTAACCTTCCTAAATCATTTAAAGGGATGAAACAATAACGGCAAAAAATAGTTGTTCGTTACTCCAAAGTCTAAATAGCCCTCTATCGGCATTTTTTGAAATTTATCTTTATAATTTATTTTCACGAAAATACCTAAATAAAGAATAGTTTTAGTGAAAACCGCAAATTAATCCACCAATTTTTCCGTTTTTTTTAATCATTTGAAATTTGAACCCTCTAAACACAGCTCAGTTTGTGTTACTTAAGCACTCCCAGCTATAGATTTTGAGCTCAAAATTTAAGTTTGAGTGTTAACTTACGAAAACATTTAATAAGATGCAAAACATACCGGCAAAAAATAGTTGTTCGTTACTCCAAAGTCTAAAGCGCCCTCTAGCGGCATTTTTTGAAATTTATCTTTATAATTTAATTTCAAGAAAAAGCCGACATAAAGAATAATTTTAGTGAAAACCGCAAATTAATCGACCGATTTTTCCGTTTTTTATGTTTATTTGAAATTTTGGTCCCTAAAATTTAATGGCGGCTATCTCCTTAAGAAAACGTTTTGGACCCTTGGTCTCCTATTTAATATTGTTTGTCTTGATGTGTACTATCACCCCTCTTTTATTGTAAAAAAAATTTGGAAACACCCTGTATATATCTGATTTTTGTCATACGATAACTAACGTATTTATGAACCGATTTGAATGAAACTTGGTATGTAAATAGTACATACAAATATCTCGACCGAGTTCGTTGGCCAGCATCATCCGCCATCTTGTTTCAAAATGGCGGCCATTTAAAAAATTTAAAAAAAATTAAAATTTGGAATTAAATACGAAAAAAATAATAATTGAAAAATATTTTTATTTTATGTGTTGGATCTTAAAACATCAATTCCAGAACACTTTTCATTTTGTCTGTATCTTAAAAAATGACTGAGTTATAGCACTTTGAATTTTTCTTATGGCTGACATTTTGAAACGATCTGATATTTGTCATCCTATAACTAACTAATTTATGAACCGATTTGAATGAAACTTCGTGTGTACATAGTACATACAAATATCTCGACCGAGTTCGTTGTCCAGCATCATCCGCCATCTTGTTTCAAAATGGCGGCCATTTAATTTTTTTTAATTTAAAATTTAAAAATTAATCCGAAAAAATTAAAAGTTGAAAAATATTTTTATTTTATGTGTTAGATCCTAAAACACCGATTCTAGAACACTTTTTACTTTGTCTATATCTTAAAAAATGATTGAGTTATAGCACTTTGAATTTTTCTTATGGCTGACATTTTGAAACGGTCTGATTTTGTCACGTGATAGCACTCGTATTTATAAATCGATGTGGATGTAATTTGGTGTGTACATAGTACTTAATAAGGCCTGGACCAAGTTCGTTAACCAGTTTCATCCGCCATCTTGTTTAAAAATTGCGGCCATTTAAATTAAAGAAAATAAATTTAAAATTAGGTACAAAAAAGTGAGAAATGGAAAAAGATTTTTCTTTTATGCATTTGACCTTGATACAAACATTCCAAAGCACTTTTTGTTTCGTCTGTATCTTAAAAAATGTCTGAGTTATTGTACTTTTAATTTCTAGTGTTGCTCACATTTTGAAATGATCTGGTTTTCGTCACGTAACAACACGCGTATTTATACACTGATTCGGATGAAACTTGGTGCATAGATAGAACATACTAATGCCTGGACCGAATTTGTTGGCCAGTTCCAACCGCCCTCTTGTTTCAAAATGGCGGAATATTACTTTTTTTATTTAAATTTTAAAATTAGATGCAAAAAAGTAAGAAATGGAAAAAGATTTTTCTTTTGTGTTTTGACCAGATTCCAGAGCATTTTTTGTTTCATCTATATCTTGAAAAATGGCTGAGTTTTAGCACTTTCAATATCCAGTGAGATTGACATTTTGAAACGGTCTGAAATTTGTCACGCGTTAATACATATATTTATAGACTGATTTCAATATAACTCTGTGTGCTCATGATATATACTATTGTGATGACCGAGTTCACGAGCCAACTTTATCCGCCATCTTGTTTCAAAATGGCGGCCATATAAATTTATCAAAAATCTTTTAAATGTATAATGATGTATAAACAAAAAATTAGAAATTGAAAAAGGGTTCTTTGTAAACTATTTATCTTAATAATGAATTCCGGAGTATTTTTTGCTTTGTCTTTACCTTGAAAAACGCTTGGGATATAGCAGTTTCAATTTCCAATGTGGGTGACATTTTTTTTTTTTTTTTTTTGAAAGTCAATTTGCCCGCGACAGCACTCGTATATATTAATCTATTTCGATGTGAGTGCGCATGTTCACATGAATTAAGATTTCGATCAAGCTCATTGGGTTTTTTATATCCATCATGCTGTTTTAAAATGGATATTGTGGAATTTGGCGACCCTATAAATCGCTTAAAATAAAACCAGATTGAATAAAAGATGGCTAATTTCTAAAAATTCCTATTAATATTCAGTATTGACAAAAACTAGTATTCAATTTTACTTAATCGTGTTCCACTATTTTGAGCTTCGTATATTTGATTTATATAACTGAATTTAAAATAATAAATAAATATATGAAAGCTGCCTCTTCCTCCCGGCATTGCCGGAAGGACTTTTTTATATTAGATCAAGTATTTACTTTTTTTTTCGTTAAGAAAAAAAGGTACTTGTTGCATCCGAGCTAGATATGTAACAGTTCGGATATAATGTCACTGCATGCTATCAAATGAACATTTTATAAGTAAAATGTGCTATTTTCCAATTTAACAGGATGGAGGAATCGGTACATTTGCGCATTATAACCGAGATCTAAGAATAGCGACATTTAAGGTTTCCTATTACAAAACATCAAAAAATATGTTGAAAATCGCTTACATAGCTTGTGAAAATTAGTGGAGTCATATTTTGGGAAAATATTTTATTTCTAAATCAGCAAAATTAAATTAAACTACAAACTTAATACTTACGCTAACTTCTCCATTCCAGATTTATACACAGGCAAAATTCTATTAAAATATTAGAATAAATGACACTAATCATGTATGTAATTAGTCAAATTATTCCAATATGATGACAGCCATTTTCTAAAAATTATATATGAAGCACAAATATGAATATAATATTGATTGCTTAAAATAAATCAATTTATAAATACATTATTTGTTAAATAAATTATTTTCATGCAATATTTTATAATTTCCCGAAATTTAGGGAAAATTAACGCATTATTAAAATATTAAAATTTAATATTAACGCAAATATTAAAATATTTGCAACAAATGTCCTCACGACAAAAATAATTATAGATTATAAATTACTTATTTTTTTCAATAAAAATACAGTTTGAAATACCAAGATTGCAACGATCTGCAGCCAAAGACATAACAAATACCTCCATAGCTATTTCACTCATTAAATTTATACTTTGATGATTTTTCATATATTTTCTGCATGTTAATTCTTAAAATAGATGTAAAATGTCAGAAAATTCTAATGCATTTAAACCAATAGTTTATTACTCTTATAAAGTTACATTAACTGTAGGCTATCATAACTATAATTGAATCGGTCATTTCAAAAACCACATAAGTCAAAAATTTTCCGAATATACTTTTTTGCTTCCTTAAACCTTTAACGGACAAAGCATTTTCACTGCTAAGATGTTGAAATAAATGAATGACACTGATAATTGCGAACAAATATATTTGTATATAAGAAAAAGTGATTTTTCACATAGATAATAAAATGGATTTTTTAAAATTAAAATTCTTGGTGTCGTTGTTGCATTTCGGAATTAAAATTTTGCGGTTTCGTAGAGAAACCAATTAACGTTAAAGGGTTAAAGTTAGAGCTATGATCTGGATAATAATCATGCAAGTCAGTTTATTCCTTCTTTTTCAAACAATACCTTTAAATTTTCGTTCAATTCTTAAATGACATAAGTCAATGACTTAAGTGTTTTTTGCATACAATATCAGATGACATTAGAGCCATAACATTTCATTTTATGCAAAATCTACCACTACTTACACATACCAATGTAAAGCATTTTTATTTATGCCAACTATGGGTTCCTTGTTTTGGCATAAAAATCTTATGTAAGGTAAATCCATACTTTAAAATGCATCACAAAGGCAGTGCTAATAAGAGTATAAAATAGGTTTATTCTGTGTTGTTCTATGTTCTATTATATTTATAAAATAAACTTTTTCAAAAAAAATATAACCGACTTCAATCAACGCTCTAAAAAGAGTTAAATAATTCTTTAAAATACCCTAATGATAAATTGTTATCTAATAACCACACATCAGATATCATGTACCGACAAAAAAATGGTTATATGTTTAATACATAGAACTTAATATCCAGCAAACATGGTTTTTCGACAGAATATTTTTTACAAGAGATTAATTTACATATTTTTGATTTAATTTATGAATATATACATATAAAAAGTAATGAATTACTTTTTGAAGTTGGTGCCAAACAATCACAATCTATAATGATTTTTACCGTTTTATTTATGGCATTAGGCATAATATAACCACAATTCTTACTATACTTACAATAGTTTGGCACCAACTTCAAAAAGTAATTCATTACTTTTTATATGTATATATTCATAAATTAAATCAAAAACATGTAAATTAATCTCTTGTAAAAAATATTCTGTCGAAAAACCATGTTTGCTGGATATTAAGTTCTATGTATTAAACATATAACCATTTTTTTTTTGTCGGTACATGATATCTGATGTGTGGTTATTAGATAACAATTTATCATTAGGGTATTTTAAAGAATTATTTAACTCTTTTTAGAGCGTTGATTGAAGTCGGTTATATTTTTTTTGAAAAAGTTTATTTTATTTCTTACTTTTTAGTTATTTATACCGTAATACTTAGTTTAATCGGTTGGATAGTTGCGGTGTAATCGGTGAACACACATATATATAAAAGTACATACGCGGTCGAATTGATGATAACCTTCTCTCCTTTTTTAAGTCAGTTAAAGAAATTATAATACGGAAAAAATACTGTATGTTATACATGGATGTCAGGAATGGGGTTCGAACCCACGATCTCTTTCGAGAACCAGAGCTTAAATCGGGCGCCTTGATTCGCTCGGCTATCCTAACTGCAATCTAAACGGTGAACAGCGCCATATTACTTTTCGCAAGTCTATTATTTTAGCACACTTTCACTGATAAAATACTGAGTTGGTAAAAGATCTCTGATACTCTGTACAAACGGTTAAAAACAAAATATTCTTAATAGCATAATTAGTACTTAATTTGTAAAATATATGTGTAAAAAGAATAATACGGAAAAGGCTTTTGTATACATGTATGTCAGGAGAGGGTTTCGAACCCACGTTCTCTTTCGAGAACCAGAGCTTAAATCAAGCGCATTAGACCGCTCGGCTATCCTGATTGCAATCAACTCAGGGAACTTATTCAAGGTCATGTTATTTTTCGCAAGTCTATTAATTTAACACTCCTTCATTGATAAAGTATTGAGGAGATAAAAGATCTCTGATTCTCTGTGCTAACGATTAAATACAAAATATTCTTAATAACATAATTAGTATTTAATTTGTAAAATATATGTGTAAAAATTATAATGCGGAAAAAGGTTATTGTATACATGCACGTCAGGAGTGAGGTTCGAACCCCTGCTCTCTTTCGAGAACCAAAGCTTAAATCAGGCGCCTTAGACCGCTCGGCTATCTTGACTACAATCTATTCGGTGAACTTATTCAACGTCATATTACCCTTCGCAAGTCTATTATTTTAGCACTCTCTCGCTGATAAAGTATTGAGTTGGTAAAATATCTCTGATACTCTGTGCTAACGGTTAAATACAAAATATTCTTAATAGCATAATTAGAATTTAATTTGCAAAATATATGTGTAAAAAATATAATACGGAATAGGTTGTTGTATACATGCATGTCGTAAGTGGGGTTCGAACCCACGCTCTCTTTCGAGAACCAGAACTTAAATCAGGCGCCTTAGACCGCTCGGCCATCCTGATTGCACTCCATGGTAGGAACTCATTCAACAGTTTTGATTAGCGAAAAATCACTAATTTTAATAGTTTTTGCCCGTTTACTAAAAAATTACTGAACCAATTTCTATGAAATGGAAGTGGTACCAATCCGAGAGTAAGTTCTTTAATTTAACACCAAAACCAAATTAATCAGTTGGATAGTTTCGGCGTAATCGGTGAACATACATTAAAAAAATACATACGCGATGAATTGATAACCTCCTCTCCTTCTTGAAGTCAGTTAAAAATATTCTTAATAGCATAATTAGTATTTAATTTGTAAAATATATATGTAAAAATTATAATACGGAAAATTATTGTACACACGTACGTCAGGAGTGGGGTTCGAACCCATTGTCACTTTCGAGAACCAGAGCTCAGATCAGGCGCTTTAAACCGCTCGGCCATCCTGACTTCACTCAATTGTAGGAACTAATTCAACAGTTTTAATTACCGAAAAAACACTGATTTTAATAGTTTTTGCTTAATTACTAAAAAACTACTGAACCAATTTGTATGAAATGGATGTGGTACCAATCCGAGAGTAAGCTCTTTAATTTAACACCAAAACCAAATTAATCGGCTGCATAGTTTCGGAGTAATCGGTGTACATACATTAAAAAAAAAAATACATACGCGTCGAATTGATAACCTCCTCTCCTTTTTGAAGTCGGTTAAAAATAATAATGAACCATATATTAAGCATTTATATCTGATTAAGAATTTATACAAGAATTTATACACTATGATTCTGATAAAAAGGACATTATCATAACCGAGAAATTTATTGGAGGATTGTTAAAGATTTATTTATCTTGATGAAAAAATTTTCAACCCCTGTGCCATTTCCGTCAACCAAAGCCATCGCATGCACCATATGTGTCAATTAATAGTTTAGGACAGCATTCTGGAAGAGCATATGCCATTTTATGAGAACATATTTACCTGGCCATCTGCTAATAATCCAATTGTGAATAATGAAGAATATGATTACGCAACATAATAATATTAAAGCATAAATATGTTCCCCTATAAATGTTATCTCCATTAATTTTCATTAAAAATATGTGTAATATGTCTGTTTTGTTCAAATTAAATACCCCATAACCTTGTTTCTTGCTAAAACAATATAAGTCAGGAACAATTTTTCTGTTATTAATTGTATTTTTCGTAAATTGTAAAAATTATTTGATATTACAAACATTGAAGTCCTAACTCTATAATCATCCCCCCCCCCCTAAAAAAAAACATAAAAGTTTGTTTATTTCTGAATAATCCAGTATTTTTTATTTTATAAAAAATTCTGAATCTGTGACTAATGTGGTTGTTAGAATCAACGATTCAGTTTTTGGAAATAGAGCGTTTTTCGTAACTGACTGTTTTTTAGAAAGCGCAATTACTTTTTTATTTCTGAAAATATATTAAAATTAGTTGTTCCAAATTAGTAAAATCATCCATATTTTTATGTTTTATCTTCTTTAACTCCCTATATGATGTTCATTTTTTTCTTGAAGACTTTAAATAGCAACTTCAATATCCTGCATTAGTGATGGGCGATTTCGATTTTTTAAATCGATTTAATCGGTACAACGGCCAACTCGATTTAATCGATACTTTAAAATTTTTAATCGATTTCTCTGAAGGTAATATAATTTTCATTTTCCTTCAAAAGTCAAAGATAAAATAATCGAATGTGCCAATTCCAAAATTTCAGTGTATTAGTTTCTAAGATAGAAGAATTAAAGAAACCTCAACCCCCCCCCCCCCTGCAAAACAGCGTTTTTTGTTGAGTGATGTACACCAAAAATTGATCCATAACAATTTTTATCAGGTACCAGCTGAATCTGAATTTTGATGAAAATCCATGAAAGCGCGAGATACACCAATGGGAAATTATGAAAAATGCAGCATATCAGCGCCACCTGTAGGGCAATTTACACCAAGAACTAAACAACACTAATCTATGTCAGGGATTTACTGAATCTGAATTTTGATGAGACTTCGTTCTTGAGATAGCGCTATTGCGTTAATCATGAATAATGCAATGTAGCAACGCCATCTCTTAAGCGATTTCCACCAAATTGTAATTAACATCAAATAATATCAAGGACTAATTGAATCTAAATTTTTATGAAAATCCGTGCGTTAGTTCTTGAGATAAAGCTAAAATGGAAACAGGGGCATGCGAAAAGAGAACTGCGCCCGGTTCTAAGTTCCAATTTAGCCCCCCCCCCCTATTAAATTTTTCTTGTGATAGGCTAGAAGTGATGTTAGTAGTAAAAATTTGGCGCCCCCTAAATTTCCACGCTCGGGACGACCGGCTCCTTTCGCCCCCCCCCCTTTCACATGGCGCTGAATGGAAATTGTGAAAAATTCAGCATAGCAGCGCCATCTGAGAATCGATATACATCAAAATGTAAAAAACATCAATTCATGTCAAGGACTAACTGAATCTGAAATTTGATGAAAATCCGTGCGTTCGTCATTCAGATATAGCTGCTGTGCAAATCGCAAAAAATGCAGCATAACAGCGCCACCTGTTAGGCTATATACACCAAAAATTAATTAGATTCAGTTTATATCAAGGTCAAATTAAATCTAAAGTTTTGTGGAATTTCGTACATTTGTTCTTGAGATAGAACGGTCAGAAATTTTTGTCATATACAGACTCACAGAGTGACAGACACACACACAGACAGATATTTCTTAAAAACCATGAAATCGTGTTAAAGACCTTCTAAAATATATAAATCCATCGAAAACTGGAAGTCGAAATTTTTCACGGATCTAATACTCTCTTCTTGTAAAGTTACAAAAGAAAGTAAAAATGTAAAATCGATTCTGCCCATAAGATCGGTCTTTAGATTCGATTTCGATCTTTAGATTCGATGTCGATCTTTAGATTCGATTTCGATCTTTGGAATCGATTTCAGTTTGATTTACTAAAATTGAAAGCGCATTTTGGAAGATTCTTAGATACCAATAGAATTGTAATTTTTTTTGATTTACTTTAAATCGATCCACATTTCCGATCGAATCGATTTTTCCAATTTTATTGTTTTAATGGTAATATTGATGTAAAATTACGTATAAAAATAGATTTTTTTTTTCCTAGGCTAAATATGGCTGAATGCAGGTACTTTTCTGCGACTCCGGAGAAAGGCATCATGTTTTACAGCTCTGTAAGAGAGGGTGAATCGCAATTTGTGCATTAAAAAGCATAAAATCTCATAGCTGCTGGGGGGGGGGGTATCCCCAGGGGGCCACCCCAGTAATTCGACACTAGGTTAAATCGTTATATTTTTGTTTAGACGTCCAGTTATTTGAAGTATTAGTTTATTATGTTTTATTTTTCACGCTCGTCTCTTCTAATCCCCTCCGCTTTCCGCGTCAGTTTTAACTTACAGGGCCGTTCGAAATATGCATACAGTTTTTAAAATGTCCAATTTTCGGTCTATTTTATTTTAGATCCACATTTTAAATCCTTGACAAAAGATAAATAAGGAATCGCCCTTCCGCCCGTTTGGGGTTTATCTGTGCCCCGCCGGGGGGCATTTTTTTTATTTCTTCAAAAGAAACAAAAAGAATGTTGAGGGGGGCTTGCACCCTCCCCCAATATGCACCTTAAAATTTCGCTCATTTAATTCCCTACCATTTTTAATTTAAAAGTTTAAGCTACATGGCACCCTCCGAGTTGTGGAACACCCCCCCCCCCCTGTCGATCACTCGCCTAATTTTGCTTATTTCTTCACTTCATTTCAATCTTTAAAAGGCTATAACTTTACTGCTATAGGAGTTACAGTGGGGAGAAAAATTCCAGTATAGCTAACAATTTCTCGCCGTTTTTTTTACTATTCCAGTTTCCCGGTTTTCCCTATAGGACCCTTGTTTGGGGGTCGCAGAGAGGTTTTTTTCTTATTCCTTGATACAATATGTCTATTGAAAACTTATGCTTCATACATTACAAATCTAGCATAAGAAATTTTCTCCCATCATTATAGGTCACGTTACGGACCCATAATGGGTTAAAATTTTAATTTTTCAAACTTCTTCGAAAAAAAAAAAAAAAAAAAAAAAAAACGTTGATACATATCAGCGAAACTGGAATTCGAACCCGCAATCTTTTGATTGCACACGTAATCCCTAAACTTATTGGCCACCGAGTGCTCAGCAGCGCTATTATTTCTTTAGATTGTCATCTTTAAATTCGTAATATTTTTTGAATGGAATGTCCGATTTGAATAATTCAAAAAGTAATCTACAGATATTGTAACAGGCATGAATATAAAATGATTTATTTGGATAAGGATTAAGGTATCGATAGTATGGTCTAATTTTGGTTGGTGTATTTATCGCGTTTTAAAATGTAAGAAAGTAGTTATAGTGAGTTAACTACAATAGCTGGGCATGTGGTATCCAGCGATTTTTTATAGATATTGATATGTTCTTTAATATTACAGAACCTTTTTTTATTCATTTAAAAGAATTTCCTGACGATTCAAAATTATATATCCTAACGATTCAAAAAATACACACGTAATTGTTCATGCTTTCACTTCTGTCGGCACTCTCGGAGTGCCACTATTTTTTTTCTTCATGTTCGCCCGTCTTAACCCCCTCCCCCCCCCTTTCCTCACCAATCTTAACTTACAGGATCGTTCAATTATGACTGCGATTTTAAAAAAGTCCAATCATCGTTCTATTTTGTTATAAATCCATATTTTGAAACCTCAACAAAAGATACATTTGGGACGGGGTTCTTCAACAACATTCGTGCACAACTTCATTTGTTTCTTCAACACCATCTCATGTAACATATCGTTATAAATTAGGGATGGGCATTATTTATCGTATTAGGATAAATATCAGTGTTACAACGCTGGAACCTAATACTGTATTAACATGTTACCGAAAAGTCCCTGTTAAATAAATAACACATGGTGTTTAATGATAGCATCTTTCTTCACTTACTTTAATCAAGATTTCATTTTTTGTACCTCTAAAATAAAAATAATATTCATTACAAACGCCCTCAATCGTTTATTTTGAGACGTTTACCCTATAATGTTGAATTCAGACACTTTTCTCGTGAGATATTTTTGTGCTCTTGAAGAGGAACATTGTAGAGTTTCGGGAGGTGGGAGAGAGGCATCACTTTTTCTGACCATTGAAAACCCAAAATCTCAAATCTTCCGAGGGGACATCTGATTGTTCAGCGGCGGTTTTGCCCCCCCCCCGGACCAGGGGCGTGCGAAGAGAAAATTGGCCCGGGACAAAGCCTCAATTTGGCACCGCCTCCCCCACCTTTTTCTTGTAAAATACCAAAAATGACGCTAGTACTATAAATTTGGCGCCCCCTAAACTTCCCCGCCCGGGGCGACAGCCCCCTTCCCCCCCTTTCACAGGGCGCTGCCCCGGAACATCCCCTGAATTCAGCATTACCGCTCATCATACCCTATCTTCACCCTTGGTTATGACCTGCTCTCTTAGGTATGTGATGCTAATTTTTTTGCAGTTCATCAATCACTATGACTAGTAAGTGAATACATGCATGAATAGTAATAACTTACACCACTAATAAAACACTTTTTCTGCTTGGTGTCTTATGATAGGTCACCATCATAACACACTTTCTCGTATTTTGATAGCACAAAATACTACAGCACAATATCTAGAACACAAAACACAGAAATTTTAAATCAGGAAAATATTTGAAAATTTATCAGAAAAACCTCATGCTTGAAATGTTTTCCTCGATAATCAATATATTATAATCAATATATAAATATATTATATATAACACATAATTTAATGATTCAAAAATAATTAAATTCTGTTTAAAACATCCCAAAACATGTAAATCGATTTAAAGTCGGGAGTCGAAAATCATGAATCATTTCTCTTTAGTAAAAATATGAAGGGAAAATGTGTGCAGAAATGTATATTCGACATATCCTAAAAATTGCTTTAAATGCAATCTTATGTTGCAATTTCATTTTAAATCAATAGAGTTTTATATTTTAAAAAGAAAATCCTTTTTAAATGCTGCATAACCTAGCGTATATGATTGTTAGATTTTGTTAGTATATTTACCATTACGTAAAAGAAAAACGCAATTATTTCTACCCTTTCACCCCCGAAAATATAGCAAAATTTGAGTTCAGAGATTAATTTTATAAAAAGTACCTTTTTTCTACATATTACTAAAATGCATTTATTCGTAATTCAATGCCTGAAAAATACAGTTCTCGATTTTAGTTGGAAAATCTATTTTAAAACTAACAAAACAATATTTTGTCACATTCAAATAAAATGCTTGAATCAATGCATTTTTAATAAATTAGTTGATTTAAAACGTCTACATTAAAGCTTCAGATTGATTAGAATTCAAAGCAGCAAGTGGAAACCAACTCATATGCGTAACCGCGGGGAGGGGGGGTGTCTGGGTGCCCGGACACCCCCCCCTCGCTTGCCCAGAGCCATTCACAATTATTTTAAAAATTTGCGTCCCTCCCCTTATTAAAACATCCTTAAAAACCCTTATTAAAAATATCACACAATTATACACTCTAAGATAAAAACCTGTCTATAACGGAATTTAAAACTGTTTTATAGGCTTCCGGTTTAGAAGGATTTACTATATAAGATATTGTTTGTATCCAGCATGTTCAGGTTAAAAATTCTGAGCACCCACCCGTTCAAAAGGCTGGTTACGCCTATGCAACCGCAGTAGAAATAATTCCTTAATATTCGCTAATTCAATATTTGTTAGATTTTCCACCAGTTTTCCATTAATGTAGTTCTTTTCTGTTAGATTTTCTACCAGTTTTTCAATAAATGTAGTTCTTTTCTGTTAGATTTTCCATCAGTTTTTCAATTAATGTAGTTTTTTGCATTACAAAAGAACATTTTATCGCTTCGTAATGATTGTTTATTTTCAAACGTTTTGTTACAAATTATTTGACAACCTTGAAAAGTGCTGAGTAATACACATTATCTGAGGATGTTTTTGTTTCCGTTTACGACTTTTGATTTAAAGTTTCGGTTCCTGCTTTTGGATAGGAAAAAGGAGTGGTTTTTATTAGCGGTTGTTAATGAGCAGAGAGTAAATAAAAAATGATCTCGTCTCTTTTTATTAAATATCAGAAAGATTGAATTAAAGATTTGAGAATTTGATTTGTAAAGGGCTCTTCTGGGGGGGGGGGGGCACCCCCCAAGCATACACCTTAAAATTTCGCTCATTTAGTTCTCTACCATTTTTAACTTAAAAGTTGAAGCTACATGGCACCCCCCCCCCCGCTTTGAGCGACTCACCTAATTTTGCTCATTTCTTCACTTCATTTCAATCTTTAAAAGGCTATAACTTTTCTTCTATTGGAGCTACAGCGGAGAGAAAAATTCTAGCATAGCTAACTTTTCTTCCCCGTTCTTTTTTGCTATTTCAATTTTCCGGTTTTTCCCTATCGGGGACCTTTTGGGGGGCAGGGGGGCGCGTTTCTCATTTTTTGATGTAATATGTCTATCGAACACTTATGCTTCATACATTACAAATCTAGCATAAAAAATTTTCTCCCGTTATTCTGGGTCACGTTACAAGCCCATAATGGATTGAAATTTAAATTTCTCAAACTTCTTCGACGTTTTTTGCCAAATCGATATCTGAAAAAGTTTGTGCCAATGTGATGTGTGTATGACATCTGTGCCATATAAATATTATTCCTTTTTTATTGCAATTTTTTATGTAAAATAATATGCATTATTTTTCATGTACAATTCCGCATTAAATGAAAATTGTAATGTAATTTTTGTAGTAGTACTTTATAATAATGAATTAAAAAAAAACACTTTATTTAAAAGTATTTCCTGCACAATAAAATGTTTCCTGGCGATTAAAAAAATATGTCCTGACAATTCAAGAAATACAAAAGTAATTGTCCAAGTTTTCACTTCTGTCGGAACCCCCAAAATGTCACTTTTTTTTTGGGGGGGGGTAAAAATTTTGCTGAAATAAGTCTTATTTTTTATTTATGTATGGGTCCATATAAAAAAAAAAGCATGAGCTAGTGAACTTTGGAACAATTTTAATACAACTCATATTAAAAATATTAAAATAATTGAGAAAAAATTATTAAAAAAATTATTTTTAATTTAATCATTTTTATACTAAGTAAATGCAATTAAATTTCTTATAAATTGAATCTGGAATGTTTAGATAGGATTTTAATATTTACAAAATATAAAATACAGTACAATATATTAGATTTACAGCTTTCTGAAAGACATAAAAATAGTAGGATAAAATTTAGATGTGTTCAAAAGTATTAGAATATTTTATTTTACGCAACAATATTACCTTATTAATATGAAGTAAATTGTAGTTAATATTTTGTAGCACCCTCTTTTGCTTTCATAACAGCGTACAATCGATCTTGCATACTATAGATATCTGCTATTAAAAACTAGATGAAAAAACTGAGTCTGGAAAAAATTTCATTCTCTGTCATCTGTCCTATCTCATAAGTTTCTGTGTCCTATCAGTTAATATTTGCTTTATGTTTTGCAGCCGCTCTGGTAGTGGCACCACGTGTTGACTTGCTGTATAAAAATTCAGTATGCATTTCATCTCGGATTTTAAAACATCAACAGCGCTGATTGAGAAAACGCGGTATATGGAGGATGGGTTTTTGAAAAATCGTTTTCCTCAGTATGTTAAAGAAAGTTTTCTTAATATGTTTTCTTGTACTTTCTAATTTTCCTGTTTTTCATATTTCCGATATGATTCATTATTTAATATTCAAAAATATATGTGCCTATAGATTTTTTCTTAAATGTTGTTGCCTCACCAGTGGCTGAGATATTCTGCCCTCAAAAGTGGTAGACGGCAGGTGCTGGATTAGAAGAGAACCCAATCGCGGCCGTCAGCCTAATCATTCGGAGTTTTTTGTGGTTTTCTTCGAACTTTGGATTTCCTTGCGTAAATACGGGTTGGGTTCCCTTAGAACGACCTCCCCCACGGAGGGCACCCCCTTAGGGCCCATATCCCATGCGTTGTCCATTTGGGAGCATATTTAGCAATTGCTTATTAATTGTTTATTGTATCCTGTTACAAAAATAACAGGATGTTGGAACCTGTTACCAGCGCTACTGTGGAATGATGTAACCTGTTAACCAAAAATAACTATATTTCCCATCTCTATTATAAATCTTTTATCTTCTCGTTTTTTTCTGTTACTACCCCTCTCTCCACCTAGTTACATGCTCTTGGCACTTTTTATAGTTTCAAAGAGTGCATGTTCCCCGCGGGCCACCCCATGAATTCAACACTAAGTTAAACACTATATTTTTGTTTAGAAGCTCGTTTATTTGGGTTATTATTTTATTATGTTTTTTTTTTTCAAGTTCGTTTGTTCTAATCCTTTGCCCCCCCCCCCCTTCCTCCCCAATCTTGACTAAATGGGCCGTTCAAAGTATGCATACAATTTTTAAAATGTCCAATTCGCGTTCTTTTTTATTGTAAATCCTCATTTTGAAACTTCGACAAAAGATACATTTGGACTATGGTCGTCTTTCCGTCAAGAGCGGGGTTTACCTGCTCCCCTGGGTATGGGGCATATTTTTTGTTCTTCCAAACTATCTCGTGTAACATTTGATTGGCATTAGAAAAAAAAAATTGTCTATACTCCTTGTTCTCCATCCTAGTTACACGCTCTTGGCACTCTTTATCCTCGGTTTAATGCCAAGTTACTAAGTGTTGTTATTAGTTGAGTTATGTCTCTCAAATTTGTCAAAGTTTTTGTGTAAGTGACAATCATTTTAAAATTTAAAATTCTTATTATCCGACTCTAAAATCTGCAATAGCTTAATTCTATGCCTCCCTAAATGAGGATGGGGGGATGGGAGGCGGTAATTACGGTCCTGCTGATTGTCTAAATTTTGGAATTACTAATTTGGAGCTTCTCTGTGTGAATCTGAATATCGAAATATCGATTCTAGTATCGATTCTAGAACTGAGAAATCGATTCTTATTATGATCGATGTTGTTTTATACGATGTCGATTTTAATCGATTCTCAAAATTTCCAGAATCGCCCATCACTAACGTACATACACAGTTCCGGTTTGAGAACTGAAACTAAAGCAACTTTAACAATACGATCACTGACGTTGAGGGGAAAAGACAGAAACTGATTTGGAGAGCTAATTGTTCAATCTTTCAAATAAAATGATAAAATTTATGATATTTGTCAGAAATCTGCATTTAAACGTAGTGGTATACCTTAACCCTTTAACGCGCAGTGTTGCCGGGTCGGCAACACCTAAGTTCCCCCTGTTTAGAGACACAAAAACTGCGTGAATATTTCAAAAACTGCTCTAATGGCTACTTTAAATCTTTCTTATGAATTCTAGATGGCAGCACCACAGAGACCAAACTCTACTGTTTTTAAATAATAGGTAAAATGTTTTACTGTAATACGAGCTTCACAGCAATGTTCTTCTCACTGCGCTTATCAATGATTTACTTATGGGAGGTTACCACTTCGGCAACAGCTGTATAATATAAAATGGTCAGTGCAATCGTTACAAAACAATACCTGTGTACTCCTCTAGGCCTAAATAGATTGCCTATTTTTTTTTTCTTTAAATTCCAACTTTAAAGGGTAGTGCGCCGGAAAGGGTTAAAAAGTTCAAAACATAAATTATTTCTCACTTAAGCTTTTTATTGTCATTTTCACATAATATATTTCTTTTTTAATCAATTTAACCAATTAAAAATTCATTCATTCATTCATTCATAATGGACACTTGCTTATTTATATTAAAAGAAGTAACTCTGTTATAAGCAATGACTTCGAGAAGAATAATTACTTCGATATGTTTCATCTCATTGTTGAAACTTTTGAGTTGAATTCTTAGTGTTCCATTAGCTAAACTTTTGAGTTGAATTCTTAGTGTTCCATTAGCTAAAACTGTCAGATGTTGAAATCCCTTTCCAGCATTTGGAACTTCGGTTCAACCATAACTCCAAATTGTGGATGGAAACTTTACCATCTTGTGGTTTCAGCTATTGGAGAACCAAATGTTGATTCCAACCACCACAGAATTTTTAACAGTGATACCCAGCAAAAGTGCAAATCATATTAAGATAATAAATGTTTCTTATATAAATCTGGGAATAATTGCAATTTCTTCCGAGGTTTCTTCATTAAAACAGATTTTACTGTAATATACACTGGTTTCCAAAAATTAAGGAAAAATCACAAAAATAGCAATAATTCTAAATATTATATATGGATTTTAATTAAACTTAGCCACAATATACAACGTATAGTAAGGTATAAAATAACATGAAAAGGAATTTCCAGACAATTATGATGTTTAAAAAAATAGCATATTTATAAAATTAACAAAATCAGTTTGCCAGTTTGGTATAGGAAAAGTACATTTAATATGCCGTATGATCGCCCCTAGTTGCAATACAGCACATACAGCGATGTGTCATGCTGTCAATTATGCGGTCGATGAGTTCGCTGGGAAGTAAGAGCCATTGCCCTTCCAAAGCAGTTATAAGCGTGGCAAGGGTCAGAGGAAGGGGATTGAGAGCAGCGACACGTCTCCCTAAAGCATCCAAAACATGCTCGATGGGATTCAAGTCCGGTGATCGAGCTGGCCATTCCATGCGCTGAATTGTCTGGTGCTGAAGATAATCTTCCACGATGCGAGCCCTGTGAGTTCTAGCGTTGTCGTCCTGTAACAGGAAATCATTACCTATTGCACCGGCATAAGGTCACACATAAGCATCAAGGATGTCATCTCTATAGACGTGAGCATGCACGGTTCCATGTGGAAAGACATGGAGGTCTGTGCGTCCACCCAAAGAGATACCACTCCAAACGCAGACACTGCCTCCTCCATATGAATCTCTTTCACGAATGTTTGATGGATGATAGCGTGTTCCCTATTCTCTCTAAATCAAACAATGCATACTATCGCTTTGGAGGCTAAACCGGGACTCATCCGTGAAGAGAACAAGCCTCCATTGATCAACCGTCCAGTGGCCATGTTGACGTGCCCACATCAAACGTTCCCTCCGGTGACGTGAGGTGAGCGGCACACAAATTGTTGGTCGCCTCGCGTAAAGTACACCTTCGTGAAGCCTTCTACGCACAGTAGACATTGACACCAACCTTCCAGTGTCTACAGCAAGGCAGAATCTAAGGTGAGATTGGGTTTCGGTTCTATTCCTTCGAACACATAACCGCAAATATCGGTTATCGGCGCTTGTAGAAACCCTTGGCCGTCCTTGGCTGAACCTTCTTGAACGCGAACCAGTGGTTTGAAATTGTTGCCAAAGCCTATGAACCATCGAAGTACTCACACTTAGCCATCTAGCCACCTCTGCCTGACTTTGTCCTGCCTCCAACCTCCCAATAGCTCTAAATCGCAGTTCAGCGGGCAAATAATGCCTCGAGGTCATTGTAATAAATTGGCTATCGTAGATTTATATTATCACTATCACACCGACAACTGCAGCCTTACTCTCTAACGTGCATTTTTATCTGCCTCACGAATGACACAATGCGACTTCAGCGCCACTAATTTGCATTTGGTATTTTTATTCAGCATCTTTTATTTAACAATATATGCAAATTTCATACGGATTGCTTCCTTTTTGAACGAGTTATCGCTATTTTTGTGATTTTTCCTTAATTTTTGGAAACCAGTGTATTTTTATTTTGGTTAGGTTAATTTTTTCTTTTCAAAAGATGTGGGCTCATTTATATCCAAGTTTTCTAAATTAGTTTCTCTGCAGTATCCTCTGCATGATGAAGATAGTAACAGGGATGACAGGGGTGACCATCTCGGGAACTCAGTTTTACGCTTTAGAGTGATAATTAAGAATGTTACAAGTTGACTGCTTATAGGACGCTGGCCGTTGTCTAGTCGTGCGGTGGACGCAAATTCGTGTCCTGTACATATTTGTATGCAATGTTTTACTTTAGCTACGACATAGTAATTCAGTGTACGAAATTTTTTCAGCATATAAACAAAGTATCTTTCCTTGTGCATGTCCCGTCGTGAGTGCAAAGTCCTCCATGTTACCTATGAATTATATGTCTGGAGTTGCTTTGCCAGGTGAAGGTCTCGTCATTTGATCAAGGTTCTAAATTACGATATGAATTGAGTAGCAATGTGCCGAAGTCAAATAACAGGATATAATGTTAAGTAACCTGCAAAACAAAGTATACACAGCAGACACTGCAGGCAAGATGATGTCATCAGGTTTATTGCCGCAACGCGAGATTAGACGGTACCTACCCTGTTACCAGGTACTAAGCCCTTTCAGCTGGGGAAAACCCTTTCAGGTAGGGGGCCTGGTCATAGGTTAAAAAGAAAACAAAGCACACCTCTTGCAGTATTTCTAATCGTTTTGTGTGTGTGATACGAAAGGATGCGATCTGGGATCAATTGACATTTCACAATCACTTGGTTCTTTATGTTATTTGTAAGTTTGGATTTTTATAAATCAAAGTATATACAATAGGATCTAATGTTCGAAATATTTTCCGTTTTTCTGGATAAACGAATGAAAAACATAACCATATCTCCGTCGTTTATTTTAGATACCGGTAATCCATTGCAATGTTCCTCTAGAAACGAAAAATATGAAAAAGGCGGTGTAACAGAAAAAAAAAGAACAGTTTATCATTTAAATACTATGCATATTTCTATCAAATATTTCTATTTAAAAAAATCTTTAGTGCATTTTCAGTTCCTTATTTCAAATGATATGCTTACATCCTTTTTTAATTTATAATGATTAAGGTTACAGTGGACTTTCAAAATAGCATAAAATCATCAAATTGTCGAATTTTCATTTTTAGCATAATAACATTATGTGAACTCCCTGCTATTGAACACAAGAAGAATTTTTCAATTTCGACTATTTTTACTGGAGTTAGAAGCATTTTTGTCCAATCAGCTGATTGTGCCACGCCCCTTTGTTTACTTTTTTGCCTATTCACATCCGTAAAATTTAGCCTAGTTTTTAGTTTTACCATACAAAATGTTATTCTTTTGCACTGAAATTATTAATTTTGTGATTTCACAAAACAATATTTTAACTGTTTCTTTAAGCGTTTGTTTATAATGTATTTAGAGGAATTGCTTTTTGTCCCCAATCTTTTTAGCGTAAATTAAAAAACATTAATATATTTAAAATATTAAAAATATTTAATATATTTAACAAAAATTTGTACAATAAGAGGTATTTATACCATGAATATTTCTAGTAAAATTTGAAAAGAATTCATTAGAAAATACAAAATGTTACTTTTGAGAAGATTTTTTAAAATTCAGATACTTCACGTCCTTTGCATGAATTACTGTTGAAGCCACATATTTTATGTGAATTTACCATAAAAACATAAAACACTTACATATAAGCCAGAAATGATATTATATCCCTTAATAGCTGAAACTGTGTCAGTAGGAAAATATTAAGCAATTATAACCACTGTAGTTACTAAAACCCGTTTTTCTCAGAATGAATATTTTCGTCATTTTCATGATTTCAAAATGTTCCATGTGAAATTCTTTATGCCCAATTTTTCTGATTTTTTGTTTAAAATGCTGTTTATGTATGTGTTAACAAATGTTACTAGAAATAAAATTTTTTAGACGAATGTAAATTTTTTTAATTAGGATTTTTAATTAAGATTTTTTAACGAAAAACACAAATAAATTAAGTTAAAATCATTTTTTTTTAATGTTTTACAAGTAATATGCTAAAAATGCTTAGTAACATTTTTTAACACATACATAGAGAGCATTTTAAACAAAAAATCAGAAAAATTGGGCATAAAGAATTTCGCATGGAGCATTTTGAAATATTGCCATTTTTTGTTAATTTAAAAAAAGAAAAATCTGTATCTCAAAAACTATTGAATATATTAAAAAAATTGTGAAATAAGAGATACATATATTATGATTATATCCAGAAATTAAAAAAAAATCATTGAAAATTAAAAAAATTAGTTTTGAGAGTCCACTGTAGCCTTAAAACGTCATTTTTTCTTTGTATGAAATTCCTTTTATAATTTAATACATACATATTATCTATATTCGCAATTGTAGGTAATATTTATAATGGATTACAATGTTCATACATAATTATTTTAATTTAAAGCTATTTAACAAAGGAAAAGACTTATTCTTATTTTTTTAAGCTAAATTCTCCACATTCTTACTGCGACTTTTTTTTCACACATTATTTAGTATATAATGAGATAAAAATAGAAATAAACGAGTAAACGTTTCTGCATGAAAAGTGCTTTTTAACTAAAGAAAAGATTAGAAAATAAAAAATAAATATTCTCATACGAAAACGTTATAAACGTAAACACCGCCAGAGGTCAGAAAGAGTGAATATTAGACCACCCATGTGAGAGAAATTAGAAGAAAAAGTATATATGATTAACTTTTTATTTTTGAAAATTTTTAAAGCAGTTGGTGGAAAACAACTATTATAGCTATTGAATATACATAAATTTTATATATTTTGAAGTCACCGAAAATAATAAGCATGAAAATGAATTATTATAATATGATTTTTTTTATTCATATTTCTGTGAAATATCATTTGGAAGCAGAAATTGCAGTGGACTTGGCTACCAAATAGCCCATTAAAAAGGAGATGGGATTGGTGAATGCTACGCACTCATGTCAAGCGCTTCTAACGAAAGCTCAAGTCAAAGCCTTTTTAAAAAAAATGTTTAAAAGAACATTAATAGCAAGAAAAAAAAAAGTTTTATACCTTGTTAACACGTACATAAAGCTGGACAAAGCTATTTTGATGTAGTTTATCAAAGAGTAGTTTATGCATCGGCGATTGGAGGGAGGGTGGGGATTTTGAAGCTAAGTTTTAAGAGCCATTATTTTGAAAATCAGACAAAGTGCGATAGTTGTACTTTTTGATTTGCTTGATTTTTTTTTTATGTTGAAGTAGATCATATTTAATGAATAATGTGCAGTTTTGAAGTCCTGAAAATATTTCCTCTTTCCTATAGAAAATGAAAAAATTCAAGGTCGTGACTGCCATTTTTCATAAAAAGTAAAATGTCAGTATGTTTGTAGTGTTATATCTCTGGAAAGCAACAACATCTCATTTTTTTTTTTTTTGGTTATAAATTTTCTTTTAATTTACATTTCTTTCTTTTTCTTTTCTTTTTATCTTTTTATCTTTTTCTTTCTTTTTTAGCCTCCGATTCCATTTCTTTCAGACAAGCTAAAAAATGTCGTGTCATCAGTCCTGAATTTTCTACTCAACCGATTTTGATAATTCTTTTTTTAAATGAAAGCTATTTATTTGTAGTTGTGCCCATTTTAGTTATTTTTTAATTTACTTCTATTTTTATATTTTATTTTTAATTTTAAATGCTTTTTACGATATTTGTTCAAAATGGTGGCAACTCCGTTTAGCTTTTCTCTCGATAGTAAAAATTTATTTTCCAAAATGATTGCGCATAATTATGCACTAATTGAGGTAAAAAATATATATATACTGAGAAATAATATTAATAATGTAAATAAAATAACAGAAAATAATTTATAATAAAAATTAATGTTTTAAAGCAAAATAAGAAAATTTTCAAATGAGGAAAATGTCATTCAGCAACCAGATAAATGGGAATTACAATATTATTACGAATGTCTTTTTCATATTACTAATAACAGTGACTTTTAAAAAACATTTGAAGAGAAAATGACGTCACTATTTAAAACATCGCATTTTTACTCATAACGATATTAGGTACTACTCTGTTATCCCGTCGACCAATTTCGCCAAATTATACAAATCGCCAAACTAATAGCCAAATTATACATTTTTTTTTTTTTTAATAATAAAACTATTTTTCTGTGAGTGTATATAAAATAAAATTTCTTGATTTCGCCGGCACTCAGATTACAGTTTTTACTGAAGATGTGCCAATATTTGCATGCAAAATTGTAACTGGCAAATTTGACATTTAGTTTGTAAATATATTTATTATATATTGATTCAATAATGTAATTACTTTTGCTTTTTTTTTAAACCAAATCGATTGGGTTTTTAAACATTTCACTCGTCGAATTCGATGGGATTCCACTCGTTTTATTGTTAAATTGCATTTCCTTTTACTCAGAGTCCATAAAAACGCGTTTAAACAAAAGGAAAAATCCGTTTTTGATGAATCTAGTCAATGAAGAAGTAGCGCGTCAAATTGTATCTCTTCATTATTCCGCAATTCCGATGTCTCACAGAAAAATTGCTAATCAATTGGGTATTTCACGCCGTTCTGTTTGCTATTATATTGATAAACACAAGAAAAATGAAGTTAGTTCATTGCAATCTAAACGGGATCGCCCTTCTAAAAAACCTCTATCGATTTTTTTCCCTAATCGGAGGCGAAAGTCAATTCTGCAATGGCAGAATCTACATTCAACTTGTCTTTTCTTTTCTTTTTTTGATAAAAGTTAAAAAAAAAAAAAAAAAAAAAAAAAAAAGCACTGGCGCTCTCAATCTCACTTTCAATCATTTTGGACTTATAATCCGGTAAATAAATGGTATGAAAAATTACTAATATAAAGTTATGTTAAATATATCATGTCTAGAGTATCGCTTTTTTTTTATTGGATAGCTGAAATCGATTTATACAAAGGCCTTTTTTTACACTTTTCCATATCCGGAACCGGTTTCAAAAGTGAAAGCATTCTCATAGAAAAAAATTTCAATCAAAATTGAAAAAGTACAAAAGGCCTTTGTACAGATCGACCTCAACGATAAAATACAAAATATCATTTCAAAATATTGAAATGCAAACGAGATATCTTTGTAAATTTACTTACCTATGAGAAAGTGATGAGACCTCATCACTCATCCTGGTTAAAATTTATATAATAAATGAAGTAATGTTTTAACACTTATCGGTGATACTTCACTTCCGACGTGACTTCCGGACCAGTATCTCTTACACGAATTTCATTCAGTTAGCCTCACTTTTTGTTATACACTCTAAAAGTGGAAAGAGTGAAAAGCTCACTTTTTGGGAGAGTGAGAGCCATTTTCACTCTTTTTGGAGTGACTTTAGTAAAAATACACTCCTAAAGGAGTGGAATTTTCCACTCGATAAAAAGGCGTGGATAATCTCACTCTGTAATGGAGAGTGAGAGAGTCACTCCACTGATGAGAGTGACTGTCTCACTCCGTTATCGAGAGTGAGTGATTCACTCGAATCATGAAAGTGAAATCTTGGCATTATAAACTTTTAATAAAAAATTCCGTTCATCTTTGAACCAATATATGGCGTAAAATAATAAAAATCAGCAAAATGTGACATTTTTAGAAGCAACGTCCGAAGAGAAAACTGCACAAGAGGCAAAGTTTCAATTTGCCGACCCTCCCCTTCTCTCCTCCCCGTCTTCTTTTTGTGGCAGGTACCATAAAATTGAAAAGTGTGAAAACACAATTAAATTCCATTGAATACATATTTCATGTTTACTAATATACAATTTTGAAAGATTTAATTTTAACAACTAAATAATATAAGATAAAATTTTGCTTACATTTTGGCAATATTTTCAGAATATAAGTTTTTGTCACAAAAATGCTTTTGCTCCAATATATACATATCTGTTTATTTATTTTTTTTACAAGAAACGAAAAAACAACCCTAATAGCATGCATGGTCACAGTGACGTCACTGTGAGTCACTTTGGTCACATCACATCTGTGACCAAAATGCCACCACTCAGTGACGTCACATTGTGACTGAGATGTGACTTTCTTAAAAATCTTTAGAAATTTCCCACATAGCATGCATGGTCACAGTGACGTCACTGTAAGTCACTGTGGTCACGTCACATCTGTGACCAAAATGCCACCCCTCAGTGACGTCACATTATGACCGAAATGTGACGACATACCTCTGACCAAAATGCCACCCCTCAGTGACGTCACGTTGTGACTGAAATGTGACGTCACATCTGTGACCAAAATGCCACCCCTCAGTGACGTCACATTGTGACTGAAATGTGACCTTCTTAGAAAATTAAAAAATATATACAAAATTTTTTCAAAAGATGTTATTTAATGGAAAAAATATTTTTCTGTCAACCCTCATAGCATGCATGGTCACAGTGACGTCGCTGTGGTCACGTCACATCTGTGACCAAAATGCAACCACTAAGTGACGTCACATTGTGACTGAATTGTGACCTTCTTAGAAAACTTCCAAAACATGTTATTTACTATAAAATTACACCTTTTTCGACAATTAAAAGAAATTGTAACGTCATTGCATGTAATGCACGTCATGTAACATTTGTGACAAAAACAACAACAAAATACACCATATTATAAAGTTGCAGTGTGACAATTTGAACTTCAAAAATCTTTCAAAATGTCACTAAATATAGAGAGAACTATTTTGAACTGTATTTTAAATAGGCCATGTAAATGTATTTTGGAGCTTGAATCAGATTGATTTTGTGCGCGTCTCACAAATTAAGTTTTATTTAATATTTAGTAATTTATTTTTCGACATTTCGGAAAGTGATAAAATTTTTTCCAGCAATAACCAAAACTACGAAGACTCACTTATTGCAATGACAATTATCCATTTTCCGTGCCAAATATACAAAACCTAAGGATTTCTTGTCACAAATCTTGTAAAAATCGTGCTGTGAAATATCATTAAAAAATACAGTTATATATTGCATAAAATTTTTACCATTTCAAAACTGTTTAAATAATTTTTAATATTAACGTATTTATGTGTATCTAACATTTGAAATCAAATCTGTTATTTGTTATTTTTGACAGCGAAAATATAGAAAATAGTGCGTAAACATAGAAAATACTTGGATTTAAAAAGATGGATGTATTACACGTAATTATAAGTAAGGATATTGAAAACGGTTTTTTAGACCGAAATCGAATCACGGTAATTTTCATATTTTCAGTCGAAAACTAAAATGTCCAAAAGTTGTTTTGATTAATTAATGCATACATAACTATGCATAGTTATTAATTAATTATAAAGGTGGTCCACGGTGGCAGTGGCACTGTGATTTGACAAAAACTTTCTATTTTCATATAACATGAAATGTAATTAATTCATCAGCGACACAAAGTGCTTTTCAAATTATACGAATTTCATCTCATTAAAAAATATTTTAGACCTAATACCTTGATTTATCTTTTATAACGATTTTTGTGAATGATATCATATAACTATTTATTCATATTTCAAATTTTTGTTTTAGCGGTACGTCTTAAAAAAAACGTTACTTTACAAGATGCTTTCTTCTGGAGAAAATGTATATAAAAAATTTACAGATTGACAAACAAAAAAATTTTATTTCTATAACTCCCCTCCCCTGCCGCTCCTTTTTTAAAAAAGAAGATACTATGTATGTTTGCATTTGATACAAGTAATGGTAATGATTAAAAAAAATTATATTACCATTAAAGCTATTATTTTTACTTTATTAAAACCTAAAAAATGTTTTATCCAATAATATCTAATTATGAATTTTATTATTACTATTTAACAATTTGCTTTAACTTAAATTGTTTTGAAACTAATAAAAATAAAAAGTAAAAATACACTAAAAAAAAAAGACATTCTCATAAAATTATTCGTATTTAACTTCCGAAGCTGTTGCGCAGAAAAAGAAAAAACTAAACGGTCATGCGCATAGGAAATGAAAATCGTTTGCAAACGAAAGAATAAATAAACGTAAACAGAAATATTTTAAATTGATGATAGACGCAAGATGTTAGTTGGCTGGAATTTATGGCAGTTGTGAGTAGTTGCATATTGACACGGATTTAACAATTTAAACAAGAATGTCCACTACAGCTCTTCCAAGCGGCAAAATATAACTCCGAGAAAATTAATGGGGCTTTGACTGTTAAAATAATTTGGTCTTTGCCACTTTAATTATTATCGGATTTAGTTTGTGCGGCAAAAAGAATAACTAGAACGAATGACTTCGATGGAAAAAAGGTATGGAAAAATATTTTTCATGATTGCTTTTTTATTATTATTGTTCTAAGAACGATTTTAATTACATTGTCAAAAACATGCTATAAAACATCAATGCTTCATTAACTTAATAAAATCTAATGCATTCATTATTTATTTTGTTGACATAAAGAACTTGATTTTTAATAATTTGGATTAGGTTGTTACAGGTAGTGATTTTAATTGCATTCTAATCTGCGTTGTTTCCTTTTTTAAAATATCTGGTTAAAATAATATGTTTCCATAAACATAAAATCATATGATAATAAATTATAATAAATCGTTAATATAATTATTAAACATTTAAAGATAATTATATTTTTTAATAAAGAAGCATTTTTATCGAGTAAAATTATTTACAAACATCCCTTTTTTACCACGCTTTTATTAGCTTCACCTGTATGTTTGTGAGTTTGTGAGTTTGTGAGCTTGTGAGTTTGTGAGCTTGTGAGTTTGTGAGTTTGTAACTCTCCTTCTTTTATGTATGTTCACAGATTACTCCGAAACCATGCAACCGATTAATTTGGTTTTGGTGTTAAATGAAAGACGATGCTCTCGAATTGGTACCACTTCAGTTTCATCGAAATTGATTCAGTATTTTTTTAGTAATTAGTGAAAAACTAATAAAATTAGTGATTTTTCGCTAATTAAAAGTGTTGAATACGTTCACTGAATGGAGTGTAGACAGCATGGCCGAGTGGTCTAAGGCACCGGATTGAAGCTCAGTTTTTCGAAAGAGATTGTGGGTTCGAACCCCACTCCTGACATTATTTACATCTATTTAAAAAAAATTCCGTATTACAATTTTTATTTTTAGCCGGCTTCAGAAAAGGAAGAGGAAGTTATCAATTCGACGCGTATGTATTTTTTTTTTCTATGTATGTTCACCAATTACTCTGAAACTATCCAACGGATTAATTTGGTTTTTGTATTAAATATAAATATAGTTAAAAAAAAAACTAAAAACCACGCTTTTAAAGTAATCAAACTAAAAAGTGAAAAATAAATATAGTTTAAAAAAACTAAAAACCACGCTTTTTAAGCATATCAAACTAAAAAAAGTGAAAAATAATTCGTACTATAAGGTGAAAACGAAAATAGATGAAAAATACTATATTACTATAAAATCATTGTTATTATAGAAATTAATTAACAAGCAATAAATAAAATTATCGTGGAAAAAAAGCGTGGGGTGCTTCTTCAGAACTGATAGATGGAACATGGTAGATGGAGCACCCCACGCTTTTTTTCCACGATAATTTTATTTATTACTTATTAATTGATTTTCATAATAACAATGATTTTATAGTAATATAGTATTTTTCATTTATTTTCGTTTTTAGCTTATAGTACGAATTATTTTTCACTTTTTTTAGTTTGATATACTTAAAAAGCGTGGTTTTTAGTTTTTTTAAACTATATTTATTAATTTTTGTATTAAGTAATCTTCTGAAACATTGCATAATTTTATTTAAAAAAATTGTATCTGCTCAGAAGAGGAATTTATAAGAGAACGAGAAGAACTATTAAAAGAAATCGTAGATGTTTGATATTAAAAAAAACAATTATGTTAATGATTGTTTAATGTATTTTTCAACTTGTGAAATGTTATAAAATTTCTGAATGGATAGTATCGTGGGTGAAAACGTTTCAGTTGTAAATATTCTTATTGGAATGTTTTCAGAAAAAACTAGAAGTCTGGATGAAAATTTGGAAGTTACGCAATCGATAAGAAATTATACATGATTGAATTTAAAACAAATAACGCAAATACTTGAGCGGTATGAAGCTAAAAAGCAATAACTGTATTTTATTATTAACTTTTCATTTCAGAAATTTTTATTATTTCCTTTCCTGAATAATTTTACAGAGGTAAATTTCATAATATCCATTATATGTAGTATAAGTGAACATCGTGATTAAAGTGGGTATTATAAATACTCTCTAATATTATAAATAAAATATTAATAATTATAATTAACGTATTTGTTGTTCTAATTTATGCTTATCGTGGGAATTTTTATTAGATAGATATGACTGTGATGGATAGCCTTGCAGTAACGGATAGCCGCTTAATGTTTTTTGTTTATTAATATACTAATAAATATTTAGATTTAATTTTTTCCATAATTCCTCTTTGCATGTTTTAATAATATTTTAATATTCATAGAAGACAGTATGTGAAGACAGTTTGTGATTATTTTTTTATTTGTGACAAATTTGTCACTTACTTTGTGACGGTGGCAGCATTACCAATGTTGTGAAGTCACACTGGGACACAATTATACAGTTATGAACATTGTTATGTAGTGTAAAATAACTTAAATCTATAATTTTATTATACTTTGGCAATACATCTCAACTAAAACTTGGGAGCTGCTATAAAAAGTATGTACCAAAAGAAAGTTACCGAATCAAAATGCCATGCAAACTTTAATCTTTGTTACATATTTTTTTTCTGTTGCAATAAATGAGAATATTTAAGACAACTGAATATTCGATCTATTACAATTATTTCAAATTTAGCAATTTGTTTTTCTAATAAGCATTAAAATTATCAAAGAAACACTTCCTTTAAGGTGCAACACTAGTCATAGAAAAAGACCCGGATGATAATATAAAGTCCGTGGCAGCGTTCTTTTCAAATATATCGCTCACATTTTAACATTGTTACATGATTTTTTTGCATAGCATAGCTGAAGACGATCCATAAGCGGCCTAGTTTTTACTTTTTTGATTTTGGTTTCAGATTTTTTAAAAAAGATATTTAAATTTCAAAACCGGTTTAAACCGGTACTGATATTGAAACTATCAAAATATAAAATATATGCAAGCAAAATCGAAAAAGTAAAAACTAGGCCCGTAGTAGATCGTCCTCAGCTTCCTATGCAAAAAACATGCAAAAATATTAAAATTTGAGCGAGATATTTGAAAAGAACGCTGCCACGGACTTTATATTATCATCCGGCTCTTTTTCTGTGACTAGTGTTGCACCTTTAAGGAAGTGTTTCTTTGATAATTTTAATGCTTATTAGAATAAAAAATTGCTAAATTTGAAATAATTGTGATAGATCGAATATTCAATTGTCTTAAATATTCTTATTATTGCAACAGAAAAAAAAATTTATCAAAGATTAAAGTCTGCATGGCATTACATTTTGATTCAGTAACTTTCTCTTCGAACATTCTTTTTATAGCAGCTCCGAAGTTTTAATTGAGATGTATCGCCAAAGTATAATAAGATTATAGATGTAAGTGATTTTGCACTAAATAACATTGTTCATAACTGTATAATTGTGTCTCAGTGTGACTTCGCAACATTGACAATGCTGCTACCGTCACAAAGTTAGTGACAAAATTTGTCACAAATCAAAATATAATCGCAAACTGTCTTCACAACCTTGTCACTATCGTCACAGAATAGGCACAGTTTTAATGACAATTTTGTCACAAATGACACATTTTTCACATTTTGGTCACATCGTGACGCACAAAGTGGTCACAATGTGACGTCACAAACGAGCTCTAAAACGGCCATAACGACTTCACATTTTAGTCACTGTGACTTCTTATCGACGTCACGTGACGTCACATCGACAGTCACAAAGTCACAATGTGACTTCACAACGATGTCACCGTGACGTCACCATGTCTTACGGGTTATAAATATCCTTCAAAACATGTTATTTACTTTAAAAAACATGTTTCTGGTAATTTAAATATCGTCGCTTTTGTCACAGTTTCGTCTCAATGTTAATGTCAAATTAGTCACAAATGACACATTTTTCACAAATTTGTCACATTGTGACCACTTTGTGAAACGTCACAAAAGAGCTCTAAAACGGCCATAACGATTTCACATTTTATTCACTGTGACTTCACATCGACGTCACGTGACGTCACATCGACAATCGCTGGTCACAAAGTCACAATCTGATTTCACAACGACGTTGCAGTGACGTCACCATGCTTTACGGGAAGGCAGATTGGTAGTATAAATTTTGAATCCCTCACTTTAGTCTCCCAAGGCACGGCCAGACTTCATGCGCTGACGCTTAGCAATAAGTTTTTCAACAGTACTATGATAAGAATTTTCTGTGTAATATTGTAGCTTATTTTCGAGCTGTTGAATTTTGCTTTTCAATGCAGCTATTGTATTCTTCCTTTTGCATAGTGTTGATTTCATTAATCTTGCTGCTTTAACTTTATTTTTTAAAGTGGCTAATAGTTTTTCTAGTTCATTCGATCCATTCTGATCATGTTTAGTAGGAGAATATGGACCTACAACTGGGCTACTACCATTAGTATTTTGTGCTAGCAAGCTGTTTACAACGAACATTAACTGTTCAGCATCTGAATTTTGTGTGTCAGAAATTTTATTTCCATCATTTTCTGATGTATCTTCATTTTTTTTTCGTTTGGAATTTGTTATTTCTTCTTCTGATCCTCTTTTTAACTGGGGACTATTCCTAATTATGGCCCTCCGCTTTGCAACAATCTTTGGAATTTTATATTCCGGATAATTAGGAAAGACTGTTGGACAAGCATCTTTTTTTAAAAACCTGCGTTTTTTACCAGGAACATAGTCTTCTTCTGTAAAATGCTTGCTACAAACAACTGATTTGTCCTTTACGGTAAATTCTCTTGAGATATTTTTAATCCATTTCTCTCGAAAATCGACATTACTGGGAAATTCATAAAAAGAAACATTATCTTCACCCTTTTGCCTGCTAGATGATTTACAATACGGTACACAACAATAAACCATAATGAAAAAAAATAATAAAAGCTCCTGAGAACTTCAACAGCTATAAAAATAACTAATGCAGAAACAATTTCTGCAATACGTATATTTCAGTATTCCTAAAAGCGATAAAAAGGGCTGTTTTTTTAAATAAATTGTAAGAGAAATAATAAAAACAAACGTATATCTGATAACAAAAATCGCGGGAATCCGGGAATTGAGGAGGTTACCTAGCGCCCTCTCTCGGCAAAAATCCTCCGCAACTGTTTCCTCCAAATGCATTGAGATTTTGCGAATTGGGAAGGCCGCTATGAGATCAGTCCGGTCGTGCCCAAGGCGACTGCCCCCATCTCCCCCCTCCCAGGGCCATCGCGAAGCCTTTTTATTGGTGGAGGAGTGAGCCTTAAAATGCCAAGTCAAAATTCATTATTTGCCAACTCAGTGAAAAGTAAACATAAATAATTCTAAGCGTTTGCCAACTAGTTTTATAATTTTACCAAGTTAGCTCAATCAGAAAATATAATATAATTTATATTTGGAAAAAGCTTAATTAAACTGGTAATTTTTGCCAAAGTTATTAGAAATAAGAAGTGTATTACAATTCTTTTAGAAAGTTTTGAACAAATTGGCAAGTTCAGTTTGTAAATTTGCCAACTTGAACAGCATGTGCAAATGTTTTTGGGGGAGGCTTCCCACCTGTCCCCCTTCTTAACGAGGCCCCGGCTACACCCCCCCCACACACACACACACACACTTAACACAGCCCTGCTTTTTAGTTTCCAAAACTACATTTCGTAATTTAACCTTGGAAATTACACCAATTTGCGGTTTGGTATTAAAACGAATTCTGTTTAAAAAAAAAATTTCCCTCCTAAAGGAGTGATGTATGAGTATGACATAGTGAAAGAGTTACGTATGCATTACGTAATCACCAACCAACCAGGAGAATCTTCTCTGTCTAAGGCACTTGGCGCTAGATATGAGATTACTATCCGCCATTTTAAAAATCTCCTCCTCGTTCAATGGGTCCACATATGTGGACGTTCATTCTTTTCCCTTTCATTAATAATGAAAAGTAATAACACACGAATATTATCAGCGGTGGGATCTTAAAAAATGAAGAGAATACATGGTTTAAGTAAAGAGTATAGGTATCTTCATGAACGTCCGTGGATAGGATATAAACTAAAGCTTTATTTGAGAAACAGAGGATGTAGAGAGCTTTAAAAAAAAAAATCCTCAAAGTACACGGCGTGTATCCTCGGATACCTTCCACTAAATGGATTTTATTGCATGATACTTAACGGTAAGTCGTACTTAATTTTAACTTTTTATTCTAGTAGAATCGAATGTCACAGTAAATTAAACATTAATTTCAGTTTCTTAAAAGATTAAATTAACTTCTGCTGAGGAGATTTTTTCGCCTTTTTTACTGTTTTCGGATTACTAAACTTTAGTTTGGAGTTAAATAATAATATTTGATTGTAATGGTATTACGAAATGCTTTCATTTTGAAAATTAGTATTCTTTTACGAAAATATGTTTTGATTATTATAATTGTGACTATTTTGAAAGGAATTTCTTTATTACTAATAATGTTTTAAATTATTATTTAAAATCATAAATCTTTGTTTACAGATTTAAGATTTGCCAACTTAAAAAATTATAGGAATTTCTTATAACATATGGCAAGATTTTTGAGAAATTTCTAAATGTAATAATGCATCAAATTTATTTATTGTGGTACGTACGTTGTTGTTTAATAATGCAGCTATAAAAAACTAATTTTATTTTGAATGATTTTCAATTTTTTTCTTATAAAGCACACGAAATCTTTTTAGCTGATATTAATAAATTTAAATATATAACTAGAATAAAAAGTTATAATTAAATATGGCTTAATTTTCTCCGGTAGTAAGTTTGTTGGTGGTGGTGGTCGGAGGGGCAGGGGCGCGCCAGCAGTATCCGGTGAATGTGTGCAGAATTTCATTTGGCGCCTTATAGCCCCTCCCCCTCGGCTCTGAAAATAAAGCTTTATCTCCTATCCTTCCGCCCCCCCCCTTAAATAATAATAATAATAAAATCTGTGAAAGTCTATAAATGAATAGTTCTCATCCTTTTGGAGTTTTTTACCAGGTCAAATAAAGTTTTTTGAACCAAAAAAATTATTTAATAAAATGTGTCTTGTTTCATTTCAGTTCGTACTTTATTTCATTTATTAAATAAAATTTCTGGTTCTAAACGTGTTTACATTACTTAAAAAATAAAGGAGAATGGCAGCTATGTAAATAAAATTTTTAACACAATAAAATCTGTGAAAATGGAAGCACTCTCTATCAGAATCCTCTATCAGAAGGTAAAATTTCATTATCCCAGAGAAAAAAATTCAATGCAATAACAATAGATTGCATCGAAAAGAAAGAAGTTTGTTTTTACTTTGCATTTATTGGCGATGGCTAAGAAAATCTACGCCCATAGAGATCTGAAGATTTGGATAAAGATAGATGATGGTAGGTGCACCTGAGATTCAGATTTTTTATTTTTTGTTAATTGGCCAAAATATTAATTAAAAACTCTTAATGATCATCGCAAAATGTCGAACTTTCATTCCTCAAAGAGATCATGCTTGTGTGGTTCCCCAAACTTTAAGCAGGACTCCTTCACACTGAACAAAAGCGTACGTTCGATTTTTTTTTCTGCATTTTTTGAAATTATGACAGTTGGATCCCTGCAGAGTTACAAATAAATAAATAAATAAATAAGAAATAAATAAGAAAAAATAAATAAAAATGAAATAAATAAAGAAAGAAAATTTCTTTACATTTTCGATTTCAATGGTATCTTTCATTACTATTTCAAAAAACTTTTTTATTTCGCCGCGATTCGCGCCAGTTTTGAAGTTTTCCACTTCTATGAAGTTTCAAACGTAAAAAACAATAACAAACCAACACTAACAATACTAAAACACTACCTATTTATACATTCTCGGTATTTTCAGACACTAATGATATATCTGGAGTAAAAAAATATTAATATTTACGGTTATTTTTGTTTTTAAGTCATTTGAAGGATTTGCCAAGCATGTTTTTCTTTCGGTGCAAATATCTCAAAATACCGTTTACCAATTAAGAAATACGTGATTTAAATATCATTTCGCGTGAAAAAAAAAAAAATTGTGCACGTTTTTACTATTTGTTTTATCAAAAAAATTTTGTGAAAATTGAAAGCTTTATATCTAAATGTCAGAAATTAAATACGAATTGACGGTTAGTTTGAAAAATCAGGCCGGAACGTGAATAGCACCCCGGTGTACTCTACCGAAAGCGGTGGTAAATCAACTCAAGAATCGGTTGGATGGATTTTCATTTAACCCGGGAGGACGCGCGCAGGGCCTAAAAGACCCGGAGTGCGTGTGATTTTTACAATTGTAACCACTAATTTTTTTAAAGTAAATTTCAGCTCATTTTATCGCAAAATTTGTAATAATTGTCTACGTCTAAATAAAGTGGCTGTTATAATTTTATTTTATTGGTGACAAAGTTGAAACCATTCACACCCTGGGTAAGCGCGCGTTCTCCCGGGTTAAAAATGAAAAATCACATTGTCAGGTTCCTAGAAGACATCTGCCCTGAATTAGAAAGGAATAACATTTCCTTATCTGAATATTTTATGTATTGTGGGTTGTGTATCCGTGAAGCTCGAAATACCTTTCTTTCTTTTCTATAATAACGAATGACAGATGTTGACACAGGTGTGCAGATGACGCACTCGTTGATGAATGAAAGTGATGGCCGCGGGGCGTGCCTCAGCTGTCATCTAGCTATTGGAGTGATGTGTAAACAGTAGATGTCATGACTCAAGGTTGGTATGCGGAATTGAACCAATGGAGGAACTCTAAGAGGCCCTACTGGGGGAAGGAAGATCTCTGACAAGGTCAACTCTGGACTGAGAGGTTAGACAGTTCTCGTTTGGCGTTGAGACCGATAGGTCGCTCAGGATTTGTGGTCCTGTTGGATAGTGTATATTTTGAGCGTGGGACAAGGCGTCCCGGTGGATAGTGTTGTAGGCCGAGAAGTGAGGCCTAGTACCCTTGTGTATTGAGATTCTGCGGTAATCTCTGATAAAGCGTATCTAACGTGCGTTGAGTGTGAGGAAGAAAGTGTAAGTTGAACGGTACACAACCAACGTTTATTGTAGTTAATTTAATGTCGAACCGGATCATCTATATCCGAGTTGTAATTGTATATAGTTGTAAATATAGTTTCTTGTGTACATATCTATATCTTAAATAAACTGTTAGTTCAGTTCATTAACAGCGTCAGTGTTATTTTACCCAATCCTCACAGCAGGTGACCGATATCACCCATTAATATCGGTGGTGGCAGCTAAAACTACCTAGGACATTCTTCAAAGTTTTGTGGACTGAGAGGAGCGTCCGACAAATTGGTGGCAGCGGTGGGATAGAATCGCCTGAAACCAGTGACCAGCGAGCCGTGTTGCAGTCTGTTAATGCCAGAGTATCCAGTGGAATTCTTGTGTGGTCGTGCCATATCGTCGAGTATGTGCTAAAGCATCGTGCCGGATCGTCGATTGTATGCTAAAGTGTCGTGCCGTATCGTCGAATGTGTGTAAAGTGTCGTGCCGTAGCGTTGAATGTGTGTAAAGTGTTGTGCCGTATCGTCGAGTATGTGCTAAAGTATCGTGCCGGATCGTCGAGTGTGTGATAAAGTATCGTGCCATATCGTCTAGTGTGGACTAAAGTGTTGTGCGTATCTTTATTAGAAAGAACTAAACTGAACTATGTTGTGCCTGATTATCGCTACATCGTGGAGCTATCTGTGAATAGAAGAGTACCCCACCAAATAAAGTATAAGGTAAGGTGTTTTGATCATTCATTTCTTCTGACATCTCGAACCAAATTATATTGTTGTATAATTAATAGTAATTTAAGTAAATTGTCTATGTAATTTATGTGCAATGAAATAATTGTGTTCAGATAGGTGTAAAGAATTAGTAACCATATTGCTATTGTTTTAAAGAAAGGTCATAATAATTTGAGATGATAATGATATGCTATTTATAATGATATTAGTGAACTAAATTAATGCATTAAATCTAAATTATTGTTAAAGTAATTGTTAAATGAAGCAATACTGTTTAAATTTTAAGAGTTACATTAGCAAAATTCTAAGCAAATGAAGATTTTAATTGGCCAATACTAGTGAGGAAAAAAAAAGGCTCAAAAGAGAGCCATAGTGAAAAAAAAAAAAAGGCCCAAAAGAGAGCCATAGTGAGTAAAAATAAAAGTAAAGATTTTCAGTATATTTGTTTTAAGTGTAAGAACCAGTATTGAGTTCGGAAATATTTTATGAGGATAATTGTAGAAATTTATATATGCATGTTGTACAATTTTTCTTTACGTGGATTTCTTGATTGACATCAATACTTCTATTCAATATCAACGTATCAGTATGATTATGTAAATTGTATGTTGTTATCTAAGTGTATACATTGAGACCTATATTGCATAGTAATCAAATCGAATTACTCTTTTACCTTTTGTTTTATTGGAAGTAAATTGTGTGATATCAATGGTTGAGAAAAATTAGAGTATTCAGTAGGTTAATTAGAAATGAAATGCATTGATTATCTGAAGGGTAATAATTAGTTTAATAAGTGGAGGAATATCTGTACTAAGTTAGAAATTTCGGAAATATTAAGTTGGTAGGTTTAACTATTCTTGTGGGGTGGTAATAACAATCGGTGAAGGTATGGCTTTCTTATTGAAACTAAAAAAGGTTGATCTTCAGGGGATAGCGAAGAATTGGGTGTTGAATTCACGGAAGATGATACCAGAATTCAGCTTAAGAAAAAGATAATGGACATTGATGAGTATGACGAGGGGGTTATTAAGGAATTATCTGACGCTATTGTTGCAGAACGATTAGAACAAGAAAAATTAGAACGCGAAAAGTTAGAAAAACAGGAAAGGTTAGAGCGTGAAGAAAAACAGGAAAAATTAGAGCAGGAAAAGTTAGAAATGGAAAAATTAAGAATGGAACATGAATTAGAAATGGAGAAACTAAGGGTGCAAGGATCGGCAAATAATTTCAATGGGTCTAGGGAATCTAATAATGAAAGTAACATAGAAAAATTGATCAAAAGTGTTAAAACTCTATCTATCAAAGTACCAGAAGGGACTGAGGGATGGAATTTATTTTTTAACAGCTTAGAAAGGGCATTCAAAACTAAAAATGTACCGGAAAACCAGCAGGCCGAAATTCTACTAAATATGTTAGGAGATAAGGCGGATAATTTGTTAATTTATACGACTACGGAACAAATGGAGAATTATGAGGAATTAAAGGAGTCAGTCCTAAGGGAGCATGAGCCAACCCCGAAGGCATGTTTAGAAAATTTCCGGAAAGCTAGGAGCAATCCGAACGAAACCCATGTATTATTTGTATCGCGTTTAATAGCTACGTGGGAAAATTATTGTAAAATTAAAGGTGCGGACACTTATGAAAAGGTCAACCAGTTAATAGTTAATGATAAGCTAATGAGTACGCTAGATGAGGATACTGCAGCATATATTAGTTTAACTCACCAGGGTAAATGGTTAGAAGCTCCTAAAATTGCTAAAGAGTGTGATAATTATTTTGATGCTAAACATAAGTCTTATGCGGTTACGCATAAAAGCTTTAAAGGTAAAGATAAGTACATAAACAATGAAAAAATGAGACCGAGGGAGGATAATAAATTTAGTGGTAGTTGGAGGCAAAATGATAGTAATGAGTGTAATTCTTTTCCGGATAGGAAAACAGAGTTTAAGAAGACGAATGATGCTTCAGGGCCTAAATGTTTTAAGTGTGGTTTGAGAGGTCATTACCAACGTTTTTGTAATAAAGTGGGTAATGAGGGAACTAATAATGGCAATAAAGGGCGAGACCAGAAAGCAGGTGTTCATAAGATTATGGTGAAAGAAAATCAAGAGTTACCTAATGGGGCTATTGTGGCTAGAATATCGGCAAAGGCCGAGCAGAAAACTAATGTTATTGGTGAGAAATTAAATAAACTTGAGAAAATTGAAGTTAGTGTTAATGGGCAAAAAGCAAAGGGATTGGTTGATTCTGGATGTGAGATTAGTGTTGTTCATAAAGATTTAGTACCGGAAGAGAAGTTAAAGGGAGCGGGTAGTATTTATTTACAAGGGTTATTTGGTGAAGCTGTTAAATCACCGTTAGTTAAACTACCGATAGCTATTCCGCAATTCGGGCAAACTAATATTATTCATCAGGAAGTACTTTGCGCAGTAACTGATAATATTAATGAGCAAGTAATTTTACATCCCCAAGTGATTAATGAGTTGTCAGGTGTCAATCTTGAGGAGCCATTGATAGAGTCCGAAGAATTAAAAAGTTCCGAAATTATTATTGATAACTCGAATGAAAAGGAAGATGTAAGTAACGATAGCTGTAATGTTTACGTAATAAACGCGAGATCGCATAATGTACAAAGTCAGGATCCAGAAAAAACTGAAACGGAGGAAAATAATGAATCTATTGTTAGTAACTCAGATATGTTTAAGAAATCCCAGTTGGAATGTAAAGAATTAGAGAAAGCTTGGGAATTAGCTAAAAAGGAAAAAGGGGATTATTATATTATAAACGGATTATTGTATCATAAAGAGAAATTGTTAGGCGAAACTATAGCGCAATTAGTAGTACCCAAGGTAAGAAGGGAAGAAATCTTAAAATTAGCGCATTCATCGGTATTTGGAGGGCATCATGCAGCCAAGAAAACGTTGCAGAGAATAAGGTATTCTTTTTATTGGGAGGGAATGGCAAAAGAAGCTAAACAGTTTTGTGAATCATGTTTAGAGTGCCAATTGACTAGAGGGGTTAAAGTAAATGATAGAGCTCCTATTTCCCCAGTGTCGCGGCCGGAACTTCCATTTCAGGTTGTTAATGTTGATTTAATTGGGCCTATTGATCCTAAAAGTTCACAAGGGCATCGGTATATACTGACTTTAATTGATCAGCATACCAGATGGGCAAGGCGTCCAAGGCTGAAAAGCGGAAGGACGCCTCGAGGCCGGATGACACCCCGAAGGAGGTGGTACCACCCGACAGGTCCTATTCCAACGTTGCCGGTGGTGCGACAGAGGAATGGCAGACTGTCACCAGCAAGAGTACAAGGAGGAGACGGTTGAGGAAGGGACGTGTGGCAGCGGCAGGAACTCAGCCTGCGGCCCGAAGCGGGCCTGGAAGCGGTGGCGCCGGTGGCGCTAGGGGGGCCGGCTCAGCTGCGCCTCTACGCTACCAGGAACGACATCAAATCGGTCCTCAAATCCTTCCCATCGATCTTCAAATCCTTCCAAAAGTCGATACTATCTCCTCCGATGACACTCGTAAGTTAGTAGCCAGCACGATAGATCCAATGAAAGCTGGGCTGGCTTTAAGAGGAATGCGGAACACCTCCAAGGGAGGGGTGCTGGTCTTCGCGGACAGCGCTGCGGACCTCGAGAAGCTGGTGGCGGAAGTGGAGAAATCGGACCTGGTGAATAGTCACTCGGCTTCCAAACCGACCAGGCGCAATCCGGAGATTGTAATCTTCGGCGTTGGTGAGGATTCGACGGGAGATGGGATCGTTGCAGCCCTGAAAAATCAGAATACAGCGTTGCGTGACGCTGACATTTCCTTCAAGAAGTTTTTTGAGGGGAAGAAGGGACGCAATGGCGTGGTCTCCCTGGATCCAGAGTCGTACAGGCGACTTGGTCGAGTGAGGAAGCTGAACGTTGGCTGGGACACTCTGTTCTTCTCGCGAAGACGGCGTCCTCTCCAATGTTATAAGTGCTGGAAATTCGGCCACATGGCAAGAGATTGCCACGGCAAGAGTTGTTGAGGAAAGTGTGGTAGTCAGGACCACATTCTCAGCGATTGCACCAGTGAACCTGCGTGCATTAATTGTATGAAGGTCAACTCTTTGAACTTGGCGGGCGAGGCTCTACCTACCAATCACGCGGCAAATTCGCAGGAGTGTAGCATCTTCCGCAAAGAACTGGCTTTGACTGAGAAACGAAACAATGGCCGATAGTCCAAAGTTTCTTCATCTTAATGTCAACCGCAGTACGGCGGCTTTGTACCAGTTGCAGAAGACGGTGCTCTCGCAGAGCATCGACGTGATCTCCTTGAATGAGCAGCGTGTGAAGGAGGGAAAGACCGTCGGATTACCCGAGGGTTTTTCCGAAGTCATTTCTTCGGAGCGTAGCCGAGCAGCCTTTTGGATAAGTTCGCGACTGAAATACTGCGTGGTCCTGAATACTGACGACATAGTGGCGATTCGAAGCACTATCTCGGGAGAGAATGTGTTGATAGTGTCATGCTATTGCTCTCCGTCTGAGGACATTGTCCCGATCCTTACTCGGATGGGCGACCTGCTACTGGAGTTTCCTCAGGACAACGTTCAGATTATCGGGGACTTCAACGCAAAGTCGTACATTTGGGGGGATAGGCCAACGGACGACAGGGGCGAGGAAGTTATCTCCTTCGCCCTTGGTTACGATCTGGAAATCGTCAACAGTCCAGACAGTGCGGCGACCTTTGATAGCCATCAAGGTCAAAGCTGGATTGATTTACTTCTGGTCAGGAAATGCGCAGATCGCATAACTGACTGGACTGTTCTGGACGGGGTGACAACCAGCGATCACAACGCCATGACCTGGACCTACCAAGGCAGGCTAAGGGCTCGAAATCCTGAGGGAGTCCGCCGTCGGTGGAAACCCAAGGACCTTGCCTGGGACGATTTCCTCCAGGATCTGCAGAATGCAGATTTGGACGTTTATGATTCGAACGCACCAGACTCGGGAGTTGAACATCTTGATTCAGTCCTGGTTGATCTGTGCTTGAAACACCGAAAGCGTCGTCCTGCCGCAGGCAAGGAGACGTGTTGGTGGACTCCACAGTTGGAGGCTCAGAGGTCTAGAGTGCGTGCACTGAGGAGGTTGTACAAGCGGACGCTTGACCCGACTCAGAGAGAAAGACGTGAGGCTCTCTTTAAGCGCTCGCGGGCGGAGTACAAGCGAGCGATTCTGCAAGCTAAGCGTCGTTCGTTCCGAAAGTTCCTTTCGGACAAGCTTTCTACCGACAAAATCGGTCAGGTCTGTGCAGTGGTGCGAGGCAGGTGGCGTCCTGAAGCTCCAGCTATTCTGGAGCTTCCCGACGGGGTGGTGGCATCCACATGGGATGACATCCAGGCAGCCCTTGCGAGACACCACTTCAGACAGGTCGATGAGGTAGTGCAGACAGCGATCGAGAGGCCTGATGACCCGGACTTGTTTGACATCGGGGAGCTAGAGTTGGCTATCGACTCGATGGCGCTCGATAAGGCGCCAGGCCACGATGGATTCAGTCTGGGAATCATCCGTGAGGTCTTTCGCTGGCACCCTCAGTGGTTGCTCGGCTTGTTTAATCACTGCCTTAGAGAGTCCGTGTTTCCGAGAAGTTGGAAGCGGGCGGTCGCCATCTACTTTCCCAAGGAAGGTAGAAGTAAGAGCGATCCGGCTTCCTACCGTCCTATCTGTTTACTTCCCGTCGTCGGGAAGATCTTGGACAAGCTGTGCGCTACTCGACTGATGGCCTTCCTCGAGTCTAACGGCGTACTTGATGGTCGTCAATATGGTTTCAGACGAAATCGGTCGACTGTTGATGCGCTCCATGAGGTGGTCAAGTACATCTCGCAGAGTAAGAGGACGGGTCACTACACCTGTCTCGTCAGCCTCGACATCAAGAATGCCTTCAACAGCGCTCGGCGGGATGACTTGCTTCGCCTTCTGGTGGAGAACGGAGTCCCTCCGGAGCTCCTGGGCTTGATCGATTCTTTTCTTTGGAATAGATCGGTCATTTCGAACGCAGAAGAGCATTACTTCAATGTTGGGGTCCCGCAGGGCTCGTGTCTCGGGCCGGTCCTGTGGCTGGTGTTAATCAATAGCTTGTTGAAGCGGCTTGGGATTGAGGAGGCTTGGACCGTACTTGTCTTCGCCGATGACATACTCATCCTTGCACGCTCCGTGGCTGTCTACAGGTTCGCTGACATAGTCCGGCGAGTTCTCGCAGAGATTCTCGCATGGGCTGTAGGATGCAGCCTGGAGTTCAGCTACGACAAGTGTTTGTACACTATCATACCGCCTAAGGGAAAGATGGATTACGAGCCCTCATTGCGCATCCGGATGGGTGAGCATCGGGTGAAGTTCTCTAACCAAATCAAGTACCTAGGAGTGGTCATAGATAGGGACTACAGCTGGATGCCTCACTTGGACCTCGTCCGAGAGAAGGCGACCAGAGTCCAGTACAAGCTTACGAGATTGGCGACAGCCACGTGGGGGCTCAAGCCCGATGTTCGAAAGGCAGTGTACTCGGTGGTAGCCGAGCGCATAGTCTTGTACGCGGCCCCTATCTGGTACTCCGGCAAAGTGGCTCTTCGTCAGAGACTGCTGAGTATTCAGCGAGGTCTCTTGCTGTGCGTCACCAAGTGTTACAGTACGGTGTCAACCGCTGCGTTGAATGTCTTGTCCGGGGTGATTCCCCTGGACCTCCGTGCTCGTATCGAACGCGACTTCGAGGCCCTCACTAGATGGGGCGAAAGCGTTGACAGACCAAACCTCTTACCAGAAATGGTAGAGGTCTGGAAGTAACGACCCCAACGACGCTATCCGGCACGAATACCTTGGACGCCGGATCTCAGCCGGAAGTCTCCGTATACTTACTATACGGACGGTTCCAAGCTGGAGGGTGAGAGGGTGGGTTGTGCCTACCACCTCGCCACCAGGGATGGCGTTGTTGCGGAGGGAAAGTTCCGTCTCTCTGATGGGTCGACTGTTTTCGCGGCCGAGGTCCATGCGATCAAGGAAGCGATTGCGGACGCCCTTCGGAGGGGTCTCAGTGAACTCGATATCTTCTCTGATTCGAGATCGGCGCTTCAGGCTCTTTACGCTTTGGTGCCTCGGCACAAAGCTGTAGCTGAGATCAGGAACTTGGTTGAGAATACAGGAGTCAGGGTCCATATGCACTGGATTAAGGCTCATGTCGGGTACGCCTTTAACGAGCTGGCCGATTCCCTTGCGAAGGAAGCTGCGTGTCGACCGTCGGTCGATATACTTGTTCCTCTTTCAGGACGTCAAGTCAAGAGGAAGCTCCTTGGTGAGGTTCTTTTGGATTGGCAGCAATGGTGGGACCGATCTGAGGACGGCCGGTTGACGTATGCGATCTTCCCTAAGGTCTCCACTCGGAGAATACAGGGAGATTTCTTTCTCAACCAGGTCCTAACGGGACATGGTGCCTTTGGCGACCATCAAGCCCGCTTCTTTAAAGGCAACCCTGCGTGCTTTTGCGGGACCGGGGAGAGTACGATTAGACATTGCGTCTATGAGTGCCCCCTGTGGAGGTCCATCAGGGAAAAGTGTTTCCCGCCTGACTTCCACACTCGAACGCTGACCGATCTCGTCCTTGACAATTACAGCAGGAAAGGTATCGTCGACATCGTTGGCGACCTCTTGACAAGGACATTGGATCGGGTTGGTCGTCGGGCCAATTGAGCTTTCGACCGTCTCGACCGAAGTCTTTGAACGCTCGACGATCTTCCAGTTCATTCGAACGCAACACTCGATTTAGAGGAGTCCGAGGCCTCTAGCAGGCGCGATTCGGACGAAGCGACAATACAAGGTTTTCCGGGTTTCCCTTGTACGTAACGAGAATTCGGGTCGCTTTCCTATAAGTCCTCCCGGAAGGCTGGGTCTCTGGATCAGTGGTTGTTCAGGCGGCTTGTGCTACGATGCCTGCTTGGCTGCTCCAATTGGCGTGTTGGGCGCGGGCGGCGTCGAGTGGTGGCTGCGGATGGTGAGCGGCCGAGGCCGCGACGCTAAGTCCATGTCCGTGGGCTGGGTGTCCTCGCTTGTCTTCCTGGCCGGCAGCGGGCGCTGTCGTGAGGCCGGACGTCACTTGGTTCCTCCTCTTTCGGGGGTCTCGTGACCTCCCTGTGTGGACCGCATGGAGCCACTCGGCTCTGGATCGGGAAACTCACTGTTTTACCAGATGGGCGGATGCGATCCCTCTAAAAAGTTTAACTGCTAAAACCGCGTGTGAGGCGTTACTTCAAATATTTATGAGAACAGGAATTCCTAATGTAATTGCCTGCGACAATGGAACCAATTTTACTGCCGACTTAACGAAAGAATTTGAGAAAAGGTTAGGTGCTAGTCCAAGATTTTCGACTCCACAGTATCCACAGTCCAACGGACTTGTGGAACGATTTAATCAGACTCTTAAACGTATGCTACATCATACGATTAGGGAAGAAGGAAAAAAATGGCATGAACAAATACCATTTATATTATGGGCGTATAGGGAAGTCCCAAATTCTACGACGGGAATCGCACCTTTCCAGTTATTATATGGTAGAGCGCCGGAGGGTCCGTTATCGATTCTTAAGTCGTCTTGGGCAGGAGAGAATAAGGGAGCGCAGTTAGATACTACGCCGATTCATGAGTACTTGGATAAACTTAAGAACCGCTTAGAAAGAGCCGCAAATGAGGCAAAATTGTCGTCTGAGGTTCAACAAAATAGAATGGCGTATCATTATAATTTAAGGTCAAAAGAAAAAACGTTTGAGGTAGGCGATAAAGTTATACTGTTAATCCCCGATTCGACTAATAAGTTATACTCTAGGTGGCAAGGGCCGGCAACTATTGTAGAAAAACGAAACCAGCATTCGTTTATTGTTGAGTTAGCCGACGGGAGTAGGAAGCATGTGCACCAAAATAAGATAAGAGAATTTATCGCTAAATTTAATATAGTTAATATTGTTTTCGAAGGTGATGAGGAATTTGGAGAAGTTGGGGAAATTCCTATTTTGAACCGGGATCAAGAGATAGAACGGGATATTGAGAGGTTTGAAATAAAAGGGCTATCTAATAGTCAAGTCAAAGATTTAAAGTCCATTTTGAGGGAAAATAAAGAAGTGTTTATGGGTCCTGTACGACCAGCGGAAGTAGGGGAACATCGTATTGATCTGAAACCGGGTGTAGAAAGGAAAAAACCAAAGTTATATAGCGTGCCGGTAGCTTATAAAGAGGAAGTGGATAGGCAGATTCAGGAGTTATTAGAATTAAATCTAATCGAACCGTCGAATGCTGAAATTAGCCATCCAGTTGTTTGCGTTGCGAAAAAAGATGCAACTGTCAGAATGTGTATTGATTACAGAGTTTTAAATTCTGTAACGCAGGTTCCCACCTTCCTGATGAAAGATTCCCAAGAAATTATGTATACCGCAGGGGCGGCTAAATATTTATCTTCAATAGATTTATTGAGGGGTTATTGGCAAATTAAAATGGCTGAGGATTGTAAACCTCTGACAGCTTTTACGACGCATAAGGGAACTTATCAGTGGCGTACAATGCCTTTTGGATTATCAGGGGCTGCTGCTACGTTTCAAAAAGACATGAATGAGGTTCTCCAAGGTCATCGGAGGTATGCAGAAGCATATATTGATGATGTCATCATTTTCTCCGATACCTGGGAAGAGCATTGTGAGCATGTCAGGGCTGTCATTGAAGAGTTGAAAAATAGAAATTTTACGATTAGACTAGACAAATGTAAATTTGGAGAGAAATTGACTAAGTTTTTAGGTCATATTATTGGGGGTGGAACTCATGCACCTGATGAGGAGAAAATCGGAGCAATAAGGGACTTAAAGAGACCAAAGACTAAAAAGGAAGTTAGATCAGTTTTGGGATTAATGGGATTCTACCGATCTTATATTCCAAATTATGCTGAGATAGCTATACCTTTAACCGAATTAACCAAAGGAAATGTCAAAAATACTGTACCATGGGATGAAAGGGCAGAAAAAGCATTTAATACTCTTAAAGATGAGTTGTGTAAAGTGACGAGTTTGGCTACACCTATCGTAGGTCGGGAATATCAGCTTCACGCCGATGCTTTCGACCTTGCAGTAGGATGTTGTCTTACTCAAAAAGATGAAAAAGGTCAGTTTAAACCTATAGCTTTTGCCAGTCAGAAATTGTCAGGGACTCAGCGTGCTTGGCCGAGTATAGAGAAAGAGGCTTGGAGTGTTCTCTTCGGGTTGCGGAAGTTTGAAAAGTGGACTTATGGATCTCAAATTGAGGTCATTACCGATCATAATCCATTAAAATTTCTCACGGAAACAACCCCAAGGTCGCCCAAACTCACTAGGTGGGCTCTAGCCTTGCAACGCTGGAACCTGAGCATTTCTCATCGTCCCGGAGTTCAACATTTGAATGCTGATGCAATTTCGAGGCTACAGAGAAAGAGCTGGGAAGAACAACCAGTTACTAGCCCATCAGTATCAATGTCAAAATAGTAGACAACTTTAAAGGATGTCATCACATGTCTAATTTTTTTTGTGTGTGTGTAAATAGTTTTTTTTAAGTTTTGTGTTTATAATAGTAAATTAGCATGTGTATTGTTTATGCAATAGTAGTATTAGTATAAGGTTCAGTAGAGATGTCAGTAGAGAATGTTCAGACACCTGAAAATGCCTATGTAATATTTAGAATGAAGAAATCTGCAAAGAGACTATTGAACTCTTCCGTAATATTATTATATGTTTGGGGAAAATTAGCCCCTAAGAGGCATATTTTCCGCTAAGGTGGGGGGTGTCAGGTTCCTAGAAGACATCTGCCCTGAATTAGAAAGGAATAACATTTCCTTATCTGAATATTTTATGTATTGTGGGTTGTGTATCCGTGAAGCTCGAAATACCTTTCTTTCTTTTCTATAATAACGAATGACAGATGTTGACACAGGTGTGCAGATGACGCACTCGTTGATGAATGAAAGTGATGGCCGCGGGGCGTGCCTCAGCTGTCATCTAGCTATTGGAGTGATGTGTAAACAGTAGATGTCATGACTCAAGGTTGGTATGCGGAATTGAACCAATGGAGGAACTCTAAGAGGCCCTACTGGGGGAAGGAAGATCTCTGACAAGGTCAACTCTGGACTGAGAGGTTAGACAGTTCTCGTTTGGCGTTGAGACCGATAGGTCGCTCAGGATTTGTGGTCCTGTTGGATAGTGTATATTTTGAGCGTGGGACAAGGCGTCCCGGTGGATAGTGTTGTAGGCCGAGAAGTGAGGCCCAGTACCCTTGTGTATTGAGATTCTGCGGTAATCTCTGATAAAGCGTATCTAACGTGCGTTGAGTGTGAGGAAGAAAGTGTAAGTTGAACGGTACACAACCAACGTTTATTGTAGTTAATTTAATGTCGAACCGGATCATCTATATCCGAGTTGTAATTGTATATAGTTGTAAATATAGTTTCTTGTGTACATATCTATATCTTAAATAAACTGTTAGTTCAGTTCATTAACAGCGTCAGTGTTATTTTACCCAATCTTCACAGCAGGTGACCGATATCACCCATTAATATCGGTGGTGGCAGCTAAAACTACCTAGGACATTCTTCAAAGTTTTGTGGACTGAGAGGAGCGTCCGACACACATAGATTCAACATTATACACTGCTAACAATATTAGGTTCGTTCGAAAAGATTTTCCTTAAAAATTATAAAATCAGATCAATATGCTGCTGAAGACATCCCCCCCTCTATCTGTAGATTCCTTTGAAAAAAATGCCTTTAAATATTTGAGTTTAGGATATTTAAGGCTATTATAATTGGCCTAGGCGATCCAAGGCGGCTGGTTAGTAAGACATAAAGTACACGAAATTAAAAACTCTTTTTTCATAAATCTATATTTTTCCATTCACATTACAGTTGTCATTGTAGCTCCTAATTTATTTATGTCTAAACTAAACTTTTTTTTTTTTTTTTGTCATTTTAGTCTCTGTAACGTATTTGGTTATGCGAAATGCTAATAAGTGCTCATTTTCAAAAATTCAACTTTCTGTTCTGAAATGAAATGTACAAATCTTACAATCATTACAATTTTTTATACAGCATTTGAATAGACATGAATGGGAATGCAGGGAAAGGCTTCTCCTTCAATCTTCGAAAAAATAAGAATATTTGGACATCTATGGCCAATCTTCTATGGCCAATTTAGTCTATCTTCACCTACTCTCACCCTTTTTCGCCACCATGGTAAGTCCCGAGTACCAGATAATATAGATAAAACGTATTTATTTTGCTCAAAAATCTATAGTGTGGGAAAAAAAACTTAAAAAAAACTGTTGTTTACGATAATAGGTTCAGCAGAAATGATCATTTGTTGAAGTGCTGAACAAAATTATTGCTTTGGCTGCCTAAAGTAAACTTTACTCTTTAAGTGCGAAAATCACAGTGTTAAACCTACGGCACGGAAGACCAACAGTTTCACAAATGATTAATGCTTCATTTTTACCAATTAAAATTTGTCCATAGCTGATGCCAGTATCTCCAATCTAAAATCCGTACATTGAACAGAACACTAATATACAATTGCTATACAAATATAATGAGCGTTATTAACTTTTTGGCAATTTTGGACCCCCCGCTCCCATTCACGATGTCATACGTTAACATTCCTCAATCCGCGTCCTAATGATATCGTTATCAATGTCTATCAATTCTTTGTATTTTTGTGTTTTTTATTTGCAGAAATATACAGATATGGTTATACATTTATTATTTGCATGCTTCATTGACTCAAATGAAGAGAAGTCATTAAAATATCATTATTATATATGAAACCACTTTAGATTAAAAAAAACTTGAAATAGTTACTATTTAAAAGGCAGCAAGTTTTTGCTACATAAAGAATTAAAAAATAATAATGCCTTCTTGCACTTGCCTCTGTGCACGAGAAAGGGGGTAGAGGGAGGGGCAGGGGCCGACTTTGACAGTAGGGGGCCCTGGCGCAAACATTATTCGGGGGGGGGGCTTCTATCTTTTGGAAATTTTCCTAAATTTTGCGGAAGTGACTAAAATTTAACTTCCTACTGATTTTATACATACTTATTGTATGTATACAATAAATTTCAAACAGATATTATTCACATATATACACGGAATAGCATAAGAAAGATAACTCTAAGAAACTATAGAATACATTTTTTTTTCGGCTATAGATGTATAAAGACAAATGTAAGTTCTTAAAACATAAGTGCAGTTATTTTTAGCATTCTACGTGCATTTGGGCGATTCCATCATATAGAAAAGCAAGTGGTGGTATGCGTTTAATAGTAATAGCAACAAATTTCAATACTTGTTAGGTTATGTTGTTACTCATGATGTACTAAAATACTTTAATATAAAATTTCCTATTGTGACAAAATCTTTAGTGACCTTAAATAAATCTTAATTATATAATTCTATTAAGTTGTTATTCAATGATTAAGGTTTCTAACTTCTTCATCTATAAAACTTTTAAAGATAGATTGCCCCTCTGAAAATCTAATTTTTAAATTTGTTCTGAATTAAATTATTGCTGCAAATTATTTTAAAACAATTTCTGAATCATAGGAGACTTATAGCTATCACCGTGAAATATACGTGATCATATAAGACGTTTCTGACGTGTAAGTCTGACTCTATTCATGGTTTAATACTATGGGGTAAATTTTTAATAGTATATTCGAACAGTAATTTTCTTCTTATTTATAACAAATTCTGAAGTAAAGCGATAATTGCTATTAAAAAAAAAAAAAAAAAAAAAAAAAAAAAAAAAAAAAAAAAAACCCACAGGTGGAATTTAGCTTTTATGGTACTAAAATTGTATATTATGCTTTTCCACTACAGTTAGATAGTAGTGTAGCATATTTTCAGCTGTGTATGACGCCTTTCAATGTTTACAACTATACGAGGTACGCCTCTGTTTATACAGGTTGGACAGGTCTTGTCTAAATGACTTATTAGAGGACTCAAAAGTAGAATAAAATAAAAATAAATTTTTAAACAAAGAATTGAATATTTATAAATTAAGTTATATAAAGTAATAATGTAAGTTTGTATAAAGGAAATCTTCAAAAGATAATTCAGATGCTAAAAAAATAAAATGAATTTTAGTATATATAAATGAAGGATTTTTTTAAAGTATTTGCGCCTCAATTGAAATCTTTTGGCGCCTTTACTACTTCGGCGCCTGTGTGTGCCGCACACTTTGCACACTGGGTCGGCACGCCCCTGCGGAGGGGGATAATAGAGTTCCGGTGGGAAATTGCACTTTTTTACCGTTGAAAACAGAAAATCTCAAATGTTTCGGGGAGGGGGCAGTAACACAAGGTTTAAGTTTCAAATAAATTATTTTAGTTTATTTCTGTCAATAATATAATTTAATTCATATGTAACTTTCAATTAGTTTTTCCTTAATAATTCAATTAATGTTACAAAGAATTAATCAAATAAATATTGCAAATAACGTATTTTTTTACAATGCACATAAAATGCTCATAAAATAACATAAAAAAGAATTCACTGTAAAAAAAAATAACATTCACTCCTTTGTAATAGTGACTAGTCACTCCTCTGAAAGAGTAACTACTCACACTTACGAAAGAGTAACTATTCACTTGCATCAGGGGTGACAAAAATGCACTCCTTCAGTAAGAGTGTATAGTCACTCCTCCGAAAGAGTTATTATTCACGCTTGTTTAGGGTGAATATTCACTTCTCAGGAGTGAGTATTCACCATTTGAAAGAGTCAATAATTCCACTTTTGCAAAAAGTGAATACTCACTCTAAAGAGGTTGGACATATTTTGAGTCTGCGATAGAGTGAATATTCACTCTTCCGGAGTGAATAGTCACTCTTTCTTATTTAGAGTATAAGAAAGACTTTTACTTGTACTTTGACAAAATGTGCATCCCACAAAATTTATTTTTAAAATATAATGGTGAAAGTAGAATTTAAAAATAGAAATAAGTATAAAATGTATGAATTGTGTGTATAAACTAATTAAACGTAAAATTAATGTGAAGGGACGTGGCATCTAAATCGGTATATTTCCTTGAATTTTTGCGATGTTTTTTAATCAGTCTGGAAAAATAACGGGCATACCAACGGATTCAGAAAGGTTTAAGACAATAAGACAGAAAGCCGTTTTTTTTTGTCAAGAAATTACACTCATGTACTTATCAAAATGCAGTTGAATCAAATATTCCGATGAAAAAATTACTGAAGAAAAAATATTTGAATAACATCTGAACTTAAAATTCGGAGAAACTTAAAATATCTCATGCAGCATTTTTAATTTGTATTGAAAATTTTCAGTTCAGCAAATTTTCATTCTCAGTTAGTTGAAAAAGTCACATAACAAATTCTTAAACCCAAATTTAATGATTGTATACTTCCACTAAAGTTTTGCTGATTTTGTTAAAGAAAAATTAAAATTTTTATAAATAAATTTTAATATTAATAAGTAGTTTCTACAAAGTTTTGCCAAACTGCTGAACTGATACAATAACTGCTATATAATATTTAAGTAGAATTTAGTAATTGATATAATTATTGTTAATTAATAAAACCAAAATGGTATAATTTAACAAATCATTAATCATTTTTAGTTAAAAATTTTAAAATCCTAATTAAATTAAATAGGCATTTGTTATGTTCTTTTACGTTATTCTACACATTGTATAGTAACATCAGCACTCTTTTAACATAAGGTAGCCTGAATTTCTCAGTAAGTTGCATAGAAATCTTTTATAACAAAGTCCGCCTATAAAAAGTTTATTTTCAAGTTCCCTTCAACTTAGCTTACTAAATTTTGACTGTAATTTTGTGTGAATATTTAAAAAGAATAATGATTTGAACTGTAATTGATTTTCGTAATCCCAGGATTTCACCGTCCAGCTGTTCCTCGGCCATATCATCATTCCTGTAGTCGTTGACTTGCGATCTCATTGCAGCTGAGGGGCGAGCGATAACATGAATAATTTCATTATCGATCTATCTTTTCCCCGCTTTCGGGTAATCTCCCATATCAATATTCACATAGTACGTAATATACACCACCCTGAACTTGAAAAGGAGAGGGATGTCAAAACGTTTGATAACGAGCAATCGCTAGCCGTTAGCTTCGCCATAGAGATACCTTTACAGGAGAAGAATAGGACTTTTAATATTCAAAGGGATCTTTAAAAAAAAAAGATGTTTGCATTTTTAACTTAATAAAACGTCAATGTAAAATATATTAGCTAATCCAAATGCCTTTTATACATATATTTTATATTGAGTAAATCGTCTAATATGAAAAAAAAAAATTTCTTAGGATAAACACATATGATTAATAAATCAATATGTATAATTAGCTCTTAATTGCTCTTTTGCTAATGCTGTTATTAAATGTATTAAAAGCTAATACATTTTTGTATTTAATTTAGTGAAATTGCTAAACATAACTTTTATCAATCATATGTACTTGTCCCAAATGAACATGTGCGAGAAATATACCCGAAAACAATAGCAAAGTTTTATAAATTAAAAATTATGAAAAACATGAATTTAAGAATAACAAGAATGACCAATTTAAACGTCTCGTAGGTCTTGAATTATTTTTTAACACATTTCTTACAGTTTTGGACGTTACTGAGATTCAAGAGTAGATTTCATAGTAGATTTGGTTTTGTTTTGTTTAGGACGGCCGATTATGAACACGTGGCATATAGGCCCGAAAGGAGGGGGGCGCCCTCCGTGGAGGGTCTTTCTAAGGGAACCTACTCTGTATTTACGCAAGGAAATTCAAGGCTCGAAGAAAACCACGGAAAACTCCAAAAGGTTAGGTCGACGGGCGCGATTGGATTTGAACCCAGCACCTCCCGTCTACCTCTCGGCCACTGGTGGGAGCGATTTTATAGTAGAAGAATAAGCACAATCTTGAATCACCATTCTGATAGCATTCCGTTTACATCTATCGGAAAGTTTTTATAGCTATCCACTTCTTTTATTTCGAACATAATTTATTACATCATAAAGAAAATTGTCATCAATAGTTTTAAATTCACTTATTTTTAGTGCAATTTTCTTTTCAATCAGCCTGCAATCTGAAATAGCCCTTATTTACCCTTTTAATCTTCAGTCAATGATTTTATCTACCAAAAGCAGCTGATGCATGTTACAATATTTCAAATATAGCTAGTATTGTTACAAGATTTGTAGAACAAAATTTAAATTTTAAAAATTAACTTAAATTTAAATATTATGTCAGATATGTGTGACTAAATTCAAGATACATAACATTTTTCGGATTATTATTCTAAAGAGAAAATTAGCATGTAATCTTAAACTGTTTTCCAGCACTGTGCATATAATACTTTTTATCATTATACGCTTTAAAAAGCTAATCCCAAATATCTTATATAATTATAAATTATATATTTAAAAACTCAATCTTTTTTTTTTTTTTTTTTTGGCATAAAATTTTTATATTATAAATAATACGCGGTGAAAATTTCTCTAAACCTGTTAAGAAATTTTTTTTTATGGTTTTCGCATAGATTGCAATATCATAAAATACACAATAATAATTAAAAGTAAAACATCTAAAATTATCCATAATGTATTAATTAGATAGGAGATCTATTCAGTACAGTTTTAGTGTGGTGGCATAGAGCCAAAAAACTGAGTGCCAACGAATCATATGCATTTTAATGTCTTGCACGAAAAAATATTTTTTTATTTTTTTTTATTTTTTCGCTTTAAGATGAATGGTGTTTCAAGGGAATATATATGAATAGGTAAAGAGTTAAAACATAAAGTGTTACAAAATGAGGAATTGCACAATCATATACAAATGTCTCTCAAAGCAGTTTAAAAGTACACCATAATCTTTAAAAATAATGAAAGAACTAAAAAAATTGCACAAACTTAATATTTCCAACTGAGCAAAAAGTTTTCCAGACAGGTAAAATATGACCAATATGGTTATCTGACCGAAAAAAGCCCGTCGACAGCCCAGTTAGCATTGGCCTTGTAGGCAAAGGATCTGTATTCGATTTCCGGTCTGGCCAGTTTTTCACTCAATTGGAAATATCCAATTCGTATAATAAATTTACCAATCAGTTTGATTGTGTTAAAATAATAGCAAATCTACGTGCCCATCGTTATATGGAGTTCCTTTACCTGCGGTTAATTCTGTCGAGCTGCCTAAATGACAGACCAGATGCTATGACCAATAAGGTCATCTGAGCGAGAAATGTCCGCCAGTTGTCGCTCAGTTAATTATACGGTAAAGCACTGGACTTTGAAAGCCAAATATCTGGGTTCGATTCGCGGTTGGATAAATTTTTGCTCAGTTGGAAATATTCAATTCGTTTGATTGTGTTAAAATAATAGTGTATAAAAAAATTAGCATTACTAAAAGTAGTATTATTAAGTGGACGGTCATCTTTGGCCATATAGTGTATACATAAGTATATACCATAAAATGGGGTGAATAGGAACAGCGGGATGAATAGGAACGAAACTTTCCAGTCATACAAATAAATTCATTATAAATACAGGGTGATTCAGCTCGTCGGTGACAAACTTTAAGGATCGATAGAGCACACCTAGACGAACATTTTTGAATAGGGAATGTAGGGTCCCTGACGCGATGGTAAGGCGCTAGGCGCTTTCGAAAATTTGGGTGCCGAAATTCGAAACGTCATAAAAACTAGGGAAATGGTTAGATTTTCTTGCTTGTTGCGTCGAAATGATTCTGTTTGTTTAGACTTTCTTCAGTACCAATTTGATAAGCGTATCTCTTAAAACCTGGATAGGGGGCGCTGCAGACTTTGGAGAGCTAGACAACAACTTTAAGCCCGTTATTTTGATAATTTAACACATGCTCGCCAAAGTTTATACTCTAACTTAAAGTTTGAACCCAAAAGTAGAGCCCTGTAAAAAGCGTAAGAGCCGGAATAAAATGTCAAAGTACAGGGTGGTCGAAACTCGAAGGCTCCTAAGAGATAAACAAACAGATTTCTTGACTTATGGCATGCATTTTCATGATTCTGTTTGCTGGGGCTCTCTGAAACTCAGTTGAACGGTACAAAAAGAAACATCGATAGGGGGCGCTTTGGGCAAAAAACATAATTCGTTGACATTTCGGACGCTAACTGGAAACGGGGCTCTACGATCAGTTAGTAATAATGAAAACACATTTTCTACCTCTGCTCAACACTTCTGAATAAATTTAGACCAAAAACATCAATGATACTGGAAATTTATTTACAAAAAATAACACTACAGAAGATGCTCGAAATTTCGACCTTGGGCCATGATGCAGGCTTCGCACCTCCGTCGCATTGAGGAGTGTGTGTTTCCAACAATGCCAGGAGTATCTCTGATCTGCCCTGCAGCTGCCACAATGCGCGCCACAAGTTCTTCAGCACTGCTGACAGGTGTATGGTATACCTCGGCCTTCAGGTAACCCCAAAGGAAGAAATCCAAGCAGGTGAGGTCTGGTGATCGGGCAGGCCAGTGAACTGGACCCCCACGCCCGATCCACCACTGGCCATACCTTGCGTTTAGATGGAGACGCACGTCGTTCGTGTAATGGGCCGGAGCTCCATCGTGCTGGAACCACATCTGGCGACGCGAACCTTCGGGTACGTGCGCCTCCTCCAGAAGCTGCGGCAGCACTTGATCCAGGAAAATCAGGTAATTTCCACCTGTCAGCCGTTCGGGTAACAAATAAGGGCCAATGAGGCAATCCCCCAGAATGCCGGCCCACACATTTACTGAGAAACGCTCCTGGGCTGCTCGGCTTCTGGTTTCATGTGGATTTTCATCACACCACACATGACTGTTGTGGGCGTTCCACATTCCCTCCCGGCTGAAGGTGGACTCGTCCGTAAACAAAATGCTGTTTACAAAACGGGGATCCCTGGATCTCATCGCCAAGTACCATCTTGAGAATTCCACTCGAGGGCCAAAATCCTGCTCTCTGAGCAACTGCACCCGCTGGATGTGGTAGGGGTGCAGATTCCGGGAACGTAAGATGCGCCACGCAGTTGCTTGCGAAATGCCAACATGTCTGGCGATATCTCTCGTGCTAAGACCTGGGTTGTCCTCAACCAGGTTAAGCACAGCCTCTTCGTTGTCGGGGGTGCTCACTGATCACTCCCGTTCAGGCCTGCCTCCGTCGAAAGATCCCGTTGTGGACAACCTCTGGTGTACTCGAGCGAAGAAGGCATGGCAGGGGATTTGCCTGTTGGGGTAACGCTCGGCGTACAACCGCTGAGCGGCTCGTCCATTACAACCAGCAGCGCCATACGCCAAATGCATGTCAGCCAATTCAGAGTTTGTGTACCGTTCCATCCTACTACCGATCTGCAGACAAGTAACCCGAAGCTTAAGTAGGTACCGCACGTTCAAAAGACGTGTCTGCGCATACAACTACGTCATCTCGCGTTGTCGTCTACGCATTACGTATCTTTTGCATATCGATATGGTACGATATCTTTTGCATAAATCAGCAAAAAGCACCTTATGTAAATTTTATTGCGCGCATTGTGCATGATTGAAACCAGCTATGTTTGTTAAAAAAAAAAAAAAAAACTGCAGTTTTAATAGCTTCTTATGATAAGTAAATTACTCTCTTGTTTTGTTTCTAACTGATCGTAGCGCCCCGTTTCCAGTTAGCGTCCGAAATGTCAACGAATTATGTTTTTTGCCCAAAGCGCCCCCTATCGATGTTTCTTTTTGTACCGTTCAACTGAGTTTCAGAGAGCCCCAGCAAACAGAATCATGAAAATGCATGCCATAAGTCAAAAAATCTGTTTGTTTATCTCTTAGGAGCCTTCGAGTTTCGACCACCCTGTACTTTGACATTTTATTCCGGCTCTTACGCTTTTTGCAGGGCTCTACTTTTGGGTTCAAACTTTAAGTTAGAGTATAAACTTTGGCGAGCATGTGTTAAATTATCAAAATAACGGGCTTAAAGTTGTTGTCTAGCTCTCCAAAGTCTGCAGCGCCCCCTATCCATGTTTTAAGAGATACGCTTATCAAATTGGTACTGAAGAAAGTCTAAACAAACAGAATCATTTCGACGCAACAAGCAAGAAAATCTAACCATTTCCCTAGTTTTTATGACGTTTCGAATTTCGGCACCCAAATTTTCGAAAGCGCCTAGCGCCTTACCATCGCGTCAGGGACCCTACATTCCCTATTCAAAAATGTTCGTCTAGGTGTGCTCTATCGATCCTTAAAGTTTGTCACCGACGAGCTGAATCACCCTGTATATGTGATGATATTTTTAGTTGCCAATTTTTTTATAAGAACGTAATAACATTAAGAGTTGGGAAATTCAGTTTTGACATATTGGCACCACTACTGGGGTATATAAAAAAACTTCAAGAGGATCCTCAAAAACCTCATTTTTTCAACGTCTTCAAAACTTTGTGTGTAACTACAATATTTTTCGTATTCTAAACCTAAGAGAGGGGATTTTTAATTAATGATAGACCTATAAAAGATATACTGTATTAAATTCTACTTATTTCTAAACTACATAATGAAAAAATGAAAAATGGCTTGTAACATGAGAGGTTTAAGATTTACGGGGTGAATTGGAACACACTTTCTCCCATGGTTTATTTTTCTATACGCTAATAGTTTCATGTAATATATGAAAACATATGTATAAATATGTATTGTAACAATATTTTGTTTGTTCTAATTACTTGAAGAGTTTAAAGGTGCCAAGAAATTACTTGGTTAAACAAAAAAGTCAACGTCTGATACAGTGGCGCAGCGAGGGGGGGGTTTTGGGGGTTAAACCCCCCCCCCCAGAGCCATGGCAAAAATACAAAAATTTCCATTTTTATGAAATCATAAAAAACAAAACTGATGTTAGAATTTTATTTGTTTTGTTCTCGAAATCTGCCGCTTTATTGAATCAAATTTTATTTAAAAATTTGACTCGTTTAAGCGGCAGTAATGTATTTTCTTTGAAAAATGGGGAAAGCACATAGCAACAGTATTAGTATCGAAAACTAGTCACTCAATTTCGGAAAAGGCCGCAATTCATTTATACTATTGGGAATCAGCCGAAGGCTAAAAGGAATGGTCATTTCCTGTCGCTGCCAATGCCGGGGTTTTCAGTACTGCACCATTGGTGGGTGGGGGGGGGGGGGTTCTTAATTACTTGCATCTGTTTCTTGCTCTTTTTTTGGAAACGGGGCTGGACTCTTAAATTCCAGGAAAAACGCAAGCTCGCATGCTTTGAAGGATAGAAACATTCTGTTGTTAGTTGCTGTTTCCACAAACATTCTGTTGTTAGTTGCTGTAGTGCAAAGGTTTCCTTTATTGTGCGTTTCGCTATGGATATTAAATCCTCTTCAGAGAAGAAAATTATGAAAAAAATGGATATAAGAGATCATTTTTTTAATCTTTCGAGTTCTTTCAAGCTTTCTTGAAATCCAGGTATGTTTGGAAAGTATGTAATTCGTTTATATTTATGTTTCTGGAAAGATATTAACAGCGCCGTGCGAAAGGGGGGGGGAGGGCGGTCGCCCCGGGTGCAGAGATTTAGGGGGAGAAAAATTTCTAACTACTTTCTACTTACTACTATTTTAAAGGGACTACTTTCAGACAATTTTTTTAATTAATATTAATTCTCATTTAAAAGACGCCCGAAATAGGCAGGTGGGTAAACGGAAAAAAAAGGGGCATAGAATTGATTTTGGGAATTTATTATTGATTTTGAGGATTCATTGCTTAAGTATTTAGGGGGAATCAGGGGGAGACTCTTAATTTAGGTAAATGGGTTTTTCGAGCTGATATAACTGTTTTGGTTCAGTTTTTGGACATATGATACCCCCCCCCCCTTTCGCAACCTCTCAAATTAAATTAATAGTTTTTTACGCAGATTTATCCGATTCGCTTGGAATTTTGGACATAGGTTCATTATGATAAGATGTATCTCTGATTAGTTAAAGGGTTCTTTTGCTTATTATAAAGGGAGGATGGTCAATACCCCTCCCCCCCCACACACACACACACACCAAATTAGATAGATCGGTTTTTACGCAAAATTATACGATGTATTTCAAATTTTAGATATAGATTCTTTCTGATAAGGTGAATCCCTGAATAGTTTTAAGAGTTTAATTACTAAGTATAAAGGGGAGAGGGAAGGGGGATGATCCCTCTTAAATTAAATAAATGGCTTTTCATGCAGATTTATCCGATTTGCTTCGAATTTTGGACATAGGTTCATTATGATAAAACGTATCTCTGGTTAGTTACGAGGTTCTTTTCCTTATTATAAAGGGGGGGGGCAAGCAATTATTTCCCCCTCAAATTAGATAAATCTGTTTTTATGCAGAATTATCCGATGTATTTCAAATTTTAAATATAGGTTCTTTCTTATAAGGTGAATCCTTGAATAGTTTTAAAGTTTTAATGGCTAAGTATAAAGGCAAAAACAGAGGATAATTCCCCTTAAATTAAATAAATAGCTTTTATGAAGAATTATCCGATTTGCTTCAAATTTTGGATGTAGGTTCTTTATGATAAGGCGTATTCCGGATTAGTTATGAGGTTCTTTTGCTAAGTATAAATAGGGAAACAGACGATTATCCCCCCCCTTAAATTAGATAAATTGTTTTTTTATGCATAATTATCCGATATATTTAAAATTTTTGACATAGGTTTTTTTCTCATAAAGTGGATCCCTAAATAGTGGATCCCTAAAAAAAGGGCTTAATGGCTAAGTATAGAGGAGGGAACTGGGGATAACCCCACTTAAATTACATAAATGGCTTTTTTACGCAGAATTATCCGATTTGCTTCAAATTTTGGTTGTAGTTTCATTATGGTAAGGCATATAAGCTAATGAATATAGTTAAAATAGGGAGGGATGCAGCAACCCATTCAAGAAACTCTTTCGGGGAAAGAAGCTAGCTTTCCCCATTTGACGGAGGGGGGATGTCCGGTAGATATCGCGGGCGGCTAATCTCTTAGGAAATTGTCGATCAGGGGATTTCCCGATAAAGGTTTGCCGCAAAAATATTCAAGTAACATAAAAAAGCGAGTTGAATGCAGCTGAATGCAAATAACAAATAAAAACAATTTTTCTTTATTTTTTAATTTAATGATTAAAAACTATTGTGTCAGAAAACATTATAACACATTTTACCTTTTTTCTTATAATGATTAATTTCCATTCATTTTGTATTTAAAACTGGTTTATTTATTTATTTTTTTATTTGTGAAAAAAGTAATATACTAAATCATTTGTTGTAATTGTCATTTTAATTTATGCCAAATATTTACCATTTAAAACTGGATTTTTACTAATTAATGTCCCATATCACGCATCACAAAATATAATATAAAACATTAAAAATATATATGTTAGAAAATTTTAATGTACAAACTATATTGTATGTCACGAATGAATGAACTAGTGAATTCATTAATTTGTAGTAATAAAAATAGTTTTTTTTTTAAATTTCTAGCTTATGTTAGTAAGATTTTAAGAAAAATATGATATTTTTTTCTTTGTTACGGTATTTACAGAATACTGAAAAATGCTATGCAGCAACATAGATCACAGTTTTAAATGCAAACAGCTATTGTGGATATATAAACAAACACTTAAAACTATTCAGGGATTCACTTTATGAGAAAGAACCTATAGCCAAAATTTGAAATACATTGGATAATTGTGCATAAAAACGATTTATCTAATTTAAGGGGGATAACAGCGACCCCCCTTTTTTAATTAGCAAATGAACCCCATAAGTAATAAGGGATACCCCTTATCTTAATGAACCTACATTCAAAATTTGAAGCAAATCGGATAATTCTGCGTAAAAAGCCATTTATTTAATTTAAGAGAGGTTATCCCTCATGCACCCTCTATACTTAACCATTAAGCTCCCAAAATTCTTGAGGCATTATATACTGTGACGACGTACTGACAACTTTAATCGTGGCAGAAGATGGATAGCGAAGTCTTATTGTGAAAAGGTATGCAGAGTTGAAAGTATCTTCATTCAAAAACTGTTAAGAGCCTCAAGGAACATGCCTAGAAAATAATTGCACTGGTCTAGTGGCAATGAGCTGAGGGGGACACTGGGATTATAGAGCATTGAGAGTGAAAGAAAGTAGTTGGAAGAGAGACATGTGCTGGTAATGTACAAGAAAGTACATTGATGTAAGATGGCTGAGACTTGCTAAGCGAAATGTAATACTGGAGTGTGGCTCCTATGTAGTTGCAATGTCGTATTATTTATTTTTTTAATAATTGATCTATGGTTCTAATAAAGAACTTGGGGAATTAAAAATGTGTTATTGATGAACTTAACAAATAAACCAACTTAGTAAAGATAAACTCAGGGTGCGACACCACAATACTATATATAAGCCTTATCAGAAAGAACCTATATCCAAAATTTGACACACGTTGGATAATTCTGCTTAAAAACCATTCATCTTATTTAGGGCGGAGGGGGATGGGTAATCGTCCATTCCCAAAACTAATCAGGCAAGCATTTATTCAGTATGAATGTATATCCAAAAATTGAATCAAAACAGTTAATTCAGCATAAAAAAAAAACATTCACTTCAATTAAGAGCCAGCCCCCGACCTCCCCCCCCATCATACTTAGCCAATAAATTCCCAAAATAAAATCCTTGTCATTTTTTTTCCGGTAACATTTTTATCTTGTCCCTTTTTTTCGCGGAAAAAACGGCAATTTCACCAAGTATCGCAGATAAAACGCTGATTTCGTCTCAAGACCGCGGGGAAAACGTCGATTTCGTCTAAAGATTTCTGATATAATGCCGATTTCGTTAAAAAATCGGGTAAAAAACGCCGTTTTCGATAAAAGATTGCTTAAAAACATTTTGTCAAAAGATCATTGAAAAAAATGGCCGCTTTCATCAAAAGATCACGGAAAAAACGCCGATTTCGTCTTAAGACCGCAGGAATAAAACGCCTTTTTCAAGAAAAGATCGCGTAAAATTGCAAATTTTTTTAAAGATCGTCGAAAAAAAACGCCGATTTCGACAAAAGATCGCAAAAAAATCGCCGATTTTGTTAAAATATCACAGATGAATCGCTGATTTCTTCTAGAGGTCGCGGAAAAACGCCGATTTCGTCAAAAAATCGCGGAAAACCGCCGATTATCACGAAAGATCGCAATAAATTGCCGATTTTTCTAAAATATCGCAAATAAATCGCTGATTTCGTTTGAAGGTCGCGGAAAAACGCCCATTTCGTCTGAAGATCGCGGATCTTCACATTGGGGGGGGGGGTAACTCGCGGAATCCCCCCCCCTCCGCCGATTTCCGAAAATGCGATGTGAATTTCCGAAATTTTTTTTTTACCAGAATTACCCAGTGAAGCAACTCTATCCCCCCCCAGAGCCGAATTCTGGCTGCGCCACTGTCTGATACAACAGACATGGAAGACAAAATAAAAAAATTTAAAAATAGCAAATTAGTTAGAAAAACTGCACAGAATTATTATCTGACATCCTCAACATTTCACAAACATCTCAAAATGAAAAACCAATTAAAAAAAAAAGAGAGGGGTGCAAACAGCACTAAGGGCTGGGGATGAGGATGTATTAGTAGATCGTATTAATACATGCAGCGATTGGGGCTACTCAATAGATTCACTTACCCAATGACTACTAGTAAATGATAACACAAAACAGGGATGAATTTGTATTAAATTCTACTTCTGCAATTCGAATATAATTTCTTAAAATAAATTTTAATTTTTCTTGATTTCAAAGTTGTTTTTGTAATTTTTAAAAAGGCATATCTTTACTTGTATATAAAATAAAGGTTAGTTTCACAACAACTACGTGTTCCTATTCCTCCCTTATCATTATTACCTGTTTTTATCAACCATATTAAAGTTTGAATCGGAATAAATAAAGATTATAACATTTGTTCCGATTCACCCCTATCTGCGGGGTGAATCGAAACACTATTAAAAAAATTAATAATATTTATATAAACAGTAAAAATGTTTTGTTTTTGCTTAAAAAGTAAAGAACAAAACAAGACCGAAGTTTCTAGTAGAAAAATAAAAAGTTAAAAAAATCAGTTGTTGCTTTTTTTTACGTTAAATTTGAAAATTGTTCCGATTCATCCCATTTTAAGGTATTTTGTCAAAATTTATATAAAATAAGCTTTAAAATTGTACATTAAATGCTATAATTAGTATTTTTATGATTTAATAATTCATTGTATTTATTTCTTTACAGAAACTTATAATATTATAAATATTAATAATAATAAACTAAGAATAATCGTATTTGATACTTAAAAATAATTTGTTTCGTAATCATTTTGAAAAGGACTTTACATAAATAACTGTGCCTTAAATGGATAATAAAATTATGGACCTATTAGTGCCAACACCCTACACTGTTAAAAATTTCTGTAAAAACATCAAGATTCTCATTAAATTTATTCTAGTTCTCGGTTTAATGCATTCTTCTGAGTTTCTCGGCTATTATTTTACAAACAATTCCCTTATCTTACATTTAATTCCCTGTAGGGATTTCCATGTCTTTATTTAAAGATATTTTTAAACTTTTAATATTTTGTAATTCAAAATGTACACTGCAATTTCATTAGAAATATTAAAGAAGAAAATTCAGTTTAAAGATTGTTTTTTAAAACTTAAAATAAGTTAGAAAGAGAAAAATAATTTCATCAGATTTAGTGGAATTTCTCCCCGGTGAATCATAAAAAACATATCTTGTATTCAAATTCACTCGCTCTTGTAGCTTACTTAGTAAAGATCCTTGTCCAGAGGCCTGTGTTCAAACCTCGGGATGGCAAGAAATGAATTGTTTAAAAGTTAAATGATACAGCATTTCGAATTTAGTCGATAAAATTCTGATCTTTTGAAGCTTGCTGCAGTTTGAGTGATTCACTAATCTTAAAAACTACATAAAATTATTGTCATTAAAAATAAATTCCTAGTTTTGTGTATTTTTAACTATGTTAATTTACAGAGTTTATTGTAAATTAACTGAATAATATCTCTGTTACTTAACAGAATCGCGGTTTTTCTAATCTAGGTAATTTTACATAAGACTTAAGATAATAGATTACCCGTAGATTCTCTGTAATTTCCCAGAAATTTTTTTAACATTGTATATTTTGTACGTCACACAAATGCATGAAAATAGGTTTCATCATATAATTTCACAATTTAGAAAATATGTAAGAAAATATGTAAGTGGTCTACAAGCTAAGATTACATCTTATTTATTTGGATCCTCGGTATAAAAAAACACAAATAAACTTACTTTTTATATTTCGCTATCTTGAAAAATGAGAAATCTATAAACTCCGAAAATGCCATCATTTTAAGCAAATTAATATTCGTGTTATTCTGTCATCTTTCGGTAACACATTCAGACATTTATAGATTATTATTTCATAGAATTTTCATGTCATTAAGAAGAAGAAAGTTATAGAAATTTATTAAATCCGAAGCATCCCAAAAATGAGACATTGTCATAAATCAGTGAAACACAAAGAATTCCATAATCATATTTGGAAAACTTCCAGAAATATACCCGATTAAATAATTCGTTTGATTTTAAAGAATTAGAAACAAATTGAAATGCGTGTAATTCAAGACACAATGTTACTTTAAGAGTTCCAGTAAATATGTAAAAAATATATTTATTAAAGTTTCGTGGTTTTTTTTTTTTTTTTTGTTTTTTTTTTCTTTGGTAATGGTTAAACACATATTTTGCAAATAAACTTTCTCATAAGTTTTTAAAAAGATTTTTTTTTAAGTGGGGGCATTTAAAATCATTATAACTCGAAACATCATTTGTCTGCATTTAAAATCATTATAACTCGAAACATCATTTGTCTAAATTAATTTTTTTCAATTTAATTAAAGAAGAAAATATAATTTTAAGTTTGTTTTAGTATTATTTAAAATATCATTTTTTAAAATATCAAAAATATAAATTTAAAAGAATGTGAAATTTATTAAAAAAAATTCCTATTTTTTAAAGCAAACATTTTTTCAAATATGCCGAAACAAAATTAATGTAAGGGACTGTGCAAACATAACGTTATCAATATTTTGGTAATTTTGGACCTCCTCTTCCCCTTTCCATATTATATGTTATCATCATTCGAAGCCCCCACCCCCGCAAATGATATCGTTATCAAAGTGTAACTTTTTTTTATTTTTAGAATTATATTCTTTTGTTTCGAATAATATACAAAACTGGTTAATTTATTTTTTGCATACTTTATTGATTCAAAAGAAGAAGAGAAGTCAATAAAATATCGCTTTATTCAAATGAAATTAAAAAAAAAAATAGTTGCTATTTAAAGTATTTTGTAACAGATTTTTGTTACAAAATGCATTCAACAGTAATAAAGTCTTGTTGAATTTGCCCCGAAAAAAGGTAAGGTGGAGAGAGAGGGCAGATAGAAATTTTTATCAACAAAACAAGTGGACGGAATTCTTTCTTTTTTATTTATTGGTAAACACAAGCTTCATTTCAAATATACTTCACATATGGCTTCTCGAACAGTGATTATATATGCATGCACATATGAAAATGAATTGGAATGTCAAACGTTGGTTTATATCATATTTTAGAATTAGATAATTTTATAATAATTTAGTGATTTCAATAATAATTTTGTATTTTCATAAAATAGATAACAGTCTAAAAAAAGGTAAAGCACTATTTTGAACAAAAGACCATGTTACAAATAAAAAGAGACAATTTTTATTAGGTCAAAAATGATATTGATATCAGAAGGCAACCCTCCTCCCCCTAGAGATGTGTCAACCCCCCCCCCCCTCTCTCCCCTAAAATTATAAATTTATAAATGCACAGCCCCTAATATAATCAAAAGATACATGTTCCGAGTTTGCTCTTATTTTCTTGAACAATTCTTTTTTTTTATATATAATAATTTAAAGACGAGAAACAACGGAAAAAACATCATCCAGAAATACGCATTTAAAGGTTTAAACAAAGACTGGCTTCTAGTAAAATGTTTAAATGATTTTTAAAATATTGCAGGTGGGTAAGTAAATGCTTCCTGCAAAATAGCATTATACTGTGAAAATGTCTTTTTACATATTACAGTTTTTAGTTTTAGAAAGGGAAAAAATATTGCTAATAATATTTTACATTATTATTTAAAATCCGTTTTTTTTTTTTTTTTTTTTTTTTTTACGTTGTTAAATATAATAATGCATTTAAATCATCTGCTGTTATTTGTTCTTGCTTAATAGTATGATTATAAAATGTTAATTATTATTTTTAGTGTTTTTCAAACTGGTATAATCAGTTTTTTAAATTGTACACTGTAAAAAAAAATCTGTAAAGGTACTACACTTTATCTAGGAAACTGGGATTCCAAGAACTTTTCCTGTAACGGTAACAACAAAAATTCAAGTTTTAGAATCGGTTACATGGATTTTTCCTGTTATCGTTACATGAAAAGTTCTTGGAATCCCAGTTTCCTAGAAAATGTTTAGTACCTTTACCGATTTTTATTTACAGTGTATGTAAGCATTTTTCGGCTGTGTATGATTTTAATCAAAACATTTAATTAATTGCATTCTGTATCAGTTATCAAATTTCCTTCTATTGTAAACACATTTTATGATACACGTAATTGTTGCACTAAAAAATAAAACATGATATTTAAGCTTTGAAATAAAATGTTTACCTGATATGAAGTTTATGAATTAAATTGCTTTAGCATGTATTTTAAAAGTTTATATTATCATTTATTTAATATGGGATTGAATATTTTTTAAAGAGATAAATAATTACTTTTTTATATTAAAGATGTTTTTCAAACAATAAAAACAGTACATGTGTAACCATTTCGTTTCTTTTTCTTTTTCCTAGATCAATCTTTTCCTATAAAACATGCGAAATCTATTTAGCTCACATTCACAAAATACAAAATATACGGGTATAAAAAAATTAAATTAAATATAGTTTACCATGTCGTTCCATAAATCATCATTGTATTAATATCCATTTTTCGGCAATAGCGGAAGAAAATTCGAAATCATGATTGAGTTAAGAAATATGTTTAAAAGGAATATAAATGCATATTCCGCAGAATATAAAAATTTAGACTTCATATTCATATTTAATAAGGATAAATCACACTACACAAAAAAAACCTTACACAGTCCTAATTTTTATACAATGTTTTTTTAAGTGGAAAAATCAAAAATACAAATTCATCAAGTAATAAGTTGTCCCCTTCAAAGGATTATAATGCATTCTATTGGTCCAAATGAGATCAAATTGGAGCTAAAAATAATTCAAATGATGCGTTTGACATTTTATAAAGAAATTAGAAAAATTAAAAGTGCAAATTTCGTCGATAGGAAGCACTGTAATACACCTAAAACATTTCATTCGCTTTATAAATAATAAATGATATTAAAAAGGTGAAACTGGTCCATAAAAATGCAAAATCCACAGTAAAATTTTCAGTTTAGTGGAATATGGCATACTCAGTACTCGAGAAACAATTGGCACGCACACACTCTAAAAAATAAAAGTGTAAATTTGTACACAAAAATGTGTAAATCAATGATACAAAAACGATTTGTTTATGTGTGTAATTTTGTGTGTAAATTGCCAAAATACACACCTAATGTGTAAATTTCAAAATACACATTTCAGTGTGTAATTTGATGATAACACTAAGTGTGTAAAAGTTATAACAATCACTCATGAAATACCCACATTAATGTGTAAATTGCGCAAGAATACACATACATCTGTGTTATATTCTTACTCATTTATCTGTGTAATCTTCTGTGATTACACAGATAAATATGTATTACGCAAAAAACACACATTATTGTGTTATTGTAATTTACACAGTTCTTTGCGTAATATGCAAAATACGCATATTCGATGGAGGTTCAATAACTATTGTGTCTAGTGTATATGAAATATCTGTACTGCAACGGGTTGATGAAGAATATCGATATATTTATGCTTAGTTTCAGAACCGTAGCTGCAATATTCATACAGTTTTGTATGGAGGAGTTAAATGGGAGGGGGGGGGGTAGTTGAAAGTCTGATTATTAGCTTATGGGGCTAGATTTGTGACAGTGGATTCGATAAAAGTACTGTTCTTTGGACTCGGGATCATAGTGATGTACACACTTCTCATCCACTATCACAAGTGTAGCATCATAAGCTCCAAATCAGCCTATCACACTCACTCCCCTCCTCTTAAAAACTCCCTATAAATAGGTTTTTAGAACTTTACCCCTCCCTTTAAAACTATGCTACTATAGTAGCTACGGATCTAAAATTCAACATATAGCCATTTAAGATATTAGTTTTTGATATTCCTCATCAACCATCATAGTACAAATATTACTTCTCTGTTAGTGGGGAAGTATGGGACCCATTGTGAAATTTTCAATTTCTTTAATTATAAAATTGATTCTTCAAATTATGTTTCTATATTGCTCAAGGACATTAGAAAATGTTTCATTTTGTATTCTATAAATCAAAGTTTTTGTATTTGTGTCAAGTAAAGTTGATTTTATTATTTTTGTAAAAAGTGTCCCATTCCTCCCCACTCTCATCTAAATGTACACATAAAAACTGCTATTTTATTTTCTATATTCTTCCTTGCTTTTTAATTTTATATATTCCCCTCATTTATATATTATTCAGAACATGCAATTAAAAATTAAGATAAAGAAAAATAATTAATTAATTAATGATAGATTTTAGACTAATCAGATGGAATAATCATAGTTGGTAATCTTGCAATCTCCACACTTTTTATTTTCAGAGTTCAGACTCAATTTTTCAGTTTTTATTTTTCAGACTCAAGATACAAAATCAATTATATTGAAGGTACTGTATTACATACAGTTATAAAAGTAAAATTTAAAATACAAAAAAAAAAAATAATAAAAAAAAGGTATGTAGACTTCATCTCACATACACACACAAATATTACCTGCAAATATTTTAGCTGATTTGTTTATATATATATAAATCACCTATATTACATGTTGAATTGCTTTCTTTTCATAAATATTCATCATTACAAAGAATTTGCCATATAAAATATTATCAGGACTATCAAAAAAGCTGTTGAATCATTAAAGTAACATCTTTTGCATTACATTTATATTTAGAAATTTGTGTCTTAAAAAAGGAAAAAAATACAAATATATTTTAACATTAATGAAATTAATCCTATCTTCATAAATGAAATTTTCAGATATTCTAATTAAAATTTTAGCTATCAAACTAATGTGTATTTTTATTTATCAGCTATAGTAAAAAATAAAACGAGAAATACTGTGTCTATATCCAAATATCAATTGACTCTTATAAATTTTCGAAATTAAAGCTCGTAGAATTTATTTGATAATTACATTTGTGTCTTAAGTGTATAAAACTCACCCAACGGGGGATATTTATGTAGAGGGGGAGGGAGAGTATGATAAATTCGATTTTGAATATTCATTATGACACAACTGTTATATTTTTTTATATACATACAATCATATGTTTTATGTCATATAAGTTCTGTAATAATAGGCAAAATTGGAATGGAAAAAAGCATATTTGAAGAAAAAGCCATTACTTTAATCTAAATTTTCTTCAGAATTTTTGATCTGGAGTTATTTTAAATCAACGTATTTGCGCCCTTTTGCAATTTACTTCTGTGTATTTTTATTAAATCTATAATTAACAAGAAAAAATTATGTGTTCTTTACTATGACTATTTTAGTGGAACATAGTTCTTCCGATGTAATATTTTCAAATTAAAACACAGCTGAAAATTTAATGTAATTACGATAAAAAATTAAAAAAATTAATTTCTCAAAATTAGGAAATGTAACGTAGAAACTCAAAAGCAACGCTATAGTTTTAATCGATGATAAACTTAGTTAACATTATAAGTTTCATAATTTAAAAAAAATTCAATAAATAAATAAAACTCAGGTGAATTGTTTAACTTATAAATCAGAATATATAATTTATAGATATGGTATACATTTGTATAATAGTTTATAAATAAACTATAATATCTTCCACACAACCGAACCAAAATTTAACACCTCCCCCCCCCCCTCAAAAAAAAAAGATGTTAATGTTTATTTTGCTACTGTTAACATACATTCATAAATTCTTTTTAAGATGAAAAATTTTCAAGAAATAAATGACTTTAGATACAACAGTTGTTATTTTAATAGACATTTATCAGGAGTTATGCAATGTTGATATTTTTTAAGGCAAGTAAATTATACGTGTAAAAAATTCTTATACGTAAAAAACAATCCAACATGTATCATATACATTTATACATAAATATAAACAAATCAGATAAAAAGAATTGGAGGTAATACGGACGTATGACATTACATATCTTATATTTTATAAGAGAATAACTTATTATATACTATATTTTTCTGAACGAGAGCGCTTGCAATCAGCTGGACCCGCCATTAATTTTCAACTTAAACATGATGAAGCCAAGTCAACGAAGATTACGATTTTACAGTTTTATATGTTAGATTCGCGTCTAACTCGGGGTTGAAGTAGTTCCTGAATACAACCATCAATTGCACTGCGAACTGAAGTTAAACTAAAATTACAAGTTAAACTTTGAAATGGATAAAAGTTTACAAGCTCCTATCCCTTTCGTAATGTCTACTTTAAAATTCACGCATTTATAATTTTTTCAACACAATAATTAGTGTAATTTCAGGAGTAATCTACATTTACACATTTTTATGAGTTTATGCACTGATAACAAACTTACAAACTTAATGCCATAAACTAAACACACATTAAAATAGGTATTTTTATGACAAGTAGGTGACTTTAGAAATTTACACTCTTACCTATGTGTTTATCATTATGTGTAAATTACAATAACTTACCAATTTGTGTAAATTCAGACATTTTTCAGCATTTACACATTTATTTATGTTTTTCAAGTAATAACAAAATACACACTTAGTTTGTTAAGCTAAAATGCACATAAAAACAGGTAAAACTTTGCAAAAAATGGGTAATTTTCATGTCATGTGTGTAATTTTAGGAATTTACACACATATATGTGTAAATTTGTCTAATTTACACTTTTATTTTTTAGAGTGCATACAACCATCCGGAGCCTTCAAGAAATAAGTTGCCCACTTCAGAGGGCTCTAGAATACGTTCTATTGGTCAAAATGAGATCAAATTTCAACAACAAATAAGTCAAAAAATGCGCTTGATATTTACCCCCCCCCCCCCAAAAAAAAAAAAAAAAAAAAAAAAAATTAAAAGTTAAGATTGAAAATTTTTCGCCGCTATGGGGTGTTGTGATACACTTAAACACTAAACCCATACATTAATCGTTATACTAAAACATATATACTAAAGTAAAGTTGATTAGAACCCAATAGGAAATCTCAAAGTATTGAGAAACATTTTAATACATGTATTATACCAAATAAAGATAAAATAATCACAAATGGCATAAAAAGTAGCAGAAAAATATAATGAAAGGAAATAAGATGATAAACAGAGCAACAAATAGTAAGTGTTTTAAAGACAAAATTTTTCCCATCAATTTCCTAATAATAAAAAATTGTTAAGGTTTTCGATAAAATAGGGAAATTTTTTTTTATATGCCCACTTTCAGTCATTTATGTACTTTTATCACACAAACACAATATTTCTTGTTTAAATGTACATTTTTGGTACAAAAATGGTAATGTACCTGTTTCAAAACAATGAATATTTTATTTAAAGTTTATATTATTGCAGCGTTTCAAGTTTATCTCCTTTATCCATAGGACACTGGAGAGAATATCTAAGAGCATAATATTAGATTATTTGAAAAAGAAATGTTAATTTCAACATGAATAAAATTGAAAAAATAAATGAAATATTCACAAATGGAGCAAAATGCATAGGAAAAGCATAATGAAGGGATATAAAAGTGACAACAAGAGCAACACTTTTTTTTTCCCAATTAATTCCTTTCATCACTCTTTCGGTTCTACGCTTAGTTAGCATGTGATAAATCACGTATTAAATATTCAAGAGCAGCTCATATTAAATATCATAATTTAAGGACAAAATTATTTCCAGGGCTTTCTTAATAACATATATAATTATATATTTTACGTATTTTTATCATTATTTATTATCTATTTATAATGTGTATAATTAACAATATAATTTAATATATGTACATATATATATATATATATAATTACATATTTTACATATTATTATTGTAACAAATTTAATAATATAATTTAATGTATGTGTAATATATGTATATATTACACATTATTATCATATATTGCATATTTATATAATTTATTTACGTATTTACAAAAAAAATATTGCAAAACTCTTTTATTGGATAATAATTTCCACAAGGATGTTTATTTAATGGGTCAAAGCCGTTACTAATATTATAATAATTATTATTATTATTGTTGCTGTTGTTTTTGTTGCTTTACTCACTTCATTTAACAAAGATAAGGGGAATGCCTTTTGCTTTCTAATCTGCATATCTGAAAGTAAAAAAATATTTATTTGTTAAAAAATTCACGAGTGTTCTGTAAAAAATAACAATTAAAAGAAAAAATATCTCAGTTTTTAAAAAAGTAATAACAGAAAATAGCAAATTTTGTTTTATTTCAAAATGATTGAGAAAATATACTAGGTAAACTTAGAGCATTTACACACAAATAAAACAGAATATCCGTCTAAAAGATCATTTCTTTTTCAATAAATGCCGAATTGCTCCTATGTGAAACTATTTTTAACTAGCAGACAAGGAATCACAGTGGATGTTTTTGAGTTTATTTTACATCTATAAAATGAATAGTAAGTTTATTTTTTTAATTTTTATCAACGCCAAAACTTCTTTGTAAAAAGAAAAAGCTATTTTCAAAAATAATTTTAATGATAATTCTTCATTTTAAAAATTGAAATAAACAATTTTCACATACATTATCTATACAACTTATTGCAATTATCCATATTTAAGCGATTCTGGAAATTAAATCAATTTACAACTTGATATACTTATATTATAACTATAGTAATAACTATTTTCTCGAAATAGTTATCCAGAAATATAGTTCCAGAAATCCTTGACAATTTTTATTGTTGGCATATAATAACTATACAAACTATACTATACTTAACCTATAGTGTTTGTTATACTGATATACAACAGATACTTATCCATACAACTTATTACAAATATCCATAATTAGGCAATTATGGAAATAAATCTTATTTCACCTAGTGATTCTACGTTTATAACGTTCTCTTTCTATCAACGCATTTTATTTACATTACAATTCTGTCTATCTTTCGTGCAAACATAGAACTCCGCTTTGACATATTAAATATGTCTCTAAACAGATAAAGAACTTTAAACATTCACCTGAAGATAAAAGTGTGGTTGAAAGAAATAAACAAAGGTGAAAAACCGTTGGAATAGAAGAAAATATTGTTACATTATCTTTGAAGTCTCAAGTCAGCAACACGATTTTTCCACTGTAATAATTAAAAATATAATTTTATATCTTGTAAATGTTAAATGTAATTGTTTTGGAACGATATAAAGTTTCTGAATATATTTGAATAATAGCAGTATAACCTAGGAGGCGGTTAAATTGCTATTAAGTTACTAAAATTATTCCAAAAAAGGTCTAATTACCTCTTTAAAAATCAAACTCTCTGGATGGTTTTTCAGCATTAATTAATGTTACTCATTAAGGTTTTGTTGTTGAAACTAAAAATATAAGTTTAATTATCTTTACACAAATCGCTATCTTAGTTTCAAGGTTGAAAAGTATATTGGAAAGAGTTTTGGTGTTAAAATGTCGCTTTGTCCGTTCCTCACATACCTGAGGTGAAAGATTTTTTTTTTTTTTTTTTTTTTTTTTTTTTTTTTTTTTTTTTTTGGGAGGGGGGGTGAAAAGGTGTGGTGAAGGGGTGCAGAAAACTTAAATTAAGTATTGATTCGAATATGACGTTATAGAAGGTACCTGTAAGTTCAAATTTGTGTGTGCTGAGTATTTCTTGAAGTGCAACTCATTCATGTACTAAAATCCTACTTAGTTGGTATTTAAAAGTATGATAAAATCTCAAACTGGAGTAAAAGTTGAGCATATTCGTTTAAATTCGTCTTTTTTTCATTAAAAAATCATTAGTTTCCTTTATTATTTGTTCAGTTATCAAAATTCATTAAGGTAATAACTGTTCAAAAACTAGAAAAATATGTTTAAATTTCCTTTTTAAGTTGAAATCTCGTTAATCTAAAGAAATCATATTTTCACTGTTTTGCTTAATTAGTAATACTCATAAAGGGGTTGATCATACAAAATTCAAATACAATTGTTTAATTTTTATCTTTTAAGTTGTTATTCTGATTTTATACTTTTAAAAATATAAAGAAATCGGCTAAAAATTCATATTTTTCGTTGTTTTGCTTAATTAACAATACTCAGTAAGCTGATTGCTGTTCAAAAACTATGATAAATATTTAAGTTTCCTTTTCTTAAGTTGATATTATAGTTGAAAATTTCTAAAGAAATCGATTAAGGGTGTATTTCGATACAAACTGCCTTTTTTTTCTGATTTATTTTTAGATTCATTTTTGCTCTCAAATGCATCAAATTTTCAAATTCTCTTATTTAGAAACTACACAAGGTGCCGTGATTGTTAATATTTTGATAAGTGTAGAATATGTTGTAAAAACTGCTGCCAAAAACGGCGTTTTGGACGATATTTTCCGAAGTGGGAGACCTGGGAACGAAAAAAAAGGCACTCTGAGAAAATAATTGTTTATAAATGAAATTCTAATGGACTGAGCAAAGAATGAAATCACACGGCATCTTGTATGTTCCTTCAAGAATTACCTCAGCAAGTTTCATATCTTTAGCTTTAAAAATGAGTCTGAAAATGTATCGGAAAATTTTAAGCTGTTGAATGTAAAAATTATTTTTCCGAATACACCCTTAAATTTGATATTTTCCATTGTTTTGGTTAATTAAAATTATTCATTAGGGTAATGGTTGTTCAAAAACTGAAATATATGTCTAACTTTCCATTTTAAAGATTATTCTGGTCTTGTCGTTGATAAAAATCTAAATAAAGCGACTAAAAACTATTTTGATTAATTAATAATAGTCATTAAGGTGATAGCTGGTCAAAAATCAAGAATGTATGATTAAGTTTCCTTTTCTTAAGTTGATATTCTAACCTTGTTGCTAATAAAAATCTTAAGAAATCGATTATAATTGATATTTTCATTGACTTAGTTAATTAATAATACTCATTAAGATGATTGCTGTTCAAAAAAACTAGGATGCACGTTTAAGTTTTTTTAAGTTGATGTTCTGATATTAAAGTTTAAATAAATCTAATGAAATCAGTTTCTTTTCTTAAAAATCGAAGATTTTCATTGTTTTGATTAATTAATAATACTCATTAAGATGATAGCTCAGGGTCGTACTGGCCCACTGGGCAACGAGGCAAATGCCCGGTGCGCCCCTAGTCGATTTTTTTTATGCATATTTAAAATAATGTTTTCTGAGCAGCAAGAGAAAAAAACATTTTCAAAACATTTCAGCGATATGCTTTCTAAGAAAAGTATTGAAAACTATTAATTGTTTTTTATGTGTTATATTTATCATGTGTTCTGCTTTTAAGTACTTGCGACTCGAATTGTTGCCCGCTATTTGGTAGACATGCGCCCTCGGACAGACATGTTTTTTTTTTTTTTTTTTTTTTTTAAAGCTATATCAGTAGGTGGCTTTGGTTTTCTTAGCGCCGTAGGACCAGCACTGAGCTTAAGAGGCAGTTGCTAAGGGCGCGGAAACTTAGAGGGCGCCAATTTTATATTACAACGTCATTTTTGGCCTATTACAAGAAAAATTTGCATGACGGGGGTGCCATATTTGAACTTTGCCCCGGGCGCAGTGTTCTCTTCGCATGCCTCTGCCTCGGACAGAGTTCTTTTTTTTTCGGCGCCTCTACGAGTGATGTCTTCTAAAAAACTTATATTAAGAATTATTGATTTATTTTCTTTCTTTAAGTATTTGCCGCCTTCTATGATTGCCCGGTATTTGGGAATTTCTACCTATTGAGCCGATGGAAACGATAAAACAGGATTGAATGCCTTAAAAATCATTTTATTCTACATATTGACATAGGCGTCTATGGGCGTCATGGCGCCCTCAGATAGATTTCTTTTCTTCTTTTAAGCTCCCTTACAAATGAAATCTTCTAAAAAACTGATATTAAGAGTTATTCATGTATTTAGAATATTTTCTTCCTTTAAAAATTGGGCGCTTCGTAGGTTTGGCCGGTATTTTGGAATTTCTACTTATTGAGCTAATGGAAGTGATAAAATAGGATTGAATGCCTGATCACCCATCCGAGGCACCAACCAAAATATGGCATAGGTGTGTTACCCCTCGGAGGACAGCTCAGAGCATACTTGCGGTCCCCGGGCGTTTTTTATTTTTACTTGTTGCAGTGTTCTGAAAGCGTTGTTGAATTGGTGTTGGGTGGTGCACCTGTATAGTGCAGTTCTTGCACTTTGTCTAGCCCTTTTCGACCGCAATCAGGTTCGTTTATATTTTCATTTCTAGCTCATAAAGTGGATTGGATGGCTGATCTGATGGATGAAAATCCATCGGACGCCCTTTTCAGGGCGAAGTCAGTTCCACCCTCCTCGAGTAACCTCGTCGTGGGGCGGCCCCGGCAGGAGGTTGAGGAGCTCCTGGCCAACTTCTCGAGGGGGGAGCTGGGATCAGTAGAGGTAAGGCGGAACTCTTCTGTCGAACGCAGCGGAGACAAGCCGGGCACTGAAGAAGCTAGTGTCGGCGGAAGCAGGAGTTCGGATGTCTCCACTCCTCATTTTGATGCCCCAGAAATGGTGGCGGAGGTTGATGAAATCGAGGGCGGATATGAGGACTCCACACATATGTCCCTTGCGGACATGGTGGCGATCTCAGCCGCCTTCGTCGAGGACGCGCACTCTTTAGGTGCGAAATTCCTCATCAAGCTTGAGCGTGACAAGAGCATCAAGGTCGCCAGGAAGGAGGAATACGGGCAAATTATTGCCCCCCTCCAGGACTGCGTGGCTAAGATGCACTCTTGGATATGTCTCTTGCATGGGAAAGCCTCGCAGACGGGACACCGGCGGGTGGTGCGTAGGGAGATTGGAGTGGGAAACACACCCCACTCTCTGAGAAATCTCACTCGCCTATCGACCGGGACCCAGAACGGGGTGGTACCACTAGAAGGCAATGATATTAGGGGACCGATGTTCTGTCGGAAACCCCTTTTTTCAAGTAAGGCGTCTCAAACTGATGCAACTGGGCCTCTCGGGGTTCAGGAGCGTCAGCAAAGACGGCCCGAAACGCATAAGCAGGACCGAACTGAAGTAGTAAACCCAAGGGTGAGGCGATCTTTCGACTGTCCCTCCGTGGCAACACGGTGGAGGAGCTTGAGTGTGCCCCGCCGGGTGGACCTGCCGAGGGGAGGAACTGCCGAACTGCGATTGTGGCGCGAGTCTTTGGAGAGGGAATCCAGCTCTGCAAACGTGGAGGACGCAACGGAGGATAGGGATCAGACGGGGGGACTCAGTCCCGCCAAAAGTGAACTGTCTGAAGGGAGTCCAAGCCGTGGAAGGAGTAGGAAACCCAAACCGAAGTCCAAGCCCACGAACGTATTAGCCGCTAAGTCTGGGAAAAACCGAAAGAAGAGGAGGCGCCGACGAGTGGAGTCGGTTGCCAAGTCTACGGACGGCAATTCTCAGCCAGGGACTAAGGGGCATCTGAAGAAGGTAGAGAGTCGACTAGTGTCGTCGAGCTCGAAACCTACTAAGGAAGCCCCCGAAACTTGTGCAGGCAAGGGGAGACAACTGAAGAAGGTGGACAACCGACTAGTGTCGTCAGGTCAGAAACCTACTGAAGAAGTCACTCCTGCTTGTCCAGGGAATAAGGGACGACCGAAGAAGGCCGACACTCGACTAGTGCCGTCGGGACAGAAGCCTACTGAGGAAGCTCCTGAAACCTGTAGCGAAGCTACCGACCACGAGAAGTCTCAAACTTGGGCAAAGGTGGTCTCGAAGAGTGCGAAGAAGAGGATGCGGAGGAAGGAGCTGGAAAGTCAAAAGACGAGTACTGGCTCCGATGACACCGCTTGGCACGGGACTGGGAAGACAATCGCCCAGTCCCAGCGGAGTGGATCTTCCAAGCTCACTGCTAGGAAACCACCGAAAGAGGTGACAGCCCTCATTGTGCGCCCACGGTCATCGGGTGCACATGCCAAATTCTCTTCTGATGACACGCGTAAGTTAGTGGCGAGCAAAGTGGACCCGATTAGGTCGAAGATAGCGATCCGAGGGACGCGGGACATTTCCGGAGGAGGAGTACTCTTCCTGGCGGATAGTCCTGCAGATCTTGGAAAGCTGGAGGCAGCTATTGGGGCCACGGAACTTGCCACCGATCTCGAGATCACGAGACCGCGACGTCGACTTCCAGAGATCGTTCTCTTCGGCATCGACTCGAGTCTGTCAGACGCCGATATCCTAGTTGCGATTAAACAGCAGAACGAGGTCCTTCACAGGTCCTCACTCGAGCTCCGAACTTCGTTCAAGGGGGCTCGAGGACGCAACATGGTATTAGCGATCGACGAGAGTTCGTTTGATCGACTCGCGGGCACTCGGAGACTCAACGTGGGTTGGGGTCAAGTGGACATCCGACCGAACTTGCGCCCACTGGTGTGCTATCGGTGCTGGAGATACGGCCACACACAAACGGTATGCCACAACCTACAAATCTGTGGGAAGTGTGGCGCCAAAGACCACATCAGTTCGGATTGCACCGCTGACGCGTGTTGCCCGAACTGCAGTTTGAGAAACACTAAGAGCAAGGGAGGTAGCGAACTGCCGACCGCTCACGCCGCAGGTTCTAAGGAGTGCCAGTTGCACAGGCTGGAGGTAGAGCGATTGAGAAAGGGCCATAATGGGGAGTAATCCACGTTTCGCACATCTCAATTGCCACCACGCCACTGCAGTGTGCGACCAGCTGTCTCATGACGTGATGTCGGGTGCAATTGACATTATCTCTTTGAATGAACCATACGTGAGTGAAGGTAAGATTCGAGGGACTCCCAAACATTACACGCAGGTGAGCTCGGAGGGAAGTCGCTTTCGAGCCGCCCTCTGGGTTAGCCCGCGTATCTCATTCTGTGTGGTCCTACGGCTCCCGGATGTGGTAGCTGTCCGATGCGTTTTGTCCGGTCGGAAGGTGCTAGTAGTGACTTGTTACTGCGCACCATCCGAAGGCATCTCGCTTGTCCTCGATGAGTTGGAACGGCTGTTGAGACGTTCGCCAGGTGACCATGTCATCCTGGTTGGAGACTTTAACGCCAAGTCCAGCATTTGGGGACAACGACCCACAGACCCACGTGGTAGATCCTTGATCACCTTTGCTTCGAACGCAAATCTCGAAATCGTGAACGATCCGGATAGTCCTGCGACCTTCAAAGGCTCCAGAGGTGACGGCTGGATTGACATACTGTTGACCAGATACTGTGCCTCAAACATTGCCGAGTGGGAAATCTCCGATCTTGAGACACTCAGTGACCATCGACTCATGACGTGGACCTTTCAAGGCACTCCAGGCACTCGCCTTCCTCGTGTAGCCCGCCGCAGGTGGGCTCCGAAGAATTTGGAATGGGATGAGTTCCTCCACGATCTGCAGACAGCGGATCTGAGTCAATATATCTTCGAAACCCCCGACGAAGGAGTCGAACACTTGATGTCGACCTTGGACGGGCTGTGTTACAAACATCAGAAGCGCATACCTACCTCACGTAAGGGAGCGTGTTGGTGGACAGATTTTCTGTCTAGCCAAAGATCTCAGTTGCGTGCGCTGAGGCGGCTGCACCAAAGAGCCACGTCGCCTCAGAGGGGGAGACTAGGTGATGTCTTCCGACGTAAACGAGCAAAGTACAAGAAGGCGATACTGCATACCAAACGCAGATCATTCCGAAGATTCATTTCTGAGGAATTGGTAACGGACAAGCTAGGTCAGGCAGTTGAGGTGGTGCGAGGCAAGTGGAGAAGAGAGGCACCAGTCCCACTGGTCCTCCCCTCTGGCGAGGAGGTCTCCACCTGGGAAGAAATCCAGGACGAACTTGCGAGATACCACTTCCTGTCGGCTGATGAAGCTTCCGTAGTCGCAAACATCAGGACTGACGAACCAGACTGGTTCACGCTCGAGGAACTGGAGTTGTCAGTGAACTCACTGCCGAAAGGTAAGGCACCCGGCCACGACGGGATCAGTCTGGAAATCGTCCGCAAAGTCCTCCAGTACCACCCTCAGTGGTTACTGGCCTTGTACAATCATTGTCTCGAGACATCTAGTTTCCCGCGGACCTGGAAGCGGGCGATAGCGGTCTACTTCCTAAAACCGGGAAAGGATCGCAGCGACCCTGCCTCCTACCGCCCGATCTGTCTATTACCAGCCCTCGGGAAGGTTTTGGATAAGTTGTGCGCAACTAGACTGGCTCTCTTCCTAGAGACCAATGGGCTGCTAGACGCAAGACAGTACGGCTTTCGAAAGAATAGAAGCACTGTCGACGCGCTACGCAGTGTGTTTGACTACATTGCCGACTCCAAATGTACAGGTGCATTCACATGTCTCCTGACATTCGACATCAAGAGCGCCTTTAACAGCGTGCGCAGGGCGGACATCTTACGATGCCTCGCCGAGTTGGGAGTCGAACTGTCCCTGCTAAATTTGATTGACGACTACTTCTGGTGTCGCTCGATCATCCTCTTCGTCGGGGAACACTACTTTAACATGGGTGTACCCCAAGGCTCTTGCCTTGGACCGATCCTCTGGTTGGTAATCATCAACATCTTGTTGAGACGATCGCAAATAACGGAGGCATGGCTAATTCAGGCCTTTGCCGATGACGTTTTCGTGGCTGCACGAAGCATGGCTGTGTATCGCTTTCCAGTCATCCTGAATCCGGTTCTGAACCTGATTCAACAATGGGCAACTGAATTCTCACTCGAGTTCAGTTACGCTAAGTGCAACTACACGGTGGTTCCCGCGGTGGGCACGCTCAAATATGCTCCTTCCAGGCCGATTCGTATGAATGGGCACAGGATTAAATTCGAGCATCGCATTGTCTACCTGGGAGTGACCATCGACAAACATCTCAGTTGGATGCCACACCTGAACGCAGTTCAGGAACGAGCGTTCAACCTCTTACATAAAATGGATCGTCTCACCGCAGCTAACTGGGGGATCAAACCGCAACTCCGTAAGATGCTCTACCAAATTGAGGCGGAGCCGATTATCTTGTACGCGGCCTCCATCTGGTACACCGGTAGAGTAGCAGAAGCACAACGGTTACTTAGCGCACAGCGAGGTCTTCTCCTGTGTGTGACTAAGTGTTACAGCACGACTTCGACAAACGCTGTGCAAGTACTAGCAGGAGTTCTTCCTCTAGATCTACGAGCGCAGCTAAACAGGGACTTCACAGCCCTGGTCAGGTGGCACAGGGGCGTTGACGGTACCGGGCTAGACCCTGGGACAGTCGATCTCTGGCGCCCTTCCTATAGACGAGAAGACCTCGGTCGGATTCCTTGGACCACGGACCTCATTCCGCGGACCACGTGTTCGTATTACACGGATGGATCCAAGCAGCAGAACAACACCGTCGGGTGTGCGTTCACAGCTGTGGCCGAAGGACAGATCGTCTCGGAAAACCAGTTCCGTCTCACTGATGGCGCGGAAGTCTTTGCAGCTGAGGTCCATGGGATCAAAGCCGCGATAATGGACGCACGTCAGCGAGGTCTCGGTGAACTCGACATCTACTCAGATTCGAGATCGGCGCTTCAAGCCCTCAACTGCTTAGTGTCTCAACACAAGGCGGTTGCCGAGATCAAGGACTTGGTTCTTCATGGTGAAGTTCAGGTTCATATGCATTGGATCCGAGCTCATGTGGGTCACACTTACAACGAAAGGGCAGATGAGTTGGCAAAAGCCGCCACGACCCGACCTACAGTCGACGTGGAGGTGAAGGTCACTCGCCCTCAGGCGAAGAGGAAACTCCTAGCCCGCGCCATTCAATCTTGGCAACTTCGTTGGGACACACAGGAGAAAGGAGACAGGACGCATGAACTGTTCCCACGAGTCCGCCTCGGGCGACTGCACGGAGACTTCTACCTGAACCAAGTACTTACGGGACACGGAACCTTTGGCGACCATCAGTCTCGCTTCTTTCGGAAGGATCCAACATGTTTCTGCGGGCGCGGGATAAGCACACGGAGACACTGTCTCTATGACTGTCCCAACTATCAAAGCCTGCGGGAACGGTTCTTTCCCCGAGACTTTAACAATCGAACGCTTCTCGATCTGTGTGTGGACGGCTACAGCCGTAAGGGGGTTAGGGCAATTGTCAATGACCTCCTCATCCGCACGCTAGATCGGGACCTTGGTCGCCAGAGGTCGGGTCGCCGTACCAGAGCTCCTCGCGGGCAACCGCTCTTGAACGCAAATAGGCCAGTCCGCCGCACTCGCGGCACTGGAGGTGGTGGTGCATGTAGTTCTGGTTCTCGATAAATTCGTGAACCAGCTAGGTAGTATAATTTCTTCTTTGTTTAGTTTGTACTGTATATATGTAGTTTTAGTAGTGTATATATGTAAGTAGTGTATATATATGTGTAGTGCTATTATATGTAAGCCTAGACTGGACGATTTCTTTAGTCGTTGCGAGGGGTTTTCTCGGCCCTCGAGGTTCCAGTTACGAGCATCTAGTCCCTAGCCCTGTGTCCGGACGCAGCAGGTGCAACCTAAGGGTTGTTCGTAAGTCGTAACGTGCAGGGTCTGGGGACGTCAAACCCTAGAGCGAGCTCATGTCTATGTGGGCAGGAGGAACTTTCCCTGTCCTCCTAGGGTCTTGCTAGGGGCACCTCTCATCCGCGGCTAACCCACATAAATGTGTTCCCTGTTATAGTGGTTTCATCTTGTGGGGCCTGCCGTATAGCAAATTTGCATCCGTAGTCCCATGGCAATGGGTCACTGGTCTCGGCGCTCCTGTGGGCGTCGTCATCCTGGGGCTCGTCATGGTTCAATGGGTGCAAATCCCAGGTGTCCGACTCGCCTCTGAGGTTTCTCAGTGGGCAGGGGAGCTGTCGTACTCGACCGCTTCATCAGACTTGGGAACGTGGCCAGCCTACGGGCTGGTCACTTCAGCCGTGTGTGACGTGAAGGTGGGGTGTGCGGATGGGAGCCCGGAGTAGTAGCCGCTTGCGGTTTGCGAATCTCGGACCCAGTCGATGCCCCTCACTGGATGTTGCCGCAAGGGCCTGACAGGGCCTAGAGACGGGATGGTGGTTCTCCATCATTACCCCTCGGAGGAAAAACAACCCCTGTCAGCACCAGACAAATCAATACAAAGACAAAAGGCTCGAACTACTGGCCCTAAAAAATACAAAATAGAATAAAAGAGAAAGACGTGCCCTAGCACGAAGTAATAATTATAAGCAACTTAGAAAATCTAATAAACAATTTTTTTTTCTTTTTCTTTTCCTTACTCTTTTTTCCCTTTTCACTGTCTCTCTCTCTCTCTCTCTCTCTCTCTCTCTCTCTCTCTCTCTCTCTCTCTCTCTTTTTTTCTTTTTTCCTTTTTTTTTCAAGGCATTTTACATACATAAAGGTCTATAAATTTGATTTTCGTATATACAGAGAACACATTGTAAATTCAGATATGTTACAAAATACAATAATCTGGTAGCTAAATGAAATGAAAAAACAATGATGCACACAGTGCGAAAACAAACAAGAAATTACATAAGCGAGCGAAAAGTACTGTGCATGTATATATATAAAACTTTAAAAATAATTAAAGTGTCTACAATTAAATCTGAAAAATGTACAATCAAAGCTGAAAACTGTCCTATTAACTAAAAGGATGTCTGAAAAAGTTAAATAAATGTCCAAGTCGATCAGGCTCTGTAGAAGGTAATAGTTCGGGGTAGTTTTATACCATGCTATATATTAAAATAACATCAGAGCAAAAACAGAAACAGTCCATGAAATTTTACTCAAAAAGTGTATTTAATAAACGAATAGTTCCTGTTAAGTTCATTGTAAATGTCACACAAATTTCGGTAATTCGAACGAGACATTACTACATTTCTGATGTTCCATTCAAGAGAACGATTTTTAATGTAAGTAAAAGAAAATGGCACAACTTGGCATCTATCAAAGAGAAAGTGTCGAACATCTCCACGAATACCGCAGATACATTTATCAGAACTCCGTTTACCAATTTTATGTAAATGAGCTGGAAAAGCACCATGCGTCGAGATAAAATAAGCGCAAACTTGGGAATAACATAAAAAATCTTTATTGACTTGTTTAAAAATGCCATAGGTATCTCTACCCTTCGTACTGTTAGTCCATTGATATTGCCAGTCCTGCATACATTTATTCTTGCCTTGAATGCCTGATCACCCATCCGAGGCACCAACCAAAATATGGCATAGGTGTGTTACCCCTCGGAGGAAAAACAACCCCTGTCAGCACCAGACAAATCAATACAAAGACAAAAGGCTCGAACTACTGGCCCTAAAAAATACAAAATAGAATAAAAGAGAAAGAAGTGCCCTAGCACGAAGTAATAATTATAAGAATGCCTTGAATGCCTGATCACCCATCCGAGGCACCAACCAAAATATGGCATAGGTGTGTTACCCCTCGGAGGAAAACAACCCCTGTCAGCACCATACAAATCAATACAAAGACAAAAAGCTCGAACTACTGGCCCTAAAAAATACAAAATAGAATAAAAGAGAAAGACGTGCCCTAGCACGAAGTAATAATTATAAGCAACCTAGAAAATCTAATAAACAATCTTTTTTTTTCCCTTTTTTTTTCTTTTTTCCCTTTTTTTTTCCTTACTTTTTTTTCCCTTTTCTCTGTCTCTCTCTCTTTTTTTTTCTTTTCTTTTTTTTTCCTCCTTTTTTTTTTCCTTTTCTCTTTTTTCTCTTTTTTTTCTTTCCTTTCTTTTTTTCCCTTGAAAAAAAAAAAAAAAAAAAAGAAAGGAAAGAAAAAAAAAGAGAAAAAAGAGAAAAGGAAAAAAAAAAAAAAAAAAGGAGGAAAAAAAAAGAGAGAGACAGAGAAAAGGGAAAAAAAAGTAAGGAAAAAAAAAAAGGGAAAAAAGAAAAAAAAAGGGAAAAAAAAAAAAAGATTGGCCCTAAAAAATACAAAATAGAATAAAAGAGAAAGAAGTGCCCTAGCACGAAGTAATAATTATAAGAATGCCTTGAATGCCTGATCACCCATCCGAGGCACCAACCAAAATATGGCATAGGTGTGTTACCCCTCGGAGGAAAACAACCCCTGTCAGCACCAGACAAATCAATACAAAGACAAAAAGCTCGAACTACTGGCCTTGAATGCCTTAAAAATCATTTTATTCTACATATTGACATAGTCGTCTGTGGGCGTCATGGCGCCCTTAGACAGATTTCTTTTCTTCTTTTAAGCGCCCTTACAAATGAAGTCTTCTAAAAAACTGATATTAAGAATTATTCATGTATTTAGAATATTTTCTTCCTTTAAAAATTGGGCTCTACATAGGGTTGCCGGTATTTTGGAATTTATACTTATTGAACTAATGGAAGTGATAAAACAGGATTGAATGCTTGATCACTCTACCAGGGAGCCAACCAAGAAATGGAAAAGGCATGAACCCCTGGAAGAAAATCCCTCTCCGCCATCCATAGACACAACCACAAGCAAACAGTGACAGAATAGCAACGACAATAATTATAATAAAAACAAATAATTAATTAATTAATTAATTAATTAATATAAAATATATATATAAATAATAACAATAATAAATAAATAAATAAAAATACAATACAATACAATACAATACAATAAAATAAATGATTAAAGATTACAAAGACACCCTATTATCCGAAACGGAGCAAAAGACATAGTAAATCATAAATAATAAAGTGTAACAGAATTATACGTCAATAAGACAAATGTCGAGGTAGTTAACAGACTTTTAACGTCATTTAGGTTACAAATGACGAGGAAAAATAAATTCTAAAGCAACAAAAATAAATAAATAAATAAACATATATACATATATATCAACAATAATAAATATATTTAGATCTACACATACACAGATAAACCACACACAAAATTATAAGAACAAAAATTTCAAAATGGACTGGAAAATCAAAAGTTCTAAATTGTTTGTCTATACCAAATGTGACTCAAAAATACTCTATCAAAATTTATATTTAATAAAAGAATATAGTTTATTCAGTTCGTTATATATAGCACAAAGTCTTTTATAGTATGAACTAGATAATTATACATTTTGAAGGTTCCAAGATAAAGTTTTATTATGCATAAAAATAAAACAAAATGGCATTAATGGGCATTTCCCAAATAAGTAATGTCTCACGTCTCCAATACTACCACAGTTACATTTGTCACTAGATCTTTTACCAATTTTATGTAAATAATAAGGAAAGGCACCATGGGAGGAAATGAAATAAGCAGATACACGAGAATAACCAGGATTGAATGCTTGATCACCCATCCGAGGCACCAACCAAATATGGCATAGGTGTGTTACCCCTCGGAGGAAAACAACCCCTGTCAGCACCAGACAAATCAATACAAAGACAAAAAGCTCGAACTACTGGCCCTAAAAAATACAAAATAGAATAAAAGAGAAAGACGTGCCCTAGCACGAAGTAATAATTATAAGCGACTTAGAAAATCTAATAAACAATCTTTTTTTTTTTTTCCTTACTCTTTTTTCCCTTTTCTCTATCTCTCTCTCTTTTTTTTTTCCTTTTTTTTCCTCCTTTTTTTTTTCCTTTTCTCTTTTTTCTCTCTCTTTTTTTTTTTTTTTTTTTTCCTTGGCATTTTACATACATAAAGGTCTATAAATTTGATTTTCGTATATACAGAGAACACATTGTAAATTCAGATATGTTACAAAATACAATAATCTGGCAGCTAAATGAAATGAAAAAAAACAAAAACAAACAAACAATGATGCACACAGTGCGAAAACAAACATGAAATTACATAAGCGAGCGAAAAGTACTGTGCATGTATATATATAAAACTTTAAAAATTATTAAAGTGTCTACAATTAAATCTGAAAAATGTACAATCAAAGCTGAAAACTGTCCTAATAACTAAAAGGATGTCTGAAAAAGTTAAATAAATGTCCAAGTCGATCAGGCTCTGTAGAAGGTAATAGTTCGGGGTAGTTTTATACCATGCTATATATTAAAATAACATCAGAGCAAAAACAGAAACAGTCCATGAAATTTTACTCAAAAAGTGCATTTAATAAACGAATAGTTCCTGTTAAGTTCATTGTAAATGTCACACAAATTTCGGTAATTCGAACGAGACATTACTACATTTCTGATGTTCCATTCAAGAGAACGATTTTTAATGTAAGTAAAAGAAAATGGCACAACCTGGCAACTATCAAAGAGAAAGTGTCGAACATCGCCACGAATACCGCAGATACATTTATCAGAACTCCGTTTACCAATTTTATGTAAATGAGCTGGAAAAGCACCATGCGTCGAGATAAAATAAGCGCAAACTTGGGAATAACATAAAAAATCCTTATTGACTTGTTTAAAAATGCCATAGGTATCTCTACCCTTCGTACTGTTAGTCCATTGATATTGCCAGTCCTGCATACATTTATTCTTGAAGTGATATTTTAATTTACTGATTGGAATAGGTATGTCCACTATTTTGTCATAGATATTTTCCTCTATTACGGATTTAGCCAAATAATCAGCACGCTCGTTACCTTTAATCCCAACATGTGCCTTGACCCAGCCTAGATGTACTGTCTTATTTTGTAAAAGTCGCAATTTCGTAAAAATGTCAAACAAAAGGTAATTGTCGGGAAACAGAGATTTAATCGAAGAAACTGAAGAAAGACTATCCGTATAAATATAATAATGATTAAAGTTACTTTGTTGACACCAATGCAATGCTTCAGAAATTGCCACAAGCTCAGCTTGATATATAGAGTTTAAAATATTTAATTTGATTCTAAGCTCATAAATTATCTCATTTCTTTGAAACACAGTAAATGCCGCTCCCACACCTCCAGGCATCTTGGAGCCGTCTGTAAATATAATTGGATGTTTATTAGCTGGCACTGAACGAATTATTGAATTAATAAAATTTATATGGTGATTCTCATAAAAATTCGGATAATAATAGGATGGAATTTTCTTCATTACTGTACTAGACGTAGCCACCATTCCATCAAATAAAATTGATTCATCACCTGAGATAGTTGCAAAATAATGTGCTGAGTTTGACAGTTCAAGAGCAATTGGTATGATACCAGCTAAGACGCACAAGGCCTCTGTTGAAATTGTGCGATAAGTTCTAATTATTGTCAAAAGGCAGACACGTTGGCATGAAGACAAACGACTCAAACCAGGAGACTTTAGATCGGAATACCATATCTCATGCCCGTAAGAGATCTGCTTTTTTAAAACCGTATGATACCAAATTTTTAAAAAATTTAGTGAAATTCCCATATCTCTAATTCTAGTTTTTCGAATATTACAAGTGAAAGAAGTAACTTTAGTACGTACCATATCTAAATGGTCTACCCAACTAAACGTACTATCTAAAAGAAAACCTAAGTACAGCATATTATCTCTCACCGGAATACTCAGATTATTATGTTTGAATATTGGTCTTCTTTTCTTCATGGTGTATTTGCCAAACAACATAGCGACAGTTTTTGTATTATTTAATTCTAGATTGTGATTTCGACATACTGACGTAAAATCTTGCACACATCTATTAACTCTATTCTCCAACATCGATCTAGTGTTTGCACCCTCTACCACTACTGAGTCGTCAGCATATGAAATCAAATTTATTGACAGAACTTTACTCCGTTTTAGCAACCTGTCCGCAACTACTGTCCAAATTAATGGTCCCAAACAGGAACCCTGTGGGCAACCAAAAAATAATCGGAACCAGCGAATTCCGTTAATAAACTTAAAACCTATAAGCCGATTAGAAATATAGTTTTTAAACACATCCTTTAAGTAATCATAAATAGGTAAATTATTTATAATATCTGCCGTTAAATTCCAATCCAGACAATCAAATGCTCCAGAAATGTCAAACGAAACTGCTACACAATACTTAAATGTAGCAAGACCATCTTTAATTTTCTTCCTTAATACTGAGAGAGCTGTCAATGTGCTTTTCCCCTCACGGAATCCGTATTGATCATCGTCTAAATATGATGCTGCCTCTAGCATTGTCATTATTCTAATTTTTAATAGTCTCTCATAAACCTTACCCATAATCGGGAGCAATGTTATTGGTCTGTATGAACTTGAGGAACCTTCAGGTTTATTGCGTTTTTTAAAGAAAATGACAATTCCTTTCTTCCAGCAACGTGGGAAATGAGCAAACCTAAGACATGTATTAAATAGTAAAAGCATTAAAGAGTAATATTTATTGCAAAGATTCTTTACTATCAAAGCATCCACATCATCGTAACCCGGTGATTTATTATTATGTTGTTTAATAAGAACAGTTCTTAATTCGCGTCTAATAAAAGGACGGAAATCATCATGATATTTATAATCTGTATTGCTTATGAACTCATGAATATTATCAGGAACAGCATTTATCTTGAAATGATCTGACATTAATTGGCTTGCTATATCGTCATAAGTATCAAATACTGTAGAATTTTCCAGTGTTGTAAACATCATATCCTGGCAGTTAAATTTTTTGCCAGATACAAATTTAAAGATATTGCCATATGCATCGTCTGTACGTTGACAGAAACTTAACCATCTTTTTTGCTTGGTATGCCTAATACGTCTTTTATATTCTCTTCTAGCCGTTAAATAGGCATCTCTGTACTGCTCGTTGCCTGGATTTTTTCTGTATCTTTTATAGAGAGCGTTTACTTTATTTCTATGTATTTTTAACTCTGGAGTAAACCAAGTTGTAGATGGCTTATGAGATAAGACACCGCGTCTAAAAGACTTGTTCATGACACTGATAAGATAGTCATTGAAATTTTGCAGCCAATCCTCCAAGGAATCTTGATCAAAAACCCTTTGAAGAGATGTATATAATAGATCATGTTTTTCATCAAAATACTTGTTGAACTTATTCATTGATTTATTCTTAGTCTTGAAACGAGTAAAAAGCCTTTGTAATGGATTCATCCTCAAGGAAAACACCAGATATCTATGATCACTGAATGAAAAAACTTTATCGTCAACTTTCCAGTCCACTAGGTGTGGGAGAATATCAATACCAGCTAATGTGATGTCAGGTCTACCCTTTCTCTCGTTTTGGACAAAAGAGTGAGGTGCATCTGCTGCGTTCAGCATACGAAGATTGCTCATCATTAAGTACTCCAGGAAGACATCCGTTCTATCATTCTCACGTGGATATCCGAGTGCAAGAATTGGAACATTAAAGTCTCCTCCGATAATCATGCGGGAACAGTTCTGATAGTAATTATACCAAGATGAGAGATCCTCCTCCAAATCACTCGAAGGCGCCGAATAGATGGATCCAATTATCAATGGGCCTTGCTGCAGAGTAACCGTTATAAAAATTGAATTGTTTGAAGAGAAACCTTTCACATACGCAAAAGCATCATTTGTGCATAAAATCATCGCTGTAGATGAAATAGAAGAAAAACAGATCCACCCAGGAGGAAGACCGACAAAATTGCCATCTATTACATAAGGATCCGGGCAAAGGAAAAAATGGACCCCATTACTCTCCGCGTAACACGCCAAAGCGTCATTAGCGTCTGAGCAATGGTTAAGATTTATCTGTACAAAAACTAAATCCTCTACACCGACCTGAACAGACGAGACAACCGTTATAATCTTTTGGAAAGAAAATCGTTACGATAGGAAATGAAGCTAGGGCACTCGCGACTATCAGATCGGTGTGTGGCATCTGTAACATCATCCTTTTGTAAACAATTAGCACAAGTCTCTGTTTCCACTGTGCAGTCTCTCAGACTATGTCCTCCCGCACACTTGCTACATTTCTGATCTTGATCACACTTAATCGCCGAGTGCCCAAAGGCTTGGCAACGGAAACAACGAACTATAGGAATAAAACTCACTACACGATATCTCTCCAAGTTAATACATAAACGTCTGCGCAATAACAAAAATTTCGAGCTCTCCTCATCTACATCCAAAATCCAGTTCACACGACCCATTTTGGTTGCATACCGTCTGATTATTTCTACATCACCACTCTTATTTAGACCACCATCCAAAAGAGCCCTCTCAACCGATTCCACCACATCCACTCCTTCTACTTCCTTGTCTACACTTAAGACCAAGACTCTTTGCCGTCGACGCCTAGGAACTGTAACAGTAATTCTTTCTTTAATAGTGTCTGTATTCTCTACTACATTCTTTAACTTTTCTGAATCCGATTTTGATGAAACCTTTAAAATGAGCTGGCCTGCCTTTGTTGACATTACGTCTACCGGAGTAGGCACATCCTTAACATCCTTCCAGAGTTTCCTAAGGTCATTCTTAACATCGGTCACCGTTTCTCCCTCTTTTGGAGTTATCATTACAGTAAAACCCAGGTCACGTGTCACAGTCTTCTTCTTAGATGCCGGAATTTCCGACACTATCGAAGTATCCTGAGCACCAGAGAATCTTCTAACTAATGCCTCATAAGCTTTGCTGTCCGTCACCATTGTTCTCACCTTCGTCTCATTTGCCACACTCTCCCTATGGGCTTTCACCAAACGCAGGTTAACGTAGTCAAAGCACTTCTTGACCATTTGCAAAATCTCTATTGTCACTTTATTAGAACCACCACTCTTCTGCTTTTGAGCATCTAACGTGTCATAAATAAGAACATTGACTTTCTGAATTGCTGCTGGGTAATCCTCTTCCACCAACTCCTCAAAAAATTTGTCCAACTTATTCATAGTAACTTTCTGTAAATCAAGTAACCAAAAAATATCGCAAAATTCCTCCCTAATAAAATGAACAGCAATCCAAACACAAAATACGCAGAATCCAAACTCACAAGTCAATCCCAGTGACCACCGCAATGCCTGAACATAAATATAAGATCCCTCCTCATAAGGTGGAAATCCAACAAGTAGAAAATACAAAAGCTATAACTATCGCAAAAGAAAAAAAAAATCAAACACCGTAAAGATTAAACTAAGTAAAATACCGCAACCTGCGAACTTGATATACCAGCAAAAGGATACTATCCTCTGACACAAGACAAAGTTCAACAATCAGTAACAACTCAATGCCTTAAAAATTATCCTCTAACACGTGACACAAAACTATGAACAACGGAAAATTCAAATTATCCTTTTACACGTGACATAACTCAATAAGCAAGCAATAAAATATTCAACTAAAAGAACCCCAAGCACAAGTCAAATAAAATAAACAGTAATTAAACACAGCTATGGAAACCTAGCAACAGAATGACAGCCAGGTGCAACTCCAAATCAAAGCCACAAAAGAGGAACACTCCACAAAGGTCAATCTCCTCCGAGAAAAATAAACTTCAGTCCAGAAGAAGCAAAGTTACTCAACTCTACTAATTTTCAAGATGGCGATGTAAACAAAGATGTGCCAAGCGCCCACCGGAAAAATGTTTAAACAATATAAAGAGGAAATAATTAACATACAGACGTACAACTAATATGAAAAGAAAGACGAAAGCCAAGGTAAAGATTACTTTTAAAATATTTTGTAAAAATATACTAGAAATATGTTAAATTGAGAGAGAGAAAATAAAAATGAAACTGAAGCCGTCACCATGGAAACGAGTTTCGGCGGCAACCGGAAAATTTCAAAGTTTTTAAAACTCTGAATAATTCAAAACAATTGACAGATAATATATTATATGAAAGGAAAACACACAAATGAATACTTTGCATATGCTAATAAGTATAAATAATTATATTTACCAGAATTATAATACTTTAAACCAGAGCACTAGAAAACACGTCCGACACATATGGCGCTTCGTAAGAATTGAATCAAGGATTGAATGCTTTAAAAATCATTTTATTCTACACATTGACATAGGCGTCTGTGGGCGTCATGGCGCCCTTAGACAGATTTCTTTTCTTCTTTTAAGCGCCCTTACAAATGAAGTCTTCTAAAAAACTGATATTAAGAATTATTCACGTATTTAGAATATTTTCTTCCTTTAAAAATTGGGCTCTTCGTAGGGTTGCCCGGTATTTTGGAATTTCTACTAATTGAGCAAATGGAAGTGATAAAACAGAATTGAATGCCTTAAAAATCATTTTATTCTACATATTGACATAGGCGTCTATGGGCGTCATGGCTCCCTTACACAGATTTCTTTTCTTCTTTTAAGCGCCCTTACAAATGAAGTCTTCTAAAAAATTGATATTAAGAATTATTCATGTTTTTAGAATATTTTCTTTCTTTAAAAATTGAGCTCTTTGTAGGGTTGCCCGGCATTTTGGAATTTCTACTTATTGAGCTTATGGAAGTGATAAAACAGGATTGAATGCCTTAAAAATCATTTTATTCTAGCTATTGATGTATGTGGCATTGGCCGTCATGACGCCCTGAGATAGATTTTTTCTTCTTTTAAGCGCCCTTACAAATGAAGCCTTCTAAAAAACTGATATTAAGATTTATTCTCGTATTTAGAGTATTTTCTTCCTTTAAAAATTGGGCGTTTCGTATGGTTGCGAGGTATTTTGGAATTTCTATTTATTGAGATAATGGAAGCGATAAAACAGGATTAAATGCCTTAAAAATCATTTAATTCGACCTACTGACAGGTGCGGCTTTGGCAGTCATGGCGCCCTTGCCATTTTAACTTACTCATCATACGTAGATATGGTAAATCTTGCAATCGTATTGAAAATCGAAAAAAAAGCGGATTTACACGTTTTAGATACTGGAGATTCCAAAATAAATAAATAAATAAATTCAGAAAAAAAATGTTGTCCGTCCGTCTGTGTGTCTGCTATTTCCGAATAGTAATATTAGCCTTATTTAAGCTGTCATTTGGTAAGCCAAATATTACTATTCGAAAATAGCTATATAATTTTTTTTAATAAAAAAAGTCAATGCTGGGTTTAACAGATTTCTTTTTTAAGGGCAATGCTTTTCATGGAATGTTTTTAGAGTCGATATTTTTTATGGCTTGTTTATACAACGTCGAAGTTTATAAATTTTGATGAAAAAACAACAATATATATATAATTTAACCGCACATTTAAATGTTATTTAACGCTTCTTTCGCCTATTGAATGTTATATATGCCTTTAAAAATATTAGTTTTATGTATTTTGCACTAAAATAGAATCGTTTTCTTTCTGTTGTCATTTTTAAAAATGTATTGTCTATATTTTTAAATCATGATTTAAAAGAGGTCATGAAATTCGTCCACTTTCTTTTTAATTACAAGAGCTTTGCGAAGGGATGCAGACTTTTCTAATTTATTAAATGCTTAAAAGAACAATATATTAATAAATTCAATTTTTGAAAGTAAGGCAGTAAATTTTAAACCTATTTTTTTTTTCAAACAAATTGAAAAGAATTGTACAAAAAAAGTTATGTGTACTTGCTGTTTCATCCCCAGTAATGAGACACAAAGGTACTTCTTCAGAAGCTTATAGTATTTTTACTTGGAATTTTCTAAACGAAAACTATCCCACAATCAGCTTTTAAACCGACCGACCTCTTTGTACGCCCAATCCAAAGTTGCAGGTGTGACATTTACACAACTTAATTTAGTCACCAGCAAAAAAATTTTTGAGCATTGGTTTCAATTTGTATGAATTTCAATGTAGCCCACTTACACATACATTTATCTAAATCTGAAAATTGTCCGATGTATCATTTATTTATTAAAAAAAAATAATTTCCGCCTGTTGCGGGTGTGACATAAAAAGGACATGCATTTTCATCTTTCAGTGCAAAAATGCAAAACTCTGTGAATTATGACAACTGAGTGAATTGATATTTTTATATATTAGACAGTAATACTTAAATAATTATTCTATGAAAAAATTAAATTACTTACTCAATTCTTGCTTTTGTGGAAAATATTCAAATTTTCGTTGCGGATGTGACGCCCTGTTGCGGGTGTGACTTGTATGGCCAATAAAATAATGACATACACAAATATTTTCAAGGCAGATTTTTTTAATTAAAGAATTAATCAATATTACAATTATAATATCTAGAGAGGAAAATATAAAAAAAAAATTTCATTTCCAATCTTGAATTTATAATTTCTGGTGGTGGTAGCTTTTTTTAAAAAAATGCTCTTTTTTTTTTCCTAGGATGCATCTGACTGACTGGGCCAAATATGCACGTTTTCTTAAAAAATTTTTCAAACATTCTAATTCTATATCGTCACCATCCATTTGTCTTATTTGTCCATCAAAGTTTTCACTTTTTTAATGTCGAGAATAAAACAACTTCTACAAAATCTCCAACTGCACATTCATCGTTGGATATTATATCCTTGTCAAAGTATGGATACATCTAACTGACTGGGCCAAATATGCACATTTTCTTGATTTTTATTCCGATACTCTTATTCTATAATATCCCCATTCATTTGTCTTATTTGTCCATCAAAATTTTCACTTTTTTTTTTTTTTTTTTTTTTTTTTTTTTTTTTTTATGTGGAGAATAAAACAACTTCTACAAAATCTCCAACTTTAACTCTTGTCATTGGATATTATATTTTTGACAAAATATGGTAACAAACAAATTCTCTTGTGATCACTTTCTGAAGTTATTGCTACATTAATTGTTCCTACATCAATAAAAACAACATGATGTATCGATTGAATGTTGGGCTCCGATTGTGCTTGGTGCCAGCATTCATGAAGCATTTTCACAATACCTTCTGAAATTTCACTTTCAGCAAAGTCCTTTTATATTTTTTAGGACTTTTTCTACACACATCGCAAAATCTGAAGCTGAATTTATAGTTGCAGAGCGTTGCTAGTGTTATTATTTTCTTGGCAACTGCACCAACCCCATCGACAACTCCTTTACCATGAGATGAAATGCAAAAGGATTGCCATCCTTTACCATGATTTTTTAAAATAGTCTCTTCTTTTCTCTCCTTGCTTTGTCTCTTTCCTTCTTTTGTTGTAGATATGCTTCATATTTAAAAGGGTTTTCCTTAATCTTTTTTCAATATCGTGATCTTTCTGTACTCTTCATTCTCTGCAAAAGAGAAGAAATTAATGTGTAAACTGAATAAATATAGCACTTCCAATCCAAAAATATAAGCTGAACAAATTTTTAATTGTTATCCCTTGAAATTTCTAATCTTACATAAAGTTAATTATGTTAAATTTTGGTTAATTTCAAACTGACTATATACATTTTATGCTAACTTAATAAACATTTTAACAGTTTCTATTATTCTTACTTCTACTTTTTATTTAATTTGAATTAAAAGAGAAAAAAATCTTCCCTAATATTGATTTACTTATTTAAAAAAACTAAAAAAATATATATTAGATAAATACTATCAAATAACAAAATTTAAAAAATGTATATAAAAAAAACAAAATTAATAAATTTAAAGAAAATTGCTAAAATATTGTTTCGTAATTTTCTTTTTTAAATTTCTATAAAAATCTTACCTTTTAAATTAATTTCTTAATCATATATCACTAATAAAAATATTTTCTTGCAGTAAAGCAACAATTTTATCAATCCAAAATGAATAAATTAACTGCACACAGTGTCACATGCTCAGATGATGCAAATTTTTATTTATTAATTGGAATTCCCTTTATTAAATCAAAGGGTATAGTTAAAACTGCCAAGTACATGTTTTTCAGTGTATTATTCTTTTATAAATTTACATATATTTTGTTCAAATACGCATTTGTAATCAATTTTAAAAGACGTTGCGGGTGTGACTTTAATTAAATGTCACACCCGCAACACGGACATGTCACGCCCGCAACGCTCAATAATTATAATTAAAATATTAATTAATTTCTTTTGTATCTGTAATTCAAAGTACCTTAATAAACTATTTTTGAATATAAAGTTTCATAACTTTAAATCAAAAATATTTTTCTGCAGAGATATAAATGTAACTTTTTGTTGCGGGTGTGACACAATAATTAAGAGTAATTAAATATGCTTACCTTTTGTAATGAAGATTAGTGAACACTTCTCTGCAGACAAAAACTCTCAATAATAGCTGTCAGATCATATATATCCAAGTTTGGATATTTTCAGAATGTTTGTTCAGCTGTACGAGACCATGAAATGTAAAGATTTTTGCCGCAGTCTATTTTACAAAGTCATAGTGTCACTTTATTAATTAAAATAAGTATGTTAATGGCAAAAATTTAATTCTTTTTTGATAAAATATGAAATAGTACACTCTTAACAGTTAATATGCAAAATTTCAATCATATTTAAAGAAATTTAAATTTTCATCCTCATGTCCATTTTTTCGTGGATTGAGCGTGTATATTGTACCACAGTATACAAAGTAGTACCACATGGATGGTTTTTCTCAAACGACAATCAACAACGCTGTTTAGCATTTGCGATTAAAAGGAGTCCGTTTTTGAACACATTATGGACCATCAATCGACACACACACACCTGCTGGCTGCACAATAATAGTTTTAGAGAATATCCCTCGGAATATCCCCCCACTTCCCCTAGATCTTCTTTCATCATTCACACTGTCAATTATACCCTGTTTAGTTCCCAAAAATTATCTCTTTTTGGCAAAAGGGAAAAAAAGAAAGAAAAAGAAACGTCAAGTGTTAGACTGATTTCGGACAAGGCTCTTTTCTGAATTCTGATTCTTCGTTTTTTCGAATACGAAATAACAAAATGTAAACAGACAGGGAGCCTGGAAAGACCTGGAATATTTTAAAATCTTTACCAAATACAATCACACAAATAGTAAATTATTGATTCCAATTGGAAATAATACGTTCGATTCAAGAGAAATGTAAGTAATTTTAAAAGATTAAGTTTTTACTAATAATATGATGTTAATAATATGATATGTTTATGTTATGTCTTAAACTTTTCATAAGTGTTATATATCTTACAAGTATCAATATGCTTCTGATTTCTTTTGTAGAAAGGGATAAAACATGAGCGTCCACAATAGGGAAGGGGTGACAGAAAAGAGCAATTACCTCTCTCTGAATTTTCGAATTGAATTAATTTTCTCGCCGGTGATTTTGGAAAAATAATAAAGATTTTCCATTCAAATTATTTATAATAAATAAACATTAAAAAAAAAGAAAGAAAAAGGATAAATCATCTGTCCCCCTGTAATCCCTTTAAAAATTATTTTCAGCTCTGATTTTTATTTACATTTATGCATTCCAAATTATCTAAAACTGTGGTTTGGAAAAAAGTAAATAAACTGGGGGGAAAAGAATAATAAATTATTTCTGGTTTTTTATGCATCTTATTTTTTACATTTCTTTCTTTTCTTTTTTTTTTTTTTTTTTTTTTTTTTTTTTTTTTAATATTGGTATTTTTTGAAATTGTCTTATGCAAGATTCTTGCCAAAGAAAAGTTTTGGTAATGTATTACAAGCACATATTTGTTCCTCTTCATGGATTTTGCTGTGTATGTGCCCATGGGATGAAAACAAATTTATAAAGTTTTTTGAAATATCTAAAATATTTCTCTTCCCCTCCCGCAAAGTTAAGATCATATTTTACTAAATATCGGCAATATTGTTGTAATCTTTATAAAATTTGCACCAATAATAAAAAAATTTAAAATTTAAAATTCAACATTTTGACACTTTCCAATATAGTTGAAAAGTGTATGACTTCGATTAGCCTGTCCATCAAATACAAATAAATTCCGATTCCCATGTCACTTAAATATATGGTTTACTATAGAAGGTTTCTTAATCCATTTAAGGTCGAAGAGAAATGAAACAAAACAAACATGCAATATTTTTTATTATGGTATTAAAGATACGGCAAACAATGATATAAGAACAAAAAATATGAAAAAAGCCAGTAAGTTTTTTAAGCAAGATAAAACTAAGTGATAAATCTTAGTATTCAATATTTTATGCACAAATTTTAACTCATATTGTCAATTATAATATACTTGGCTGAAAAAAAAAAAAAAAAAAAAAAAAAAAAAAAAAAAAAAAAACGCTACTTTTTTACATAGATTAAAAAAAACGATAATGTACTTACTTCCACGATTTGTTCATAAGTAGTTTACGACTGACACTAAATCACAAGAAAATATGACTACCCACATTTTCATTAATTTAAAAATACTAGTACACCCTCATCGAAAATAAAAGAATCTTAGAAAGATTTTATTTCGAATTGCTTTTGTAGAGTGCCCCCCCCCCAAAAAAAAAAAAAAATTACTGTATTTAAATGAGTGCGGCGCCCTTAAATCTGTTAAGAGATTACTTCAGTCAAGCCAAACGAAAAGGTCCGTTCATTAATGCTAATCTTGTGAAAGAAATTTATGAAAATATCTTGGTTGTATTTCAATAATTTAAAAGGATTTTTTTTTCTTTTTTCTATTTTACAAGAAAAATGTATTGGATTACAGAAAATTTCCAACTTCCGGTTTTCGGCAGAGTTATACGTTTTAAGGATTAACTATCGAAAAACATATTTTTACAAAATGTCTATGTGTGGGCTTTCTGACTCTGTCTGTATGTATGTGACAAAAATACTGTGTGCGCTCTATCTCAAAAATTTATGCGCAGAATTTCATAAAAAATTATATTCAGGTGGTTTCAGATGTAAATTAGGGCTGATTAGTTTTTGGTGTAAATCGCCCTACGGGTGGCGCTGCTATACTGCATTTTTCACAATTTCCGCTATAGCTCGATCTCAAGAGCTAATGCACAGATTTTCATCAAACGCCCAATTCAGTTAGTCCTTCATATGAATTGCTGCTGATTCTGCTTTGGTGTATATCTCTCTACAGGTGACGCTGTTATGTTGGATTTTCCCCCAATTTTCGCAATAACTCAATCTTAAAAACTAATCCATGGATTTTTACCAAACTTCAAGTTCAGTGACACGTTGTTTCTAATTAGGTTTTGGTATAAATTATCTAATAGGTAAGCTGTTATGGTGCATTTTATTGGATTTACACGATTTCTGTGATAGTCATATCTCAAGAACTAATACACGGAATTCCTTAAAGGACACTTTCATTTTTGGAACCGGTTGAAATGCAACCGAGATATCTTTATAAATTTCTTCTTTAGAAATAGTATTAGAAAGCTGACTGAAGTAGCCTATTAATGAAAATGGAGTGTCTATAGTACTCACAGTTCGCGTACAGGAATACACAAAAATAATCCGTTAGAATATTTCATATGAGAAAAAATGTTTGTAGTGTATTTTAATGTGTTCCCTTTTTTCAAATACAATTAAATTGATATATATTACTGTGATACACTACAAAGAATACGAATTGAAAAATTTTTATTGTTTATTTACAGGGATACACTAAAGGATCTAATTGTATTATTATTCTCAGTATAGAGTAATTGTTTGAAATTGCTTTTTAAATTGATGCAATTGATTTTTGTGAAAAAAAAAATTTCCCCACAATTACATCATTGTGTATATTTATATATTTATGTATTTAAAAAAAAAAAAAAAAAAACCTCGAAAACAAGTACATTGTTTATTTTAAACCCCTTGAAAAGATGGTTTGATTTCAAACTCCTTTTTTCCAGGCATGAGAGGCGTTCTATCTTTGTAAATGGCCCTGTTTCAGTTTTCATGTATTTCTGTCTCACGCTTTCTTTTTCTTTAAATTGCATTCTAGGCTTTAATTTTCGTAAAAATTGAGATTGACTAATCTTCATAAAAATTTAATGTGCTGTTAATGCTAAAAAACATTATTTTCGCAATTGGATTTTATTTGCCTTCGAGTTTCGGAATGTGGTTTCTGGTACTCAGTGACGTAACATCTTATCGGACGACTTTTTTTTTCTTTTATTTCTGTAGAGTTTTATTAATATCGGATCCAATTATTTAAAAAAGCAAAATTCAGATTCAGATGCATTAAGACCTGCATTGGACTATCCTCATTCAAATTTTCAGATCTTTCATGCTGCAAATTTTCTTAGCCATTTTTCCCCTTGCATACATAAGATATTAAATCTTTTTCTGTTATTAATGTAGATATTTTTCAAAAAAAAAAAAAAAAAAAAAAAAAAAAAAAAAAAACTTTTTTCTGGCAGTGTTATGCTATACATATGGCTATTAGTGCAAAGTTGTATTTGGCGGATTATAAAAATTAAATATATCTCTTAAAAGGGAGTTTATTGCCAAACTACTTGGGACGCAAATTAGAGAAGGAAAGAAGGTAAAGGGCGTTTCAGAAACACACATGACAATTTCTGACAATTTCATAAATCCCAGTCTGTTTAAGTTGAATTTATTTACAATCCATTTAATCTATAAATAAAGGACACATCATTAAATAAAACACACATCATTAAATAAAGCAAATTATTTCACTCAAGATAAGTCTCTAACCGTTATGTCAACCCTTTAAAAAAATAATAATAAAAAAAAAAAGGTTTAAAATATTTAAAAACAGTAATTGGCGCCCTTTTGATTAGAAGTTGGCGCCCTGTTAATATAAGTTGCCACCGCCCTTTTTGTCATGCCAGTACGCCCCTGTGATAGCTGTACAAAAACCAGAATGTATGTTTATGATTTCTTTTTTTTAAAGTTGATATTGTGATTAAAGTTTAAAAAAATCTAATAAAATCAGTATCTTTCCCTATAAATTGCTATTTTCCATTGTTTTGCTTAATTAATAATACTCATTAAGGTACTGATCAGTAAAATTCGAATATAAATTTACATAAAGCACTAATCACTTCACTGTTTAACATTTTTTTAAAAATAATTTCGAAAAACATACATTTATATAGTTTTAGAAATGGTCGTTTCGGGGAGAGAATGGTCGTTTCAGAAAGGAAATGTCTGTTAAAGAGAGGTATTGACCGTGTTGAAGGGTGATTGACAACATTTGAATAGAGGGTCGTTAATCTCATGTTATAGTAGAAAATTATTTTTTTCCCGCTAGGGGGCGATGTTTTGTGGTGGAGGAGAGGCACTGGAGGTGGGGAGACCGAAAGTGGCGGTGGAACCGGCGGTGGTGCTGACGCGGCGGTGGCAACCGCAAAACTGCCGGCTCTTTTTTGAATTGTTATTTTCCTACTACTAATGTTTTAATACTCGGAATGTTTTATTTCTATTTATGTTACGTGATATTTTATTTAAAAATGGATTTAAACATTTTACCGCTTATTTTTAAGATTAACATTGACAAAGTTGATGACATTATCCACTATTCTTGAGCAATCCATTTAAAAATAGTAACGTAAATAAATGAGAAATCAGAAATTGCAACATCACCTAAGTATTTTCTTGCTAAGGCATAAAACTGTGGGAAAAGCAGGTTTAGGATTTTCTAGGTTTCCAAAAGCCTGCTTTTTTAAATTTTTGGATAGGGTTATTAGTAAATACAAAGTTATCTCATTATCCATATTTCCAAAATATGTTTGAAACACAGTCACTTAAAGTTATCAAACAAATTTTATTGCTGTTTCCTTTGACGTTCAGAGCTGAACAATTTCTTCTGAATAACGAATTAGACTTTTTTTCGGCTTAAAATGCTTTTTAATATAAGCTTCATAATTTTTCGTAAAATATCTCTAAACATCACTTTTAGGAGCGACATTGCTTCTATGAGCTTACTTGTTCAACCACAAACAGCAAAAAAATAGTTTTTACACATGAAAATTCACATTAACACATTCGCTATAAACACAACAGTCCAATTTATAAGATGAAATTCACAAACAAAGACAAAGTACGCCTTTTAACACCTTGGATATCACAAACATCATTTGAGAAAATGAGATGGAAGGTATTTTCCCCTAGTTTCTGATTTCACTATCCTATAAAAAAGGTTACTAACGTTGTATCTGCCAGTGTTGAATCTACCGTGTCATTTTCACGTTCCAGGTTTATCCTGCAATAATCAGTGCATTAAAAAACGAGAAACCATGTTGTTTTATAGTGAAATATATAAAAAAACAGTCTGATAAAGGCAGATTTTTATATGATTTTAAAAGATATTTATTGACAAAATCGGTCAAAATATGCACAGCTATTTAATCACCTTTACCAGAAATATTCTACCTGATTGTGAAGTGCGGTGTCCAATCATTTTCTTTCTTTCTTTTTTTTTTCTTATTTGACTATATTTTTTCCTTTTTGTTTTCAAAATTTCATTTAAAATTTCATTATCTGACTAGAAACTTAGAATTCATATTTTGAACCAGACCTTTTCATTTATTGTTGCTTGATTTTAAAAAGTTCAAATAATATTTCCAAACAACGTATTTTCAATTCAAATATACAGCGCTTGTAAAAACTATAAGGACAGCAAAAAATACTATTTTTTTTTCATATAAATTTCAAAACAATTGAAACCTTTTCCCTTATAATATGGATCATCAAGCTAATAAAAAAGCTAATAAAGAATCAACAAAATTCAACTGTGAGTATTTTATTATGAAAATAAAGTAATTGCACAAAAGACCATTTTTGCCTGTATAAAAACTTTAAGAACACCAAAATAAATTTAATATAGTAACCAAAGAAACAAATATTTAATGTATTTAGCGTTGCAAAGGTTAGAAAAAACCCGGTTTAAACCCGGGAATAAACCGGGTTTTTAGGAATAAACCTGGAAAAAACCCGGGATTTTTTGGAATAATTCGGTTTTTTGGGAATAAACCTGGGAATAAACCTGGTCTATTGGAAATAAACCCGGGAATAAACCGACTTTTTGCAACTCTAAATGTATTATGCACTCACCTATGAGTTTAATGATTGCAAATATGCCATCATTCCCCGACATCATTAATTTTTGATGCATTTCGTGATTGTTCTTGCACTATTCATGTTCAATTGTAGATCTGCGATCCGATTCTAAAGAAAAATGCCTTCCATTTTTATAAAATCACCTTACTAGATATCCCCATAAGGTATAGATAGGATAAAATCAGGATTTATGAGTGGTCATTGCAATGCTTCAATAAATTGAAAAATTAATTAAATTAAGATATTCAATATTTTTCTTATAGAGAACTAAAGTTTTTTTTTTTTTCTCACAGCTTGTGTGGATAGATGGATTATCTAGCTGTTATATCCGGGGTTTTTTCTTGCCAGAAGTGTTGCAACAAATGAAAGATAGTCAAAATAGTTTATGTATGTGTCTTTGAATTAAAATTCCCTGAAAGATATACAAGTGCACCACGTTGATGAATGAAAAGCAGCCTCATGTTCAACAAATCTGCCACCTAACTGATGCCTTAATGAAATCCCTTTTTCTTTTCTGAAGTCATACCAATATTATTTCTAGTCGTAGGACCATTTAAGGTTCATTTTTTTTTTCATCGGATAAAATTAATTAAATTGATTTCAGAAAAGAAAAACAAATTTTATTAAAACAGCAGTTAGGTAGCAGATTCATTGTAACATGGGACTGCTTTTCGTTCAATGAAGTGGTGTCACTTATATATTTCTTTCAAAATAATTTAATTCAAAGATACATATACAAACTCGTTTTGACCATCTTTCATTTGTTGCAACACTTCTAACAGGTCAAAAATGAATATAGCAGCGAGATAATTCACCTATCCGCACAAGTAGTGAGACAAAACTTTAGTTCTATTAAAAAAAAATATCAAAGTTGTGCAATGGTCTATTAGAAATCCTTATTTTGATCCTATCGATAGCTTTTAAGGAGATGAGTTTATATAAATGAAAGTCATTTTCTTCAGCATCAGGACTCAGAATTACAATTGAAGATGATTTGTACAAAAACAAACCCGAACTGTGCTAAAAATTAATAATGTCGAGAAATAATAGGATATTTGTAATCATTAAACTCATAGGTTGGGTGCATAATACATTAAATATTTGTTTCTTTGGTTACTATATTGAATTTATTTTACTGTCCTTAAAGTTTTTACACAGATAAAAATAGCGTTTTTTTTACAATTACTTTATTTTTATAATAAAATACTCACGGTCAAATTTTGTTGACTTTTAGGTAGCTTTCATTACAAAAAGTAAAAAGCTACCTATTGCAGCCGTCCGGAGGAAAGCACTTCCGGAAAATTTTGGTATATTTTCACCGATCATGACCCCCAGACCCCAAAACCACCCTCCGTCCAAATGTTGACATATATATATATACACTATATTGCCATTGATTATGGGACACTTGCGATTTTAGACATTTTACTAAATATCTAGAAAAATACACGAGGAATCATCTCGAAACTCTTAGTATATAAATATAATAGTATACGTCATACATATCCGTGAAGATTTTTTACCGAAACGCCACAGGGGACCGTCAACAAATTAAAAAAGAATGAATATCTTTTGAATAACCCTGTCAAAACTAATGTAGCAAAAGCGCTCAACCTCTAGATTATGAATGAATGCCTTATTGTAATACACTGTGTTCATTTTTATGCAAATAGCATGCACACTCGCAGAGTAATTAAGGTTTTTATAAAAATGGTCCCAAATTTTTCCAAGTTTTTCCATTATAATTTTTAGAGTTCTTAATATAAAATAATATTTTTTTCAGAAAATATGACAAACAACATTGCACACAGTACCCTGTAATCAGAATTAAAAAATAATAAAAATTGTTTGAAAAATGAGTAGGTTTACTATATAATTTTTTACTGTGCATGCGTCAAAGATATCAAAATTTCATTTGCATATTATGTTAGCTAAATGTATAGAGCAACTTTTGTAAAAGTCTCAAAATCATAGCTTGAAAATTCTGAAAGTAATCGTCTATAGAAAAAGGACAAAATCCGTTGTTTCCAAAATGAAGCAAAAAAATGAGGGATTTTATCCAAATGCAGTAGTACATCCCATATTGTGTATTCTATATAGACACTAATCAATGAATATATGGATACAACCCCTCTTGTTTTTGCTTCATTTTGAGAATAACGGATTTTCGACTTATTCATGTCAGAATTTTCAAGTTATGATTTTGTGACTTTCACAAAAGATGCTCTATACATTTAGCTAACATAATATGCAAATGAAATTTTGATATCGTTGACGCATGCGCAGTAAAAAATTATTTAGTAAACCAACTCATTTTCTATACAATTTTCATTATTTTTTAATTTTGATTACAGGGTACTGTGTGCAATATTGTTTGTCATATTTTCTGAAAAAAATAATATTTTATATTAAGAACTCTGAAAATTATAAGGAAAAAACTTGGAAAAATGTGGGATCATTTTTATAAAAACCTTAATTACTCTGCGAGTATGCATGCTATTTGCATAAAAATGAACAAGACTTATTACAATAAGGCATTCAATTACAATCTAGAGTTTGAGCTCTTTTTTCTACATTAGTTTTGACAGGGTTATTCAAAAGATATTCATTCTTTTTTAATTTGTTGACGGCCCCCTTTGGAGTTTCGGGAAAAAATCTTCACGGAGATGTATGACTTATACTATTATATTTATACACTAAGATTTTCGAGATGATTCCTCATGTATTTTTCTAGATATTTAGTAAAATGTCTAAAATCGCAAGTGTCCCATAATCAATGGCAATATAGTGTATATATATATATAACCATATATATATATATATATATATCTGATTTTTGTCATGCGATAACTAACGTATTTATGAACCGATTTGAATGAAACTTGGTATGTACATAGTACATACAAATGTCTCGACCGAGTTCGTTGGCCAGCATTATCCGCCATTTTGTTTCAAAATGGCGGCCATTTTAAATTTTAAAAAAAGTTTAAAATTTAAAATTAAATGCGAAAAAATTAAAATTTGAAAAATATTTTTCTTTTCCGTGTTAGAACTTAAAACAACGATTCCAGAACACTTTTTATTTTGTCTATATCTTACAAAATGATTGAGTTATAGCACTTTGAATTTTTCTTATGGCTGACATTTTGAAACGTTCTGATTTTGTCACGTGATAACACGCGTATTTATGAACCGATTTCAATGAAACTTGGTATGTACATAGTACATACACATGTCTCGACCGAGTTCGTTGGCCTGCATCATCCGCCATTTTGTTTCAAAATGGTGGCCATTTTAAATTTTTAAAAAAATTTAAAATTTAAAATTAAATGCGAAAAAATCAAAATTTGAAAAATAGTTTTCTTTTACGTGTTAAAACTTAAAACAACGATTCCAGAACACTTTTTATTTTGTCTATATCTTAAAAAATGATTGAGCTATAGCACTTTGAATTTTGCTTATGGCTGACATTTTGAAACGATCTGATCTGAACGATCCATCATGTTGCTTTAAAATGGCATACACTTTATGATATCGTGGAATTTGGTGACTCTCTAAATCGGTTAAAATAAAACCAGGTTGAATAAAAGATGACTAATTTCTAAAAAATTCCTATTAATATTCAGTCTTGACAAAAACTAGTATTTAATCTTATAAAATCACTAATTTTTAAAGATTATTTCCACTAATTTGAGCTTAGTATTTTTGAACAATGTAACTTACTTTAAAATAAATAAATAAATAAATAAGTATATGAAAGCTACCTCTTCCTCCCGTCATTGCCGGAAGGACTTTTTTATTACCTTTTCAGTTTGATGATACACATTATAAGGAAAAAAGTTTCATTTGTTTTGAAATTTATATATATATATATATATATATATATATATATATATATATTTTTTTTTTTTTTTTTTTTTTTTCTGTCCTTATAGTTTTTACGCATGTACCGGGTGTCCCAAACATGACTGATGAATTTTAAAATTCAATAACTTGCAAACGGTGACAGCTATTTAAAAAATTTTTGCAGGAGGGTTATGTATAATGTCAGGAGTTTTTTTACCGTAATTTTTTATTTTAGTTCGCATCTCAGACAATAGGTGGCGCTGACGGCGATTGAAGGCCAGATCGACGCTTCACTCAGCACTGATCACCTGACCTTCAATCGCCGTCAGCGCCACCTATTGTTTGAGATATTATATGGGATATAGATATTATAGGGAATATAGATAGTATAGGGGAAAACAACGTTTGCGGGGCGTTTTAATTACATTAAACCGTTTCACATTTTATGAAATTTATATACGTTGCCGATATTTACTCCAACTTGCTTCCTGTGTAACAGAAAGCACATAATATTGACATGGACAGACAAAAAATTCGGATGCTGTATTGTATACTATTGTACCAAGATCTGAAAATTTTTAGAATTTCGTTATAGTAAGAACGCACATCATTTGCTACATTTGACGTGCGATTTCCAACTTGTTTTTTAATGATACCCAAACACAATCGCAGTTTTAATGTTAGAATGATATGGTTTTATATATAAAATTCAAAATAATCGAAGTAAACTAACATTTTTGCTGTGAAGTCAAAGTGGAGAAGAAATAATTCAGTAATAATGAATTATACTGCATTAATACTCAGCAACGAAGAGGTTAAAGGTTACTTGAAAAATAATTTGTTTTATCTTCAATGTGATTAATTAATATTGTTTTACTATTTTGTATTTTTCAAAGAAATTGCGAAAGAATAAATATATTTTTATATCAATGCAGTAACTTTTAATATTAATTTTATTGTTTTCATATGTGAATGTCGAGTCATATTCAGCAGATTACGCGCATTTCTATTGCTAAGTCATGAACATCGTCATATTTAACAAGAAAGAAAAAATCATGCGTCAAATATAGATTATGAAACACTTTCCAAAACATTCAGACTAACGTAACAAAACTGCACCGTTTAATAATTTAAAATATTATTTCTAATTCATCAGTATGGAAATGCATTTTCTATTACACAGTAACTTCTAGTTAACCAAAGCAACGCATATCAATTTTATTATATGAGAAATGGTTTAGCATAATTAAAATATCCCGCAAATAATGTACCCCTCCTACACCAGTATATAACGGAATTCTTTTGTATGACCCTGTAAATAATAATAAACATTCTTTGTGCCGCATATTCTACAAAATGTGTATTTTAATGTCCTTCAGAAATGTAAATCAATTTCACTGTGTTACGACGGGTGTAACATTAGTAAAAAGCACTTGAAACGTTTTATTCTGTCGGACGTAACTGTAATGGAATATTTTTTAACTGTCTCTGTATTCGAACTATATATCCGATGACTATAGGTGATGCATATTCATATAATTACGAGACAACCTAAAAAACAGTTACATTTAAAAGAGCATACCGAAATTGAAACCGCATTTCCAGCAATAATTACTCAAAGACAGTATTGTAACCTATCTCCTTTCTCCTTGTGTCCTTGGATTAAAAAAGCTATGAATGTCCTTTTCTAATGTTATCGTAGTAAAATTCAGTGATTTATATCAGTTTCTATGCATTTGCAATAGCTTAATGTCTTTAAAATACGATTTTTTCCATAGAATATAATATAGTAAAATTCTTTTGGTGACCCTGTAAATAAACTATTAATCCCACATACTTCTTATACAATACAAACATGCCTAGGGCACCCTAAATAAGTATTAGTTATTGCATGGAAATCCGAGTATATTTACTGGAGTGAAAGCGTGGACAGACGGACAGTCAAACCGAATGCGTAAATACTTTTCAACTTTGTGGAAAGTGTTAAAAATGAAGCGTTCATAAACGTTTAAAGAATTTCAGAAACTTAAATATTCTCATTCCTCATCCATAATTTTATATTTAGGAAGAGGGTGGGGGAGGCGCTTTTAATTCTTTTTAATTTATCTGCAAGAGGTTTCAACATTTGCAGACATTCAGTTTTTTTCTTAAAAATAAATAAAGCAAATTAGCGGGGCTTTTTTTTTTTTTTTTTTTTTTTTTTTTTTTTTTTTTTTTTTTCTGAGTTTGGGGTGCCCGGTTGGGTGTTGACAAGCTTAGGTCATAGGAATTATCTCTCCAAAAATAACTAAAATTAATATGAAAAGCTTTTTCGACCGCATAAAGGATGGAAACTTTCACATTATAAAAATTTTTTAGTCACTTTAATTAAAACTAGACCAGTTATTTCTCTTTTTTTAATAAAGTGCTTTTTAGCACTTTCCAACAAAGTTGAAAAGTGCTTATGCATTCGGTTTGTCTGTCCGTCTGTCCTCGCTCTAACTCCCGTAAATATACACGGATTTTCATGCAATTAATAAAGCCTATTTAGGATTACCGAAAGATGTTTGGTATTGCATATGAACTATGTACGATTAATGGTTCATTTACAGGGACACTCAAAATTTCGATTACATTATGGTATAGGGGAAAAAATCGTTTAGAGAGTATTTTAATGATATTACGCTATTTTATGTGTATTTCAAACTGATATAAATCACTGAATTTCACTACGAACACGCTAAAACGGAGCAATTATAGGACTTTTTATTAATTAAGAGGGACACACAAAAGAAATCGGTTACAGTACTGTATTTGCGTTATGATTGCAAGAGAATACGATTTGAAATTCGGTATGCGCTTTTAAATTTAATTAGTTTTTTACATGTTACTCTTTATATATAAATTCTATACCTCATATACAATGCTGCATAAAACTATTCGCATATTGTTCTCCTTATTAGAGGAAATTTCTGTAGGGGAATTTTGAGCTGAAATATATGTGTATCTTAAATGAAATAAATTTTGGAATGCATGTTCTTAATAGATATAAATCTCTATATCATATACAGGGTTGCTAAAAAAATTCGGATAACTTTCCGATTGTAGATGGGAACAGCTGACAGGGGCGTAGATTGAAAATTTCATAGTGGGGATGGAGAAGGATCTGACATTAGAGCCCTTTTATAATTTTCATTTTTCGACCCGTCTCAAACCACTACATCATCAACATTTGTGCTATCATCATGTGTTTTATATATATAGTTTGATTTATGTGATGATTTACGCAACCATTATGCTGATTAATCATTTCACCTTCAAAAAAAGTTTTGTACTGCTCATTTGTACCTAATGTAGACATACATTAACGTATATTTTCTAGAATATAAATTCCACTTTCAGTCATAATTTCACTGTCAGCTACATTTAGTTGGTTAGATTCTATAATTTCTGTAAGAATTTTTAATTTATTCAAGAGAAATTAAAAAAAAAATTACAAGATGATAATAGATTCCTTGTATAAGTCTCGAAAGCAGATAGATTATGCCAGTTATATCTTAAACATCTGGCTCATCAAGGATGATTTTTTTTCATTCGCAGAAATCAATTTTCGCCATAGGTTTAATTTTAAGACGTTTAATGATACGAGTTTCATAATAAAATAATCATGATTATTTTATTATGATTATGGTTCTTATTAGATTGGCATCGAAACATGTCAATAATATTTGTTTTAATTTTTTGTTACACCTCTCTCAAGTAAAATAAAATTGTTTATTCAAATGTTTGTTCTTTAAATTATTATTTATTATCAGCAAGTGAAATCGTTGATATAAAGTACGCGAGAAAAACCCCAGACATGGAAAAATAATACTCATTTGGGTTAGAAATCACAACCCTTTCAATAGAATGATTCCTCCTTTTTTAACTCCTTTTTTCTTCTTTTTTTTTCTTTTTTGTGTATGTTAGATACTTCTTTACTTTTTTATACGTACAAACCAGCAATTGATAAAAGTATTGTTAATGAACGAACAAGGGAAAAAAGTGCTTCCATGACAATTTCCTGTATGACCAAAGAGTGTACAAAGTCAGTGAAACATCAACTTTATCGAAAAAAAATATATATAATAAAAAATCCTAAATAGTAGCGGACATTCTTTATTCGTTGGTTGATTTGAGCGTGTTGCTTGTAGGTCACCTTTAGGCGCACTCAACTGTGCAGTACGTCACCGAACTACGTACCTTGGCAAAATCTAACATTGTCTTTTGGTAGCCATGGTTTCTGCCCGCCACACAGAAAGTACGGGTATGAAAAAACGACTGTAGGAATGCTGTGGGCAGGAAATTCGGGAATGTCTCATTTCCCAATTTCGGGAAAAGGTTTTTCGTCGATTGATATCTAAGTAAAAAAGGAATAATAAACTGAATGAGAAAAATGTTTGTTAAATAAAAACGTTCCCTGGCGCGACTTATCAGGAAAGATAGCCTATGACGCGATAACCTCTTTTCCAAGAGATTTATTTCTTTTATACACCCTTTCAAGTTGGGACTAAAGAGACACAAAGAGATTTCGAGCTTTAATAGAAAGCAGATAACAGTTTTATGTAATCCAATGGGCGATGCGCGATATGTTTCGTATTGTTTTATATTAAGCTGCAATGGAGTAAAAAAAAAAGGTTTAACAAAAGAAAAATACAGGATTTATAAAATTATAAATAGAAGTGAGCGCTGTCATAGGGGAAATTCTATCTTTATATATAAGAGGAGACGATTTATAATAACGATCCTTTTTCTATTTTTAATTTAAAAAAGTATACAAGTAAAGTTCAAATTTTAGATACATCTACAGGACGGTGCAGGATATATTTGATATAGATTATATATTAAGCTACAAGGACTAAAAAAATGGCTTAATAACATAAAAATATAGGATTTATGAAGTTATAAATAGAAAAATGCACACTCTGAGCGATGAAATTCTACATCTTTATATATAAGATGATATTTCTAATGATGATTCATTTTTAAATAGAAACATAAACTTTTATCAAAAGTATGCAAATAAAGTGCAAATTTTACATATGGAAATTTAATTTACAAGGTTCTGTATACACATAAAATTTAAGATTTTTGTAAAATTAGGGATCTTTTTTCTATAACTTATATTTAGAGAAATGTTGTCATGCTTATAAGAAGAACATTATAAAAATGTCATTCTTTAGCAACCAAAACATACGGGATTACAATATATTGAATTTTATGAATTTTTAGCGTTTTTGTGCACTGAAAATATAAATAAGAGTTTGCATATGAAAGAGAGAAGCAGGGTGAGATGAATCTACAAATCATTGATTCTAAATATTTTAAAAAGAAATTTGATATGAATAAAATTACATATCAATGATATGAAATAATTCATATTTTCCACACAGTATCATTTAAGTGGACAAAATACCTACTATTTTGCAGCATAACAAAACAATTGTACTTTTACTGTAGTAATGTTACCAAGTACAATATTAAAAGGCGGGACAGCAGATTAGAGATCTGCACGGGCCGGGCCTCGGCACGAAGCCCGAGGGCCGATTTCCATTAACGGCATTCGGGGTGGGCCTCACTTCTGAAGACTCGGCCGGGCCTAGTCATTAATCTTTTCGGGCCGGACCGGGCTCGGGCCTTAATTTTTTTCCTGGGCTATCGGACTGGGCCTAACGTATTTTTTTCCGTACGAAGCCGAGACTGATTTCATTCTTCCTAGTCTTCAAAGACGAAAATAATCAGTTCCTGTTGAATCATCCCGTATGAAAATTCTTTTCTCGACGTGGCCAAGTCTGTTCATAAATCAGTAAAATTTGGCTTGGTCCAAAAGTTTTTGTCAAAAAAGCATATATGTTTAAGTCGTCATTATTCTACAATTAAACATTAGAATTTATTCTTTTTAAAGTATAGTAGATTAATAGGCTTATTAAAATAGAGTTAAACACATGAAAAAAAAAAACATGATTATGATGGAATTTTCTTTTAAACTGAAAACTGCAAATTTCTTTTAAATTGTACATCCATGCAAAATGAATACAACAATACGCGAGAAAAAAAATATATTAAAAATTTACACCTGTTAAGAAGACAACGTATTTTTTTTTTCTTTCCAATGCGATTCCGTCTTAGAAGATTTTACTTTTACCATATACCAATTTTTAGATTTTTATGTCTCCATTACATGTAATATGGATTAATAATACTAATGATAACTGAAAAATTTACATACACCAAAGAAAGGTTCATTAAAAGCATAAATATTGCAGCATACGACACTTCTGCATAAATAAAGATTATAAACACGAAAAAAAAAAAAAAAAAAAAAAAAAAAAAAAAAGACTAAGATAAGTTTTTCGGTCTGAACTCTTCCGTAAGAATAAACATCAATGTTCTTTAGAAATTCCCATGGGCCGGGCCGGGTTCGGGCCGAAATTTTATCTTTCGGGGTCGTGCCGGGCCAATATTTGTTTCGCCGATTTTTTTTTTTCTATGGATCGGGCCGGACTCAGGCCTGAAATTTCGATCTGTACAGACCTCTACAGCAGATTCTAAATCAAGACACATCATGACACTAAACATAAAAACGAAGATATTTATAACGGAATACTATCTTAAAAGTAAAAAGATCACAGTCAATTTTCTAGAAATACCATATAACGGTGCCTGCTAAAACGAAATCCATGTTTAAAAAGACATTTTTCCTCTGTCCGTTGCAATTTCGTCTCAGCAGATTTCATTATACTAAATAAACACAACACTCTTATATAGTAAAATAAGGGAAAGCAGCATGGCTAAAAAAAAAAAAAAAAAAAAAAAATCAATTTTCTGCAGTTACAATTGTATAGTATTCCTACCGAAGGAACAATGGAATATTTACTTTTAAAACAAAATTCCGTTCTCAACAAGTTCCGTTTACACAGTATTTACTTAACAAAGTACAATAGAAATTGTGAAAACAGAATCGCTCAGAATATCACAAATTTCCATTTTAGGCAATTTTCTGATCATGAAGGTATACTTCTAAAATATTCCTTTGGATGATATTATAAAATTTTCCGTTTTATATAGGTTTTACTGCATGAAATTCCACTCAATGCAAACTGACGAGTAGCATGTTACAAAAAGAATATTAAAAAAATTGTGTAGCCAGAAAAATCGGAATTTTCGGCATCCCGTGCAAGGGTTACGTGGGGCAGGTTTTGAAACCATAAGAATCGGGACATCCCGTGTAAATCGGAAAACCTAATAATACAATTAATAATAACTATAGGTAGAATTTTTGTCACCCAACTAAAGGTAGGAAATCAAGATAATATTTTTAACTATCTAATAATAAGTAATAAAATAATTCATAAAAGTTTATAAAACAAAAAAATGAATCGGATATTACGATTCATTGATTTCTTTAAAATAAATGCAATTCATTCAAAAAAATCGTTTTACTTTTAAATTACGTCTTCGGTTTAAAAAAGTACGATTTAAAAAAAAAAAATCATCACCGAAAGTCACTTTTACCAATTGTTTTTTCGCTTTTTCCCGCAGGGCTTACATTAGGCACATTTTATTTAAAAAACACTTGACACAATCGTTCTGAAATTTTAATGAAATATATTTACCTTTTATGTAATGATGCAGCATAAATTTGATTTAAATTTTTTGAGATTTAAGGAGGAAAATAACATGTGTGAAAATAAAACGTTTTCCCGCTTGGTTAATATTTCATATTTTTTTTACTGTTATAACTTTACCCTTTTTTTTTTGTACTATTTATCTTAAAATTTACTCTCGTTTAATCTATTAACTACTGTTTCAGTAAAATTTTGATTTAAATTTAAGGTTAAAATATTCACTTGAAGAAAAAATAAAATCTCGTAGATTTTCTATGTGTAAACAACAACAACAAAAGAAAAAATAGAGGATAAATACTAATTTTTACAACTGTTTATGAATAATTTAGGGATAAATAAAAGTGAGAAGAAAACTTATTTTAGCTTCCAGAAAAGCTTTGGCAGCTAAAATATGTTTTCTTCTCGCTCTCTTACTAGGCTCTACGTACACAACTGAAAGTATTGGATCCTTTACATTATGATCTTTTAGAAAGTTTTTCAGTTAAATGTATAAAATCCTTCAACATTGGTTTTAGGTATATTTAACCTCTTTGTTCCCTGGGTGTACATTAGGGTGGAGCGAAAAAAATTATTTTTTGAAAATCAAAAACGGGTAGGTGCCAAAAGTTGCCTTTATACTAGTACATCAACTGCGTGAAATTTTACCGCTGAAAAAAATGGCTTGAGTCTGCGCTTTTGCTCCAAAAATCGAAATTTTGGGTAAAATTTGTCATTTTTTGACATTTTTTTCAAAAAAGTAAAAAAATTCCTACAGAGCTGGTTATTATTTAAAAGTGTTACTTAAACCTTTATATTTATCTGCTTAACATATTTAAACTATAAAACAATATGTTTATGCCCTATAGCTGGAGCAAAACAGACAACTTTTAGTAAGAAAACAGCATTATCACTCTATTGGGTCATACAATGAATTGTAGTTTTTAATACAGCTGTTGTTTTCAAAACTACCTTGGACATACGTCATGGAGGTGGCTATATTTCATACACCACCCAGCCCAACTATTCGATCATCTTACTACAGTATTTTATTTATATATTAATTTGTGATTTTCCTTATCAAATTTTGGCATGTTTTCGATGCTTCCACCTAGTTTATCTGTTCTTTGCATCCACATGCTGCTGTAACTATCTTAATGTATATTTTTACAGTTTATACAAAAAATGACAAGCAGAGTAATGCACGGGAATATTATTAAAGGGATCTATTCGGCCATTCTATTATCTTTATCAAACTTGCATCCAGTTGATGAAAGTGATTGGAAGTTCTGTTATCACAACATTTTTTCAGTCAATTATATTTTTTTATGTAATGATCTGCTTCAAATATGATTTCAGATATTTCAACTATAAGTATGCCATCATTTATTTTACTTTTGAATTTTTTATATGTTGAGAAGCGAGCTGTTTAATGTGATGGTGATCGTCAGATAGAATTGCATTGAAAATTTGTTCTCCATGTGCAAAGCAACTGTTGTTGTAAATAACTTTTTTTTGCATTTATTTTATGCCGTTTTCTAAGTGTTTTCGTATCCAGGTAATTTCCTATTAACTTTTAGATCCCTTTTTATGAGTGGACAACATTTGATGGTGAACTGTCCTGGGCATAAACTTATAATGCATACTACTTTATGAGGGAGTGTACAGATTCTAATCGACTATAAGTACTCATTTAAAATTAGGAGAATTCTATTTGTCGCTGTGAACCATTTTGCATGAGGTAAGCTTAGAATTGTGTATAATAATGAATCATACGCTACTTCAACTCCAGTGAATTTCCTCAGCTTCAATTATTAGAGAAGTCGATATAAAACGTTCTACTCTACACGGATTCACTGGATCAATAAAGAAAATCTTTGCCTACGTACTATTCACTTTCTATTGCAATTTTTTATAAAATCGAGAATAATTTAGAAAAATTATTTTCTCAAAATGAGGAAAATATACTCAGAAAAGACTAGAAATTTCTTTCAGAGATTGCAAAGTTAATTCATAAGGAAAGCTTTTTCTGAGAAATAATGGAGAATAGGAATTTAGAAAACATGTCAAACAAGAGACAGCTCATAAAGCGAATAAAATTTTCCGCTTTATGTAAGCACAGATTGACAATCAGAGTCTGTAGGTTCACTAACAAAATATATAATCCAAGTTTATACCGCGGGATGTTTTATACCAAATGTAATACACACCTAAAAAATAGATCTAAAATCTTATTAGAAATTACTCGACTACGAAACAATACAGGAAACGACATAAAACAAATACTAAAATTGCTTTCGAAATATTGTTGCTTTACACGCAAATTTTGTTTGCAATCCTCCGTGACGATCGTCCTAATATTAAACAGCAAGCTTCTCAAAATATATTCAATGTAATAGGTTCAATAAATGATGACATACTAGAAATTGAATTCATACAATCAATTTTTAGGCAAATGACTACATATAAAATGTAATTGATTGAAAGAATGCTGTGATAGCAGAACTTCCAATCATAATGTATTAATTTCATGAAATTTTAATGAAGATAGACTGCTGAATAGGTTCAATTAACAACATACCCAATACATTACTCAGCTTCTCTTCTGTTATACATGGTATAAAAATATACGTGCAGCAGGTCACACCAGCATCATCCAAAGTGAGTGAATACAAAGAAGAGATAAACTACTTTGATATATAGAAAACTTATACTCGTCTTCGGGAAAAATATAACAATTCAATACATAAATAAAACACTGGGCCTAGATGATTGGGTGGTTGAGACGTGTGGGATATGAAATTCAACCACCTCTATGAGTTATATACAGAGTAATTTTGAAAGCAGCTAGGTAAGAAATGTATTCATAACAACATTTCGTTGTATGCTCCAATAGAGAGTTTAACGCTGATTTTTCACAAAAGGTTGTCAGATTTGCTTCAATTATACAGACTACAGATATTGTTTTATAGTTTAAATATGTTAAGCAGATAAATATAAAGGTCTAAGCAACACTTTTAAATACTAACCAGCTCTGTAGGAGTTTTTTAATTTTTTTGAAAAAATATCAAAAAATGACAAATTTTACCCAAAATTTCGATTTTTGGAGCAAAAGCGCAGACTCAAGCCATTTTTTTTTCAGCGGTCAAATTTTACGCAGTTGATGTACTGTATAAAGGCAACTTTTGGCACCTACCCGTTTTTGATTTTTTAAAAATAATTTTTTTCGCTCCACCCTAGTATACATATGTGTATCTTCATTCTTTCCCTTTTTATTAATGATACTCAAGCATAATTTGATCTTAAATTGCAATTTTGATCTTAAAATTACATGCTTTCTAAGATTCGAAATAATCCAAATAGAATAAAACACTTGCTCTAGAGTCAAAATGGACAGGAAATATTCAGTAATAATCAATAATACTTTATTAATACTCACTAATGAAGAGGTTACAATTGTTATCACTCTACTGGGCAACGCCTGGAATGACCAGCTTGTACCAAACATTTCTTCATTCCCAAATTTCATACAGTGCGAGATTTTATACTTTAAAAAAAGTCCATATATTTGGCATTCCTTCCAAACTGATAATGTCAAATACTGTAACTTTTTACAAACTCGATAAATACTTCTTACACTTGTAAAAACTTTTATGAATTTACTAACTTCGCAAATTTCACTGTCCCTCAAAACAATATTACGGTTTCGTACAGCGCGAAATCACTTTTTAAAAACGTACCTGTTCAGGGTGTTCTTAATTCTCAGAGTTTTAAATTAAGGAACTAATAAACCTTGGTGAAACTTGTTTATCGCAAACACATTTATTTTCAATTGTAATTTTTAGGGTTTTATACTTAAAAAATTAAAAACGGAACCATTATATGATTATTCACGTCTCTGTCCGTCTGTTACAGCCATTTTCTTTGCAAACTATAGAACGTGAAATTAAAGCGTGCCAGAGTTATAAACGCTATTGGCCCATATTTATACATCATTAGCCATTCGTAAACATTTTCTGAGAAATATGTTGGAAAGCTAATTAAGTTACTTGAAAAAAAAATTATAACGTATGGGATATTATTCGAATGATCTCGTATAACATCGAACTCTAAAAAGGTATTTGTTCAGAGGTATCGTCGAAAATGCATTAAAAAATATATCTCAGATTCTACTGAAATTAAAATTACAAGAAACAATACGGATATTAGGCGTTTCTTTAGACCATGTACGAAAATTATAGCAATTATCCTAGATGTCATAATTTTAAAGAATATCGCATTTTTCTTTTTCACCCAAACCTTACTTTGTGACTGCTCATCAGGATGAATGAGGGGCTCTGGAAATACATATTGACGAGAAATCATCTAAGGATAGCTGATCATGATTTTCGAAAACATTTGTCTGTGATTAGCCAAGCTATTAATTAAAAACCTATCTAAAAAACAGCGGCATGGGCCAAGGTTTCGTTACATCTTTGTGAACACATTTCGAACTTGACTAATATTTACCGTTTGCTTACGGTTTGTCAATGGAATATCTTCTCAGCTCAATTACATTCAAATTTTAATTCAAAATACACTTTCATCAATTTGAAATTTCCATTTTACATCAGGTATATAGACGACTATTTTCATTTCTTGAATTCAGGTGAACCAATTCATTTATTATTCTCTCATTTATAATTCATCTTAGAGATGTGCACGGGCCCGGGCCTGTCGTGTATTCCAAACCCAGCCAGCGAAAAAAAAAAAAAAAAAAAAAAAAAAAAAAAAAAATGAACGGGCTATACGGGCCGGGACGGGACGATAAAAAATTTAGCGGGCTACCGGCCCGTTATAAAGATTTAGAGAGGAGCAATAAAATATGAGCTATTTTCAATGAATATGACTTTAACGAGAATAAGTATAAATGTGCGTCACGGGCGTATACTAATTTGACATCATCAATACAAATTCATCATCAATACATTTATTATACAGCTTCAAAGATTACGATGTTTTTAACTTTGTTTTTTTTTTCTTTTATTCTAAACCTTATTATTTTTTAACGAATCTTTATTTGAATGTAGGAAGTCTAAGACTTTAAATAATCATTAATGTGCATTTCCTGTAAATTATACTGTAAAACCATCCCATAGATATATGCAGTATTCTTTAAAGGGATCTTAATTATGTGATAAAAATGTGATTTTTTATGTATAGTAGAAAATTGGTCGGGACTTTATGGGCCGGGCCGTTTTCACTGATTTTTGTACGGAAAATGTAAAAAAATATAATATATGTATTTTTTTATATATATTATATATAATTATATTATTATTATTATTATTATTATTATTTTATACATATATATATATATGTATATATATATATATATATATATATATAATTATAGATAATATAAAAATAAATATAAAAATTACCTAGAAATGTAAAAATATAAATGGGCCGTGCCGGCTCTAAAAATGTAAAAGTATGAATAGGCCTAATAGGGCTCGGGACGAACTTTAGAGTTTTAGAATGGGCCGGGCCGAAATGACTTTCCTTCGGGCCGGACCTGGAAATTCTGGCCCGTGCAGACCTCTAATTTCTCTATATCTATACTAATAAACGAAGAAAACTCTCTGTCTGTGTGTGTGTGTGTCTGCGATGGCTAGCAAAATCTACAGCACGTACGAAGCTCAAAATTTTTTTGAGAGTAGCCCCAAATCTCTCCTGATGCACCTGAGCTTCAGAATTTCGAAATTCCAATTATTAACTGAGTAATTAATTAAAATCGAGAGGTCACTCTCATAAAAAATCATCTTTTACCCATTTTTTTCTCTTTCGTTTGTTTACGGTTGGTTGGTTGTGTAAAAATTTTCGCAGAAGTCATAAGAAAGCTGAGACAGAGGCCGTGTTTAAATGACATAAATTAAGCTACGCGCGCGCAAGGAGTTTTTATCTGGAGTAGGCCATCTCGGAGAGCTAAAATTCATAAATAATTTAGTTGTTTCATACCTTTTATGGATCAAAGTAAGTAAAACTGACGATCACATTTCTTTATTCTTCCAAAACAAGATTTTCGCAATAAAAATACATATCTATGTTCACTCAAAAGAAAATCCAAAATATTCCTAAAAACATCACGTGACCTGCTTTTGTCTGATCAGTGTTAAGAAGATGAAATTTTTTCGCCTGGGCTTCGCGCGCGCTACTCAAAAAATTTATGTGAGTGATTTGATCCGTTTTGTTGAGTTGTATGTTTATTTACCTGTACTTTCCGGCTTTCGGTTCTTCTGAATGCGAGGCTTGATTATTATAAGGTGGCCTTGTTCGGAATATGAAAATCGTAAAGTAAAGTAAGAAGTATTTCTACAACAATCCTGAGCGTTATAAGCCTGCCTATTTTATAGATTTTACAAGTTGTTAAATAAATATGACATCTAGTATAGGATTCCTTTGTGATACATGCATGAAGTTATTTTTTGACTGGACATCTCTTCGTGCACACGAATGTTCAAATGTGAAAACTGTTATTAAACAAACTGAAACATCGCCAAATTCTTTCTGGATAATTCTTTATTAAATCCTGAAATGTCAAAAGCCGACAAAAACAATAATAAATATGAAATATTTAAATGGTCAACGAAAATGACCAAATCGTTAATTACTTTATATAAAGACAATCAGGATAAATTTTCCCAAACGAATTTTAAGACGCTGCAAGTGAGTAGTAATTGAAATTTCTGTGATTAGATATCATGTCTATAGTATATATCTTATTATTTACTTTTTTCTGAAGACTTTGCATTTAAATAACATTTATACACATTTATGCTTTATTCAAGGTTTTAAATAAGTTTGATTCTTGATATTTTTTTATATATTTTGAATTAAATGAACCAGTAATTTGAATTCCAATGAAATTATAAATGAGTTTGAAATCCAATATAAATTGTTTGACCAGGGGCGTCATTTCAACCATTATTTTTCTTCGAAAAAACGAAAATATTTCATTGGCTATAGTATATATATTTATAATATATATACATTGATTGCTTTTTGATTAGTCAGGTGTCACTGATATATAAACATATATAGGGTAGATGTGTCAGTAATGGGCCGCCTCGCAGTTTTTGGTTTATAAAATAATATATAATAATTAAGCTTCTATTTTTTTTCTTAACTCCTCCTTGCATGCTTTATATTCTGGATTATTTTTTTTACACTTTTCATCAAAACAATTGAGAAGCAGAAAATAAAGTTTCACTGTTTTTCAGTGAAAATCTTAACCCCTTCGCGACGGGAGCCTTTTACGAAATTTTTAATGCTTCGTCACCGGCTTTAAAAAACAGAAATTTTTATTCTATTGAATCGAGAAAATGCTCCGATTAAATAAAGCAAATTTTGCAGTATAATTTTACTGGTGAGGATAAACAAGGATTCTTAAGCTTTTTTGCGGCACGTATACTTGTCGCTCGTCCCCAAGGGGTTAATAACATGCTAAAAGCTAATTTTACTAACTTATGTCTTTTTTTTTTTTTTTTTTTTTAATCGAATAGTTTTGTTTGGATAGTAATGTAAAAGCGTGAATTTCATATACCAATGGTCATTTACAAAATTTTATTTGTTTTTAAGATTTTAGGAGGGGTGTCCATTACTGAAATATGGGTGTTCATTAGTGGATTATTGAGAGTTTTGAAGTATTTCTATTATTTAAAATTAAATTTGTATTTGGAAATTATGGGATTAGTTAAATATTGATTAAAGATTAATTTAATATGAAAAAAAACTGGAATAAAATAATTATAAAAATTAATAAAAAAATATCTTTTAAAGAAATTTCTTAAGGCCCCTGTCCCTGCCCGCGAAGACACTCACGAGCTAATGCTATTCCTGTGGGGAGGCATTTTTCGGTACTTACGTATTAACGCCACCGCAGCAGAAGTTGCGCTAATGCATCAATAAACAGTAATTATGTTGTTTGCATGCACACACACACATACAAAATTGCGTTACAAATTAGCACAAAAAAGTTCTAAAAAATCACTAAAAATTGGCATAAAAATTATCAAACAACAATCTAAGAAGGAGTCCAAAAGATAACTGCTGGTGCTGCGTTTCACTGCGGTGGTGTTAATACGTAAGTACCCATTTTTCTAACAACTCTTTCGTATTTTGACATTTTTAAATATACATATAAATATATTGCATTAGATAGCTGAGATCCCTCTCAAGATCGCTCCTTGACTACTTTTTCGATTTTGCTTGCAGATATTTTTTATAAAGTTACTTTCAATTCCAAAACCAATTCCGAAAGTGAAAGCAATTTTATAGAAAATACCTGCAACCAAAATCGAAAAAGTAATCAAGGAGCGATCCTGAGAGGGACCTCAGCTATCCAATGGAAAAAAAATTAAAAATGTCAAAATGCGAAAGAATTATTAGAAAAAGTCTCCCCATAGGAATAGCATTAGCTCGCGGGTGTCTTTGCGGGCAAGGACAGGAGCCTTAAGGGACTCCATTACTGGCACATGTACCCTATATGTATATATATGCATATATAACCAGTTGCGTCCGGTTAACCGAAAAATACCGTACACGTTAAACTATGTATTATATTTATAGGATATATTTTCTTATATCCATATTTTCTTATCGATATATGAGGCATTCAGAAGTTAATGAGACTAACTCCATTATTAATACTTTCCAACAAAGTTGAAAAGTGTTTATGTTTTGTTTGGCCGTCTGTCCGCACTCTAACTCTCATAAATATACTCGAATTGCCATGAAATTTTTGGACGTTATTAACGTTTACCCTAGCACAAACTCTATTGAAAATGAAGTTTCTGCCATGATTAGTTTATTTAAAAGGTTTTCCATTACATTACGTCCTATGGGGAAAGATCGCTTCAAATGAATTTTAAAGATGTTACACCCTGTCAAACATCTTCAAATTTATATGCATCTACAAAGTGTACAAAAATATGCATTTTGTAAAATATGCAGTGAAAAGAATAGTTAGTATTCATTTACAGGGTTACAATAAAGAATTCCAATACACAATAATAAACGGGAGAATTGTTTGTGACATATTTTATTTGTGGTAAACGATTTCATCTATAATCAAATTAATATACATCTCTGAGGATTAATATGAGTAATTTCATGCATAGTACGAAGCGCATGGCATTTACAGGGATACACAAAATATTTCAAATAGTATATTTAATCCGAAATACGGTATATTGTGGGTGATGGATGTTAGATGAATGAAAACATTTTTAATTATGATATGCGCTTTTAAGTTTCACTAAATGTATTAGAGATGCACCGAATATTCGGTATCTCTTCAATATTCGGCCATGTTACCAAATGTTCGGTTAGACCGAATATTCGGTTAAATCGAATATTCGGTTACGCTGAATATTAAAGTATTCGGCCGAATTAAATAATTAATAATGCCTTTTAAAACACATTTTTAAAAACTTTTCACAATTTCTACTTTTAACTGTCAATTTATAAATATATTTAAAATAATAAGAAAGAAAATCATATTTAAATAAAATAGAATATTTTTACATTATTTATTTGCTGTTTGTAAAGTTTAACTTAAGAAAATTAACTGTGAGAAGGATTAAAATGGTGATTTATTAGGATTCTCCTTAGGAATAAATGATGCAAGTGCAGATGCAAGTTCCTAAATTTTTTTAAGCTAATAATCTTTTTCTTGCTTTTTCTAAATAAAAGTCCTTAAACAAGAAAAAAAAAAAAAAAACTTTTGAGATTAGTAACAGCTATCAAGGCAGACAATTTTTGCTCATAATACCATAATCATAATCAACTTATTGAATCATAAGTACATTGTATTTCATCTCACTCTAATTAGAGTCAAACTTGTCAAACTTGTATTTTTGTTTGTTGCATTAACAATAAATAAGATACCATAACTATATTTTCAACTCACATGCTTTGATTTCTGTAAAATATGATATAATGGGAAAGATGGAAAATGTCAACATTCATAAGAAGAGAACTATGAGCTAGACATTCCTTTATTCAGAATTAAGTTGAAAGTATTTATACTTTATATTGAAAAAAATCTGCCTTGAGTTATTTAAAAAGAACAACTGTGAGACTGTAAAGCTTTTTTTTTTTTTTTTTTCAACCATTTTTTTCATTATTTCTCTTTGATTTTAAAAAAGTATGTTTCAATTTGTAGAAGAATTCATGAAATTTAAAATTTTATTAATTAAAAGAGTCCCATAATTGTGCTTCTTAAATAAAACTAGTTGGATGTGCCAATCCCAAAATTTTCTTCTATCTCATACGTACATTTTAATATTTAAAAAAATAGTTACTCATTTTAATGCTTTAATAATTTTAATTCAATGCCATACCAACTTTGATTTTCATCTGAAATTTCTGCTTCAGTCAATTAATCGGTGTAAAAACGAATTTCCGTCTCTGCACGAGCCAATGGACAATAGAATGATAGGCATGTATTTTTTTCAAATTCAGGGAGAACCTACTTGCCATACCAAAAAATAATCATACACAAAAATTTTAGTTCAGTTCTAGGCCTAACTTCATACACTTTTAGGTGATGCAATATTGAAAATGGCATAAAAACCGGATATTGCAGCGCCCCCTTCCGGTATATTTTTTTTCAAATTCAGGGAGAGCCAACTAGTCATAGCCATACACTTACACAAAAAAATTGGTTTAGCTCGATGCATAACTTCATACACTTTTGATCTGTACAATATTGAAAATGGAACAAAAATCGCGATTGCAGCGCCCTCTTCCGTCGGATTTTTATTCAAATTCAGGGAGGACCAACTAGCCATAGCTGTGGATGTACACAAAAAATTTGGTTCAATTCGATACATAACTTCATATACTTTTGGACGGTACAATATTGAAAATGGCACAAACATCACGATTACAGCGCCCCCTTCCGGCGGAATACTTCAAAACTGAAGGAGGACCTGCTTGCCATAGCCAAAAATATTCACAAAAAATTTGATTCAATTCTATGCATAGCTTCATACACTTTTTGACGGTAAAATGGCGACACACACACAGACACACGGACAGACAGACATTTTGTAAAAACATGTTTTTTGGAATCTCTGATCGCTAAAACGTGTAAATCCGTCGAAAACCGGAAGTCGAAAAAAAATTTCGATTACACTACTTCCTTCTATTGAAGATAGAAGAAAGTAAAAACTGTCTAACTTGGACTATTTTTCATGAAAATAACAATGACACAATCACAAATATTTTTTTAAATAACAATATTTAAAAAAATAAGAATTACTTGCTATTGACGATTCCTTGCAATATAACAGAATGGAAATCTTTTCTATTAATAAAATCTGTAGAATTTCCAAGGGGGGCACTGATTTCAATATGTGTACCATCGATACATCCGATTACTCCAGGAAAAGATGCAATCCTATGAAATTCTCTTTCTGATTGTCGCATATCTGCCAGTGATGGTCATCTTATTTCTGTTTGCGACAATCTTGCAATCCCTTCGCACGTGTTTTTGAAGGAATTCCACAAAATAGATTTCGACACTCCGAATCTATCAGCCACAGATCTGAAAAAAAGAAAGGAATGTGTTTTTAATAAATGTATAAGGAAAGGGCATGTTTACAAACAAACACTTCTTTCAACCAATCTACCGCTACATTTTTGTCATTGCGATCATTGTAGGATTCATCTCGACGACGTAGCCCAATCATAGCAAGCAGACAACCATGATAAAATTTGTAGACCAATCAGAATGCCTTAAGAGTCGGTGCTATAACGAAGCACTGGTGAAAACAGCTTGCCCACACTAATAAGAGCCCACAGTGACGTCAGCTGCCCTTTCCTTATTCATATATAATATGCATATAACAGTAAATAAAAAACTGTACAGAGATCAGATGTGCAATTTCAAAACACAATTTAGCAGCATCGTCTTGCGATTTGTATGTTTTTAGTTTGTTTTGAGTAGATTTCGTAAGAAATACTACATATTGCAGTTGTTACCATGGTACGAATTTTGAAAAATTTCTTCATAACTTTCCATTATATGACTCCAGGAATCCAAAATCACCTACACCTAAAAACTATATATATATATGTGCTAAATTTTGACCGCACAGTAAAAATCGCAATTATGCACGAATCGTCTTCAAACTCACCAAACACATTGAGATGATTAATATCTCAGCGGGGTTTGCAAATGGGCGAAATCGGTCCACGCGAGTGGAAATGGGGAGGGTTCAAAAATTTGAATATCGCCTTAACATAGCTCTGACAAAACCAATTCTTATAGAACAATGACAAGAAAAAATAAACGTTATGTTATAGCATTTGCCAAAAATTAAAAAAGAAAAATACAATAAAACTCTTGCTGCAACAATTACTTTACTATTATAATATTTGCACGTGAAAAATGAAAAAAAAAATAGTTTGACTAATTTAAGAAACATTGAATATTACGTCATAATTTTTCTATAGCAAGATTTCCAAATGAAAAGAGAAAAAGAAATAAATATCTTGATAGATTTTTTTAAATTAAATATTAAAACATATTGGGAATATAATGAACGAAAAACAGGTAAATGTATAACGTCATCTGAGTTTGTAAAAACGAATTGAAACATGACAAAAAGAAGACTATGGAAATATTGGCATTATTTAACATTTTGAAGTTTGTGATTTTGTTTTCGCCATTTTAAAATCTATTGCATGTATATATGCATGTGTGTATGCATGTATATTTGAATTTTCACTAAAAGTTTAAATCCCTAGAGCTCATTTTTAGTGATGAAACTGGGTTTATCTCAAATCTTGATTTAGTTTTTGTTGGTTAATTTTGTACTAAACTTCGAAATCTACCTCCGCCGGTAGGCTGAGCTAACAAGGATTTTTTAATGTTCATTTCGCTCTTACTTAATACCTTATCAACTATCCTGCGTATATATATATATATATATATATATATATATATATATATATATATATATATATATATATATATATATATATATATATATATATATATATATATATATATATATATATATATAAAAGAAAGAAAGAAAAATCGTAGGTCGAAAGTGACGGTCTAACAGAATTTTTATATTATTAGTAACGGTTTATTAGAGTTTCAAGCAATATGTCTGTGTTATTATTGGCGAGACTTCAAAAAACTGGCATTATTGTGTAATGATGATTAAATAAATTTTTATTGTACAACGTATATTACTGGGGACTCTGGCCTTTCGCTCTTGTAAGTAAACCTATGGACTTACAGCAGACTCGTACATTGGAAACTCGTTCTTAATTAATAAAGGAACATTGAAATCTATCTGGATAACAATTTTAAATTCTTCAGTTTAAGAACATTTAAAGAAACTTAAATTGTTGCGTGGATCAGCGGTTCCCAAACTTTTTTGGTACGCGGCCCACCATTCACTGAAAAAAAAATTTTTTTGACCCACCTTTTCGTAAAGAAAAATTTCGCAACTACCCAAGATACAGTTGTATATCAGTATAGCAATTATTGCCAAATCCTAAGAATCGGTAACCTCAATATGTGCTAGTAAATAGTAAATAAAACAATGCACAACTACAAAGATAGCTAAAAAACGTTTTATGAAAATATAACTTTGGTCAATGAAATTTCTGGAACTGTGTGAACTTACCAATGTGGGGAAAGATATTAACACGCAGTTTGTATCTAACAGAATAATGTCTGTGTTATTATATATCCCTAGGAATATACGTTGTACAATAAAAATTTATTTAATCATCATTACACAATAATGCCAGTTTCTTGAAGTCTCGCCAATAACACAGACATATTGCTTGAAAATGCATTAAAAATCCAAAATATTCAAAAATTGCAGGTTACAAAATTTACTATAACGGGGTAAAACACTATGTAATCCGAAATCTTTTATGGATGATAAAAAATCAACATGGAACGTACAAATTTTCTAAAAAACGCATAGAAAATTGCATTCAAAATAGCTCGATGCAAGATTATAATCCGTTAAAAGTTTGAAACCAAATTCCTGTTCTGAATGTCAAAAAATGACCTGTAAGACTCCATAAACTGCTAAAAGTCGCATTAAAAAATGCACAACCGCTAAATATTAAAATGCCACAGGAGTAAAAACTTACTCTAATAATGTAAAACATTGTAATCGGAAAACTTTCACGAATCCAAAAAAATTGACGCAAAAAGCAAAAAATGTCGAAAAATTAAGAAAAAAAAATCTCATTAAAAATCTCGCTAAAGGTTGCATTAAAATTTAAAATTCGCAGATGGCAAAATTTACTATGTAAGGCTCAAAGTTTGAAATCAAATTCCTTTTAGGAATGAAAACTAATCAGATGAGGCAATCTCAAAACTCTTTTATCTTATGCATGTTAATACTTCCCCAAAAATGCACCAAGCAGCGCCACTGGTTAGGTGGTTTAAACCAAAATTTATAGTCAACAACAACTTATGTCAACTCATAACTGATTCTGAAGTTTGATGAAAATCGTGTAATAGTTTTTAAGATTGCAAAATCTAAAATAATAATAATAATAATAATAATAAACAAGAAAAACTGAATAATTGCACCACATGTTGAGTGATGTACACCAAAAACTAATTAGGATAAAATTTTTATTAGGTATTAACTGAATCTGAAGTTTGATGAATATCCATGCATTAGTTCTTGAGATACATTTATTGCGAAATCGTGAAAAATGCAGCATAGCAGTGCCATTTGTAGGGTGATTTACATCAAAAACTAAGCAACACTGATCTATATCAGGGAATAACTGAATGTGAAGTTTTAGAAAATTTCATGCATTAGTATTTGAGGTAGAGTTATTGCGGTAATCACGGATAATGCGCCATGATAGTACCACCTAATGTGCGATTAGCACCAAAACGTAATCAGCACCATGTTATATGATGTACTAATCAAATCTAGAGTTTTATGAAAATCCATGCTCTGGTTCTTGAGATATGGCTAATGTAGAAATTGTAAATAATGCAGCCTAGCAGCGCTACCAGTTGAGCGAAATATACCAAAAACTAATCAGATCTAGTTTATATCAAGGTCTCAGAGAATCTAAAGTTTTGTAATATTCCGTGCATTAGTTCTCGTGATAGATCTATTGCGATAATCATGAATAATGCACCATAGCAGTGCCATTTGCTGAGCGATTTGCACCAAAACGTAATTAGAACCTTGTTATATCAAGTACTAAATAAATCTAAAATTTTATGAAAATCCATGCATTAGTTCTTGAGACATAGCTACTGTGAAAATTGTTAATAATAAAGCATAGCAGCGCCACTTATTGAGCGATAATCACCAAAAACTAATCAGATCTAGTTTATATCAAGGTCTAACAGAATCTAAAATTTTCTGAAATATCCTGCATTAGTTCTTGAGATAGAGCGCCCATAAATTTTTTGTCACATACAGATAGACTGATATTTTCTAAAAACATGTCTTTAGGTTCTCTGACCGCTAAAACGTGTAAATCCTTCGAAAACTGCATTTCGAAAATTTTTACGAATCCAAAATACTTTCTTCTTATAAAGACAGAAGAAAGTAAAGAGAGAGAAAGAGAAAACCGCTGAACACGAAAACAGCTAAAAACCTCATTGAAAGATGTGTAAAAAATACTTAAATACGAAAATATTCTAAGTGTTAAAATTTACTTTAATCAGGTAAAACATTATAATCATAAATCTTTCATTAAAAAAATCGATGGGAAAGATTAAAAAATCACTAGAAATCGTATTAAAAATTGCTAAAATTGAAAAATTGTAGATATTGATATTTACTATATTAGGCTAAAAGTCTGAAACCAAAATCCTTTTTCGAATGTAAAAAAATCACCGTGGATATCGAAAAAATGTTAAAATCGCATTGAAAAATGCATTAAAAATGAATAATAATATTAATATAATTAATAGCTAAATATTAATATTATTAATAACTAAATGTTAAAAACTCCACAATCTCGAAGAGATAAATCATTTTATTCGGAAATTTTATGAAAATGACAAAATGTCGACGTAAAACGTAATAAATCTTGAAAAATACTAAATATCGATTTGAAAATCGCATTAAAAATCTCTTAAACTCATCAGCGTTTTAGTATATTTGGTTAAAATTTTGAAACAAAAATCCTTTTTTGAATGCCAAAAAATCCCTGTAAAAATGGAAAAAAATGTTAAAAATCGCAAAAAATCACACCGAAAAATGTATTTAAAATTGGTAAATTTTAAAAATTGCAAAATCTTGAATAAATAAATCATTGTAGTCGTGAATTTTTCAAGAATGACAAACAAATCACGTAAAACGTATAAAATTGCTCAAATTCTCATTGACAATCGCATTAAAAATCGCTAAAATTTAAAATCTTAAATGGCGAAATTTACTATATTATGCTAAAAGTTTCAAACAAAATTTTTAATGTCCGAATGTCAAAAAATTGCAGTAAGACTCGAAAAAATGCTAAAAATGACATTGAAAAATACATTAAAAATTCTAAATCTAAAAAAAATCGCATGGGTCAAAATATGCTCAAATGGGGCTCATTATAATCGGAAATATTTCATAAATGACAAAAAATCGATGCTAAACGCACAAAAACTCGAAAAATAATCACATCGAAGATCGCACTAAAAATCGCATTAAAAACCGCTGAATTTCAAAAACTGTAACAGACAAAAATTTAGCAAATTAGGCTAAAAGTTTAAAACAATTTTCTTTTAAAAAAAATTCGTTAAAAATTCAAAAATCGATATACGAATTCGGAATAAACTTTATTGAAAAACGAAATCCGATACGAACCTAAAACTTCCATTCGAAAAAATACATGAAATTTGAATCGAACCAAATCTGAATCTAACAAAACTATTTCAAAGAAACGCGACCGGATCCAAACAAGACAAAATATTTCCATGGACATGAACCCAATCTGAATCCAAAAAATTTCTTTGAAAAAATCGCGAAATCTGAACTGAACCAAATCTGAACTTGGCAAAAATATTCCAGTGAAGCATGTCTTTATTCGAACAAGACAGAATAATTTCCATTAACACGTAAGAAGACCCGAATCCAACAGTTATATTTGAAGAAAAACCCGAAATCTGAATTGAACCAAATCTGAAACCGACAAAAATATTCAAAAGAATTATAACCCAATCCAACCAAGACGAAATAATTTCCATGGACATAAACCCGACACGATCCTAAAAAAATCGAATTGAAAAAAAATCTGAAATTTGACCCAAACCACATCTGAATCCGACCAAAATATTCGAAAGAATCATAACTGGTTTTGAGAATGACAAAATAATTTCCGTTGACGTGAACGAGATCCGAATCTAAAAATTCTATTTGAAAAAATACGTAAAATTTGAATCGAACCAAATCTAAGGCAGAATAATTTCCGTGAACATGCAAGAAAAACCGAACCCAAAAATTCCATTTGAAGTAAAAGCCGAAATCTGAATTGAACCAAATCTGTTCCCGACAAAAATATTCCATATAAACATTCCACAGAATCATAACTGGATCCGAGCAAGGCAAAATAATTTCCATAGACATGAATCCGACACGAACATTAAAATTCAATTAAAAAAAATACCTAAAATCTGAATCGAACGAAATCTGAACCCGACGAAAATATTCTAATGAATCATAACCAGATCCAAACAAGACAAAATAATTTCCATGGACATGAACCCAATATATGGTTAGATAACATTTAAGTTGCAATTACATTACGGTAAGTCTTTGATTATGTTTAATTCCCCGTTTATATTTAATTTACAGTTAGGTCACGCTTAAGTTAGGTTAAAGTTAAATTGTATTTATGTTACGGTTAGAATAAGGATAGGTTACAATAAAGTGAAGGCTAGGTTACAGTTATGTTATATTTAATTTACGGTAGGGCACTGTTAAGTCGCAGTTAGGTTACAAGCAGGTTATGGTTACGGTACAAAAATTTACGGTTAGGAATTTATCCACATAGTGAACATTACGCATGATTTGATTAAAAATAACACTTACTTTTGTTAAATGGCTCTGAAATTATAAATACTATATACCAACATTTTAGCTACCATCGAGTATCGATTTCATTCATGGTATAGTCGGATTTAAGAGTGATATAATAAGTTTGAAATTCAAAATATTTCACTTGGGATTTCTAAGTGAAAAAAATAATTAGTTACGTGAGTAGGGGAAAAATGACAGTCCGGCCCCAGGAGGAGGAGTGAGGAGCTGAGGAGGGAGGAGGGCTCCTCCTCCTCCTCCTCATTTCACCTCCTGACATCGTCTTGTAAGAGAAGGGGTTAAAAGGATTTTTTTTAATTTTAAGCCGGAATTTCAGGGAGTTAGAATTTTTAAACCATACTATAGTATGGGGATGTTTTTTTATTTTAAGTGGGGACTTTAAAATTTTCGGCGTGTTACAGTACGTGAGGTATGTTTTTCGATTGAATTTTGCTATTGTTAATTTAAAAAGGTAATTAAAAAGTAATTAAAAATTAGGAATGAAGCGACTTTATTTTTTCACCGTGTTCTTTGATGAGGGGTTAGGCGGGTATTTGGGGACATAGAATTTTCTTGTTGATCTATAGTATAAGGGTTTTTTAATTTTAATGCAGGGATTTTTAAATTTTTCTGTGAACTTTAGTTTAAGGATTTATTTTTTGATTTTAAGCGGGAATTTAGGGGAGATTGATTTTTTTTTTCACCGTGTTCTTTGATGAAGGGTTAAGCGGATATTTGGGGACACAGAATTTTTTTTTTCTGTACTATTGTACGAGTGGTTTTTAATTTTAATGTGGCGACTTAAAAATTTTCAGTGAACTTTAGTTTAAGGATTTATTTTTAGATTTTAAGCAAAAAGTTTGGGGAGACTGATTTTTTTTTCCACTGTACTCTTACATGATGAGTTAAGCGGGCATTTTGGGGGAAATTATTATTTTAGACTAATCATACGCGAAGGATATATATTTTTTTCGGGGGTTGATATTTTAATGAAGAACTAATTAAGAAGGGAGCATTCATGGTGAATTAATGAGTTAATTTTTTTAGAGGAGTAATTTTGTTAAGATTGAGTTATTTTTTAATGTGTTAGATTTTTAAGCGGTAACAACTTTTAATGGGGAGACTTTGAAATATTTTTCGTACTAGCATTGAATCGCGCTCGTCGCCCTAACAGTTCGGAATATGTGGTTTTCTTCGAACCTTGGTGAAAATTTAATTTAATTGATTATTATTATTATTTTGTGTGTGTTGTATGTATGTGTGTGTATGTATGTTTGTGTGTTGTATGCATGTATGTGTGTGAATGTATGTTTGTGTGTTGTATGCATGTGCGTGTGTTGTATGTATGTGTTGCATGTATGTGTGTATATATATGTATGTGTTGTATGTATGTGCGCGTATTGTATGTATGTATGTATGTATGTATGTATGTGTTGTATGTATGTGCGTGTATTGTATGTATGTATGTATGTGTGTTGTATGCATGAATGTGTGTGTATGTATATGCGTGTGTTGTATGTATGTGTGTTGCATGTATATGTGTGTGTGTTGCATGTATGTGTATGTTGTATGTATGTGTGTGTGTGTGTGTATGTGTGTGTTGTATGTATGTGCATGTTGTATGTATGTGTGTGTAATTTTTTTGCCGAAAGGTGTGATCTTTAGCTGAAAGTAACCTAGGGTCAAAACTTTCACCTAGGAACCGCCACGGGGAGGCAGATCACATGTTTCCTATAATACACACATTCACATACATTATTTCGAGCGATATTATTAGTGAACCATAGTATGCAATTGAAGTTTTAGAATAATTAAAAAATAACTTTAAAATTTAAATTAAAGAATGTTTCAAAATGGAATTTTACGTACTAACATTTAATCGCGCTCGTCGGTTTTTACTGTTTGGAGCCTGTCATTTTCCTTTGACCTTGGAAAAGCTTGCATCAATATAGTTAGGATATTTCAGAAAGACCCCCACTTTGGGTGCTCTTTTAAACTAATATTTGTAATGAGATGTGTTCGCACGCGTCGGCCTAACTGTTTGGAGTATCAACATAAAATCATCAAAATAATACAAAATATTTCAAATAGTTAGAAAATGATTGATTAAAATCACCAAGTAAAAACAAAATACTTCAAGCAATGAAAAAATAAATGTTTAAAATCGCCAATTTAACATAAAATATTTCATTCAATAAAAAAACGAAAGATTAAATTCACCAAATAAGAACAAAATACTTCAAACAATGAGAAAATAAATGTTTAAATTCGACAATTTATCATTAAATATTTCACAAAATAAAAAACGAAAGATTAAAATCGCCAACTCAAAATGAAATCTCATGCAATAAGAATAAAAACATTTTAAAAAATCGCCAAATTAAAAGATTATTCTTATCTCACAATAAATATTCTTAAAGACCTATTCAAAAATTCTAGTTGAGATTAAAGTTTTCATTCAAAATTCGAATAAAACCCCTTAAGATTTGAAATCATTATTATTTCTAATAACAAAGAATTAATTATTTCTAATAAAATAAATTAATAAGATTAATTAATTTAATTAATGAATTAATTGATAATTATTTTAATACTTAATAATTAATTAATAAGATTAATTAATTAACAAAGCACTGGTCATGTGATATACATCACGTGACCAGTTGATGTCATATGTTCTATGACGCACATATATTAAGATAAGATTATCTGATAACATTTTCTGATAAGGACTTTGAATCTTTCATTTCTTCCTAAACCCTGGTGGGAGTAGGACGTGTATTTGTGAAAGTGTTGGATTAGGTGAGTATACAATGTTAAATGTGTCTTTATTGTTAAACTATTTCAATTTAATCATGCATGAAAATTAAATATTTTTTTCCAAATTTTAGTACACCTTGAAAACAATAATTTGAAATAAATGAATGTGAAAATAAGAATTAAAAGTTTTGCATGCACATTCCATAACACTGAGATAAACTGGCATCAGTAATATTTTTATTTAAAAATATTTTTTAAATAATAGAAGTGAAAATAATTATCTATAAAAGACTAATTGCATATTTTTAAACATTAATATTAAAGGTTATTTTAGATATATTTTATTAAGCCATGCTGGGACATAACGAAACAGGTTGATTATCATATAAAACTTATGAATATTACTAAGCTGGAACATTAAAAACCTGCTTTGACAACTTATTTTTTCAAGTTAGTTCAGTTATGTTATTTGCATGTGAGACTTTTTTTATAAAGCCATACTGGGAAATAACCAAACAGGTTGATTATCACATGAAACTTATGATTATTACTAAGCTTGAACAGTGAAAACCTGCTTTGTCAAGTTAACTTTTCAAATTAGTTCAATAATAACACTTACAGATGAGAATTTTTATTAAAATAATTATTTAAAACTTTGTTGATTTCTTAAGATATTTGGTAAAATGTTAGTAAAATACTAAAAGAAGTGTGAAGACCTTGTCCATTGACTTTAAATTTGTGTATTAAATGAATTTTCCAAGTTTTACCATACACATGCAAAGGTTTCATTTAAGTAAGGAAAAATTATTACATATGTCATTGTTTTTTCGATTAAAAATGACAAGTCTTGCATCTTAAAAATTTTGTTCATGTGTCGATACTAGCTTTTTGGTTACTAGGGCAAACAAATACTTGGTTGTTAGGGTTGATAAATAGTTGATTACGAAAAAAGTTAGGTGGTTGGTTGTTGAAAACTTATCAATGAGATGAAATTGAGGGGGGATGTAATAACTTAACAATTGAAGCTGAAAACTTAACTCACATAATAGTTGATTGTGAAAACAGTTGAATGGCTGGTTGGTTGATTAAGACATATCAATGAGATGTACTTGAAGGGGGAATCTAATAACTTAACAGCTAAAACAGAAAACCTAAGTCACATAAATGATTATGAACATTAAAATTTGTCAATTACTAAATATTAGTGAAACATTTTTAAATAATTTTAAAAGTTTTGTAAAATTATTTTAATAATTTTTTCAAACCTTTAATACTGACTTGTATTTTTTAATTAATTATTAACGTTTGATTTTTTTTTAATTTTTTTAATGACACTAAAATTATTAACAAGTAATCACACTATTACTGATAAACTAAAATATAATACATTTCATATAAGCAAGTGTTTGAAAATTTAAGCATAAGTAGTAATTCACAAGAAGTAGTTATGTCTATTTAACTGATGAGGTGACTCATAAAATCTTACAGTAATCCAAAACATATGTGATTTTTTTCTTTTCTTCGTGATTTTTATATGTTCAGTCACAATAAAAATTAGTTTTGCATGTGTGTGAATTAACCACTTTCGATGATCTTTCTTACTTTTTAGTTGCTAAATTACGGACCTCTCGTGACCCAATGGTTAATGTGAGGAGTTAAAAATTGATTGGATGACTGTGGGTTCGAAATCTGCGAGTAAAATTATCACGAAAAAGCTGTTTTGTTTATACATCTTACCTGTAAATAACGCTTATCATCGAAAGGGCATAAGCTTATCTTATTCGGTGTTATCGTGTGCAGACGGTGTGTATCATAATTTTTCAAACTGTTGAAAAACTTCGGTTAAAATATTGTGTTAATGAAAATTCAAATTATATACAACATAAACAGCTTCTCCATACTCTCCAGTGATATATGATTGTGAGAAGATGAGTGTTTTCCTCCAAAGGTTTGATTATAAATATTTTAACTTTCTGCTGCTTGAAAGGCTTTTTCTTATTTTTATGAAAGATTTAAAATATTTAATAAATTTCCCCCACATATATCCTTCTCTCACACCATTTGAGTTAAAACCGTTCAACGCAATCTTTACATCAATATACTAAGTAATGATTGTTCAGAATAAACAGCTATTTGATAAACACTAGTATATAAAACATTGAAAATGAAAAGTTTGAATTGTACTGTGATTGATTAATTTAATGAAATCGTGTGGTATGCATTATATATTTCTCGATTAAGTTATGAAGAGAAAGCTAAATATTCAACTGTGTTAGACTTTCATTGAAAAAAAAATTAAGAAGACATGTTTAAACATCATTAAATATGGTTACTAAGTGCATTGTAAGATGTGAGTGTAAAAAGTGTATGTCCATTATTTGAAATTTAATAGCTAATTTTCTTTGTTAATTTGGAAATGTTTATAATATTTTTGAAAACTTTAGATTCATATTATTACTAACATACATGGATTTGATCAAGGGATGAATTTTTATGAATGAATAAGAATTCCTTTTTATTATCGTGTGATTCATATATTTATATTTATTCAAATCTTAATTACAAGTTTGTTGTTGTTGTTTAATGTATTTAATTGGTGGTTTTAAATTTTTACTTAGTATAAATTTTATTTTCTTCAGTAATTTTAATAAAATTATGCATATTATCTATAAATGTTAGTATATTATATAAATAACTTTAAAAATGTGAAAGTTAAATCGCTTTGCGTTTGAATATATTTCTGTCAAGTAGTAAAGTTAACTTGGTATAAATGAGTAAATTGCATCGAGTCATATTCTTAAGAGTTAGTTTTAAATTTGATATTTCAGAATAAAATCTGTTTTTCTTAAAAGATTAATGTTAAAAAACAATTAATTTTTTTTCATGTTATTAACTAATTAAAAAATTTAATATCTATTATTTCTAAAACAACGCAAGAAATTCTATCACGTGATGTGATAATAAATATATGAAAACTAGCATAGGATGCTTTAGTTGAAATTTGTATGAATAAAACTAATAAAATTAATACAACACATACATATAGGTGTCAAATGTTAGTATAAAACTGATAATCAAAAACGATAGAAATTATATTTACGTAATTAAGTAATTAAGTAATGGGAGCAATGATTAGTGTGGTGTTTAAAAAATGAGAAGTTTGATAATTAATTAAGATAATTCCAAAAATATAAACAACCCATAGAAAGTATGACTCATCAAACCACTAGTTTTAAGTTTTTGCAAAGCAGTTAGATCTTCGACACTTTTTGATGTCTAAATGGGATAAAAATGAAAGGTTTCAATGCTTTTCCAATACATTGTCTAATTAAAAAAAATCATCCAACGATGTTTTTTATGGTTTTGTATTTTCGAATAAGGACGTATGTGCATGAAATGACATGACCCAATTTAAAAAAAAAAAAGATTAAAATCGCATATATATTATAAAATATATTATTCATTAAATAAGAAGTGTGTTAATGAATATTAAGATACATGTTTGGTAAATTAAAAGATAACATAATAAATTTTTCATCGAATATTAATCAATTTTAAGATGAGAATAACTCAACAGGTCTTCGTCACTTTTTAATATCTAAATAATAATAATAATAATAAAAGCTAAAGGTTTAAATGATTTTCCAATATAATGTCTAACAATAATAATAATAAAATCATTCAAAGATGTTTTTTTATTATTTTCTATTTACAAATAGGAATGTACATGTTTGAAATAGTATAAGCAATTAAAAAAAATCAAAATCTTATAAATAAAGGTAATTTCACTAAAACATTAATTAAAATTGTCAAATTTAAAAAATAATTATTAAATAACAAAATCTGAAGTTAATTGCAATTGAAATATTTCTCATTCAGAATAGGATTTGATAAGAATGACTTCACCTCTTTGGGGGAAACCTAACGATTAGTCATATCATACCTATCTTAACTTGCTAGTGATTCACACCAACATGTGGTGTTCAGATAAGATTTTATCAAGCAGCATTCTTCAAGAAAGTGGGGAATGCAGACGGTCCCATATATTGGTAAGTATAATTTGAATATAAAATGTATAAAATGACTAAACTTTTAAATATTAATATGTTTAAGAACCTAGTTTCAAAGCAATTTATTGCGTGGTAATATTTTAAAATGATTCATAAATTAACTGACTCTCACTTTTTCACTCACATAAAATATTTCTCTTAAGAAAAAAAATATTCAATTTTCATACAAAAACTTTTTGAATTGCATGAAAGTTGGTTTTATAAAAATATTTTGAAAAGGGTTTCAAAGCTTTTAAATTCATTTATGCCAAGAAAAATATTTTGAAATGGTTAGTTTCTCAATCGTTATTATTATTTTTTTTAATCCAAAAAATTCTAATGTTATTAATTTATCGACCTACCCATTCGAATAAAAATTATTTTAAAACTACTAATATTTACTTCTATTTTTTGCATAACATGATGTTTATATCACAGATAATATACTCTAAGATTTAACAAGCAAATGGTGAATCATTACACTTTGAATTATCTTCACACGAGTTAATTATTAGAAAAATTAATCTTTGATAATTATACTTTGAAAAAAATTTTACTTTAAATTTTTAGTGACATGTCAAATCTTAAGGGGTTTTATTCGAATTTTGAATGAAAACTTTAATTTCAACTAGAATTTTTGAATAGGTCTTTCAGAATATTTATTGTGAGATAAGAATAATCTTTTAATTTGGCGATTTTTTAAATGTTTTTATTCTAATTGCATGAGATTTCATTTTGAGGTTGGCGATTTTAATCTTTCGTTTTTTATTTTGTGAAATATTTAATGTTGAATTGTCGATTTTAAACATTTATTTTTTCATAGTTTGGAGTATTTTGTTCTTATTTGGTGAACTTAAACTTTCGTTTTTTTATTGAATTAAATATTTTATTTTAAATTGGCGATTTTAAACATTTATTTTCTCATTGCTTGGAGTATTTTGTTCTTACTTGGTGATTTTAATAGATCATTTTCTTACTATTTGAAATATTTTGTATTATTTTGATGATTTTATGTTGATACTCCAAACAGTTAGGCCGACGCGCGCGAACACATCTCTTTACAAATATTAGTTTAAAAGAGCACCCAAAGTGGGGGTCTTTCTGAAATATCCTAACTATATTGACGCAAGGTTTTCCAAGGTCAAAGGAAAATGACAGGCTCCAAACAGTAAAAACCGACGAGCGCGATTAAATGTTAGTACGTAAAATTCCATTTTGAAACATTCCTTCATTTAAATTTTATTTTTTAATTATTCTAAAAATTCAATTGTATACTATGGTTCACTAAAAATATCGCTGGAAATAATGTATGTGAACGTGTGTATTATAGGAAACATGTGATCTGCCTCCCCGTGACGATTCCTAGGTGAAAGTTTTGACCCTAGGTTACTTTCAGCTAAAGATCATACCTTTCGACAAAAAAATTACACACACATACATACAAAAATGCACATACATACAACACACACATACATACGTACACACACACATACATACAACATACACATACATACAACACACACATATATACATGCAACACACATACATACATACATACAACACACACATACATACATACAACACACGCATATACATACACACACATGCATGCATACAACACACATACATACATACATACAATACACGCACATACATACAACACATACATACATATACACACATACATGCAACACATACATACAACACACGCGCATGCATACAACACACAAACATACATTCACACACATACATGCAAACAATACACAAACATACATACACACACATACATACAACACACACAAAATAATAATAATAATCAATTAAATTAAATTTTCACCAAGGTTCGAAGAAAACCACATATTCCGAACATTTAGGGTGACAAGCGCTATTCAATGCTAGTACGAAAAATATTTTAAAGTCTCCCCATTAAAAGTTGTTACCGCTTAAAAATCTAACACATTAAAAAATAACTCAATCTTAACAAAATTGCTCCTTTAAAAAAAAAATTAACTCATTAATTCACCATGAATGCTCCCTTCTTAATTAGTTCTTCATTAAAATATCAACCCCCGAAAAAAATATATATCCTTCGCGTATGATTAGTCTAAAATAATAATTTCCCCCAAAATGCCCGCTTAACTCATCATGTAAGAGTACAGTGGAAAAAAAAATCAGTCTCCCCAAACTTTTTGCTTAAAATCTTAAAATAAATCCTTAAACTAAAGTTCACTGAAAATTTTTAAGTCGCCACATTAAAATTAAAAATCCACTCGTACAATAGTACAGAAAAAAAAATTATGTGTCCCCAAATATCCGCTTAACCCCTCATCAAAGAACACGGTGAAAAAAAAAATCAATCTCCCCTAAATTCCCGCTTAAAATCAAAAAATAAATCCTTAAACTAAAGTTCACAGAAAAATTTTAAAATCCCCGCATTAAAATTAAAAAACCATTATACTATAGATCAACAAGAAAATTCTATGTCCCCAAATACCCGCCTAACCCCTCATCAAAGAACACGGTGAAAAAAAAAGTCGCTTCATTCCTAATTTTTAATTACTTTTTCATTACCTTTTTAAATTAACAACAGCAAAATTCAATAGAAAAACATACCTCACGTACTGTAACACGCCGAAAATTTTAAAGTCCCCACTTAAAATCAAAAAACATCCCCATACTACAGTATGGTTTAAAAATTCTAACTCCCTGAAATTCCGGCTTAAAATTAAAAAAAAATCCTTTTAACCCCTTCTCTTACAAGACGATGTCAGGATGTGAATTGAGGAGGAGGAGGAATGAGGAAGAGGAGGATATAGGAGGAGGAGCCCTCCTCCCTCCTTAGCTCCTCATACCGCCTCCTGGGGCCGGACTGTCATTTTCCCCCTACTTACTTGACTTAACAGTGATTTTTACGGGTAAATATCAACACTTTAACACCAAAATCACGCAATCGTTGGACATATATTCCTTCCGGCGTTTCTCATTGCTCATTTTGAGTATTTTTAGAGCTTAATATAAGTTGTTTTTTAAACCGATTTTTCACACAGTCAGTGGCCACGTATTTCAGACAATGCATTTTGCGTGTTTCGAGTTAATGATAAAATCAAACAAATTTGAAGTTTGTTTTATATTGCTAATACGGACCCGGGCAACGCCTGGCGGATCAGCTAGTTCCTTCTATAATCTTCCATTACAATTCACTAAAAAAAAAAAACCCAAGTCGAAAATGGTAAGTCAAACATCACAAATGTGAAACATTCGTACTTATAACTAATTTTAAAAGTATCCAAATCTGGGTAGTATAGCTGTTGGACTTTTATGCAAGAATGCATGAAGACAAAGTTTATTCAGATTACATATAAGAAATTCAGTAATATAAAAATAATGTGATTCCATATTATATAGGACCAAATCACCATGACAAACTAGAATCATTACCTAATGTTGGATCTCATTGAATTAATTACATATGATAGGACTTAATAAAATGAAGAAAACTGTTATTAATGTCTTTTAAAGTTTTGATTTGATTTTTATAAAATTTGAAATAACCTATCAATGAATCCGCAAATACGTTAAAAATGAAGATATTAAACATTCTGTTTTGCTAACCATTGTTAGCAAGTATATTTTGAACTTTTCTGAAGGTTCATACAAAATGTTGACTTTTCAGAAGCTTTTCACCTCATTGAACGTTTTAGCCACTTAACTGATCAATATTTTTGAAAAAACTTTCAAATAATCCCTATTTTTTTCATATATTTTTTCAGAGTTTTTAATCTTTTATCGCCGGTTTTTCAAAACAGAATTTTTTTTTTAATTGAATCAGAAAAAAATGCTCGGATTAAATAATACAAAATTTGCATTAAAAATTTACTGGTGAGAATATTAAAATATGATTGAAATATGGATTTCCGTACCACGTAATCATGGCAAATCATAATTGGCAAAAACACGTTGCTCGTATGAAGTACGAGCAAATCAGGGAAGCCGTTAAACAGCTTAGTACATGACATATTAAGTACTTCAATGTTCTCTAAATTTCAATTATCGTTTCTTTAACACACTCTATCTTTCTACTTCCATACTTTTAGGTAGATTTCGTATGAAATACTACCTATCGCATTCGCACCAGTTTTTTATCTATCTATCTATCTATCTATCTATATATATACACTATATTGCCATTGATTATGGGACACTTGCGATTTTAGACATTTTACTAAATATCTAGAAAAATACATTAGGAATCATCTCCAAACTCTTAGTGTATAAATATAATAGTATACGTCATACATCTCCGTGAAGATTTTTTACCGAAACTCCATAGGGGACCGTCAACAAATTAAAAAAGAATGAATATCTTTTGAATAACCCTGTCAAAACTAATGTAGCAAAAGCGCTCAAACACTAGATTATGATTGAATGCCTTATTATAATACACTGTGTTCATTTTTATGCAAATAGCATGCATACTCGCAGAGTAATTAAGGTTTTTCCTTATAATTTTTAGAGTTCTTAATATAAAATAATATTTTTTTCATAAAATATGACAAACAACATTGCACACAGTACCCTGTAGTCAGAATTAAAAAATAATGAAAATTGTATACAAAATGAGTTGGTTTACTAAATAATTTTTTACTGCGCATGCATCAACGATATCAAAATTTCATTTGCATATTATGTTAGCTAAATGTATAGAGCAACTTTTGTGAAAGTCACAAAATCATAACTTGAAAATTCTGAAAATAATCGTCAATTGAATAAGTTGAAAATCCGTTATTCTCAAAATGAAGCAAAAACAAGAGGGGTTGTATCCATATATTCATTGATTAGTGTCAATATAGAATACACAATGCGGGATGTTACGACTACTTTCGGATAAAATCCCTCATTTTTTTGCTTCATTTTGGAAACAACGGATTTTGTCCTTTTTCTATAGACGATTACTTTCAGAATTTTCAAGCTATAATTTTGAGACTTTTACAAAAGTTGCTCTATACATTTAGCTAACATAATATGCAAATGAAATTTTGATATCGTTGACGCATGCGCAGTAAAAAATTATTTAGTAAACCTACTCATTTTTCATACAATTTTAATTATTTTTTAATTCTGATTACAGGGTACTGTATGCAATGTTGTTTGTCATATTTTCTGAAAAAAATATTATTTTATATTAAGAACTCTGAAAATTATAAGGGAAAAACTTAGAAAAATTTGGGACCATTTTTATAAAAACCTTAATTACTCTGCGAGTATGCATGCTATTTGCATAAAAATGAACACAGTGTATTACAATAAGGCATTCAATCAGAATCTAGAGTTTGAGCGATTTTGCTACATTAGTTTTGACAGGGTTATTCAAAAGATATTCATTCTTTTTTAATTTGTTGACGGTCCCCTATGGAGTTTCGGTAAAAAATCTTCACGGAGATGTATGACGTATACTATTATATTATACACTAAGAGTTTCGAGATGATTCCTAATGTATTTTTCTAGATATTTAGTAAAATGTCTAAAATCGCAAGTGTCCCATAATCAATGGCAATATAGTGTATATATATATATATTTAACTTTTTATGGACACGATAACTTCTATAATTCTTCACCAATCTCCACCAAACTGGTACATAAAATCAAAGGGGATAAAATCTCGAAGTTCGTTAATGGGCAAAATCGGACCAAGGGGGTCGAAATAGGGGGCGTTTTTGTGAAAACAGAAAAAATCCCATAATTTCTTAATGAAAATAGATATCGAATCAGTTTAAAGTTTATATTACTTCTAAATAATGGGCCAAAAGTTTATGCATGACAGATTTTAAAGTTAAAAATGGGCTCAAGGGGCGAAAAAAATAGGGTTTTAGGGAGAAAAAAAATCATAACTTTGTCAATTCTCCAGATATCAAATTCATCTAAGTTTTTTGTAAATGTTCTTAAAATTATCTAAAACTTTTGTATTTGCAAGTTTTTGATGGGACTAACTCTTACCGGTAAAAAAAAAAAATAAAAACGAAAAAAAAGGGGGGTTGGAAAAAGAAAAATATCCATAACTTTGTCAATTCTTAAACTATCAAATCCAATTAAATTTATTTTACAACTTCTCAATAATATCTACAACTTTTATATTGACAAGTTTTTCATAGGACAAATTCGTATAGCAAAAAGAAATAAAACAAAATTTGGAGTTGGAGAAAAAACCTCTAATCCAAACTGCTTACATTCTGAATCGTTTTTTAAATTCATTTTTTATTTTAAACGCATCCAAATGGCAGATCCTCTTATTTAAGAACTATATAATTTGAAACATTGGCCAGTTTTTTGATAAAGACAGAATATATGTAAAGAAAGGCTGCCAAAAAGGGTATTTTGAACAGAATTTCCCAAAGTGACCGCGATAGGAAATTTGAGGAAGTATTCAAATAACAAATTGCGTTTTTTCTGACTCATTTTTAAATCTATTTTTACTCTCAAACGCATCCAATTTACAAGTCCTCTTATTTTGGAACTGTATAATGTGACGCATTGGTCAATTTTTTGATAAAGACAGAATATATTTCAAAAAAGGCTGCCAAAGAGGGTATTTTGAACAGAATTTCGAGAAGTTATCGTGATTGAAAATTTGAGGAAGCATTGAAATAACAATTTGCGTTTTTTCTGACTCTTTTTTAAATTCAGTTTTGCTCTAAAACGCATCCAATTGACAGGTTCTCTTATATAGGAGCTGTATAATGTCCCGTATTGGTCAGTCTTTTGATAAAGGCTGAATATATTTTTTAAAATGCTGTCAAAGTGGGCACTTCGTGCAAAATTTCCCGAAGCTATCATGATTAAGAACTGAGGTTGTATTCAAAATTGGTTATTTTATAACTCATTTTTAAATTCAATTTTGCTCTCAAACGCATTCAATTGACAATGTGCCGTATTAGTCAATTTTTTTATAAAGTCGGAATTATTTCAAAATATGTTGTCAAAATGGGCATTTGATCCGAATATACCTTAAGATGATTCTGATAAAACCAGTCCTTACAGAAAAATGAAATTAAAAATTTTTCAAAAGAGGACAAATAAAGTTGTTCAACTGGGTTTATCTGTAATCAAATTTATTTTTTGTTGTTGAAATGAGCACTCTTCGAAATCTACCTCCGCCTATAGGCCAAGCCGACAGGGATTTTTTTTTTATTCATGCATTTTCTACTACATTATGAATGAACTATACTCCTTGTAAGAAAAATCGGATTTTCAAAAATAGACGTCCGCTTTTAATTTTCCCCTCGTTACACTAGTCACTATCCTAGGATAAGGACCGAGAAGTGACCAACGAAGGAATAGTGAAAAAAGATCGTCCTTGAAAAGCCATTTTTTCCTGCAGGGAGTTTAAAGCTATCTTCTCATACTTATCAAGCCAACTTTGTTCGGCTATTTATTTGTTCTTCGCCATTTCGCCTTTGGCATAATCTGCATTGCTTGCTCCATTTCTTTATATTGGCATGCATTTGCTTTTAATATTTTAATATATATATATTTTTTAATTTTTTTTACTGAATATGGAATTTTATGAATACCAAAACAGCTTTTCTAAATGTTTAAAAATAAATTAATACGTGCTTTTTATCATCCATTTGTGTTCAAATATAAGATATTAAACAGTTCATGTTCCTCAATATTTTGGGAAGTAAAAGAATGTTTCATTTTATTCAAGGAATCAAACACAAGGCTACACTAAGATTTTTACGAACGTATAAAGAGAATTTTGATTTATTTGAAAATATAAATTAAACGAAAATTCTTTTGAAACCTTGAATTAGATATGCTTAAAAAATAATTAGAGATTCGCGTGAGGCTTTTATTCTAGAGATGCCTGATTAAGAATTAGCAATATAAAATGGACTTTTATCACGCAAAAGAATTCCATTTCTTTAAAATAAATGCTCTTTTTTCAGTTTGTAACCCAAAACTCAATTAACTATGTTAATCTCTTCTGGACAGATTAATTTTTTACTCTTTTAGTGTTCATTAAGCCATTTTTAAAAAGGCTAAAAAATCCGATAGATGGAACATTTCAGACCATTATTGATCGAAATAATTTTTACGCTTAATTCGTATTTAACTTAAAGAAATCGCATTTAAATTCTCATGTTTAGCATTTACAGTATGAAAAGATATACAGTAGCCTCCAAAAGTTAAAGTAAAACCTTCTTTTTGCGTCTAATTCTCAAATGAATGAATGTAAAAACAACAAATTTGGAGAAAATGTGCACCAAACAATCATTTATTGAATGCGACCAAGGAATTTAAATAAGTTAAAAACAAAAATTAATTACAACAAAAAAGCACTCTTGATGGAAAGGAGAAAAAAGGTATATCACAATAATATATGATAAAATGGCATATAAATTTTACAAAAATGGATTCTAATAAGGAATGTGTCCACTCCAGACGTGAACGCATTGGCGGCATCGACATTGCATGCATATTAATTTGTCGAACAAAGAAAATGAAAGCGAGCACCAGACACGAAGTAAGACTTATTCCACTTGTGTCATGACCTTGGAAGAGGACTTAAAGCAGCAACTCGCCTACGAAGATAATCCCAAAGATGTTCTACCGTATTACGGTCTGAAAAGTGAGCTGGCTATTTCATTCGCTCCAAAGCGTGACCATCGTATAGTCCTCAATAACCACAGCTTGGTGAGGTCGTGCATTATCATACATCACAATCAAATTGTTACCAATGACACCGGCGTAAGGGTGGACACATGGGTCAAGGATCTCATTCCAGTATCACACCAGTCAAAGTTTTTCCATGGTACACATGCAGGTGAGAATGACCACCGAGTGAGAACCTTGCCCAAACCCTGATTCCATTTCCTCTGTACCTCTATGTTTCAACAGTGTTGGATTGATGGTCTCTCATGCGTTGTTCAAAATCAGTAGACGCCCTGAATTGCTCCCCAGTGTGAATTTGGACTCCTCTATAAAAAGTACAGAATTCCATTGATGCCAGGTTCAAGGAACATGTTATATTGCCCAACTTAAGTAGGAGGGGGGGGGGGTTCTCTGTCGTTCGTTGAGGGGAACACACACAATTGGTTGCCTTGTACAGAGAGACCTGCATTGTAAAGGCACCTTCGTACCGTATTTGAGGATATTCTTCTCTCTGATAGTACAAAGTGGTCAGCAACGAAATGTCTTCTCATTCGGGTCGAAAGAGGTAAAAACGGTGTCCTAGAGGTGTTGCAACTCGTGGTTGGCCTGGATCATGTCTTCTGGACAGAGAATCTTCGGAATGGCATTGATCCCAGGGTCGTTGGATCACACTGTGAGACACATTGAAGTGTCTAGCAGTATCAGTCTGTGACAAAAACATTTCCATCAGTCCGCCCTTCCGCCATAGACTTCTACTAGATATTTCTAAAGTTTACCGGCTATTGTCAATGAAACTGCGAAAAACAGTTGAAAAAAAAACAAAACCTTGATATCTACGAAACTGACTATCTACTGACTCTACGAAACCTTGATATTTGCATATTTTTCTCTCATTCATACATACTTGATATTTTTTAAAAGTAAAAGTGGTAGCTATCGCTTTCGCATAAATAAACAAGTTGGAAATTGCACGTAAAGCGTAGTAAATGAGTTCGTATGATAACCAAGTTTTAAAATATCACTCTCATATATCAATCTCATAAAATTGTAAATATTTAATTACAATTAAAATGCGCACCAAATAATGTTCTCCCTATACCATTATGTAATGGAATACTTTTGTGTGGCCTTGTAAATCAATAACAAATGTTCTTTGCACCACAGATTGTGCAAAATGTATATATAATATGTACTTTATAGATACATATGCATTTTATTATGTTCAAATGAGTGTAACACCATTAAAATACATTTGAAACATTTCCCCCAATTGACCGTAATGTAACGGAATACTTTTGATTGCCCCTGTAATTGAACTACGGATCCGATTTTGATAAAATTTGAAATAACTCGACAAAATTAGGTAATAATTATGTATTTTAAATTTGAAACGATTAGAATGCATTTGAAACTTTTTTCCCCTTTGACTGTAATGTAACGGAATACTTTTGATTGTCCCTGTAATGGATCTATGCACCCGATTTTCATAAAACTTGAAATGACTCGACAAAATTATGTAACAATTATGTATTTTAAATTTCAAAAGATTCGGTTGGGTAGTTTTTGCGTTGTTATGTGCGGACAGACAGACAGACGGACAGACGGACGGACTGAATGACAACAATAGGTGCTACGTATTTGCATAATTACGAACGCACCTAAAAACGAAACAACGAAAGTTGAATGAATATTTTAAAAATCACACGATTCTCGTAAATCCCATATAATAGCACAACTAAATACCCAAAAGAAAGAAAAGGCATTTTAGTGGCATCCGGCCTTCGAAGTGATGGCAGTAAATTGAAAAGGGCTAATTTTGTTTCTTTCATTTTGGGGTAAATTTATAATTATCTTTCTGTAATACAACTGATGTCGAGATCCCTGATTTGCAGATTTACTTGTTAAAAATAAAGAATAATTTAACTATACTTTTGTTATTGTTTATTATGATAACTTATCATATATATTATAAAGCAGAAGTTCTGAAACTTCCAAACGAGTGTTTTCAAAAACTACCCGATGGATTTTTTTGCCGATTGTATCATTCGATAGGAATTTTTTTTTTCCGAAGGTTTATGATTCAAATTTACAGGGATAACTCTGATTTTTCGTAGTAAATTTCGTAAATTTCGGTTATTTTTGACAAAAGGGTTGCCAGTAGCTGTTTTTGGCGAAAATTATAATTGCTAAAAGAATTAAAATGGCTATATCTATTAGAAATATTACAAATATCTTGCAAATAATAGCAGAAAATAACTACTGATAATAGTAGTAGGAAAACAACAGTACGGGGACAGCCGGCGGTGGTACTGTGGCACCGTGCCACCGCCTCACCCAGTGCCACCGCCACCGCAGTCCCTCCTGATCCCCCACCATACACCCCCCCCCCTCCTCAAACGCCCCCTAGTGGAAAAAAGGAACATTCTATTATAACAGGATAGGTGAACAACCTTCCCTAATTAAAAATATTATCAATCACATCTCAACATTGAATCATACTATAAGATGAAGATTAAATTTGTATTTGAATTTTAAACAACCGTAATTTTAATTGAGTATTATTAATTAAGCGAAACAATTAAAATTTCAGTTTTTAACCATTTTATTTAGATTTCTTCAACTACAAGATGAGATTATCAATTTAACTCAAGAAAGTTAAACATATATTTGAATTTTGCTTCATAGACATCTTAATGAGTAGTATTAATTAAGTAAAAAACAATGGAAAATAGCGATTTTTATAGAAAAAGACTGATTTCTTACGATTTTTATCAACTGCAACATCAGTGTATCGACTTACAAGTTGAAAGTTAAACATACATTCTAGTTTTTCAACTGTTATAATCTTAATGAGTATCGTTAATTAAGTAAAAAACAATGGAAAATATCAAGTTTTATAGAAAAAGACTGATTTCTTATGATTTTATCAACTTAAGGAAGAAAACTTAAACATACATTTCAGTTTTCAACAGCTAAAACCTTAATGAGTATCGTTAATTAAGTAAAAAACAATGGAAAATATCGAGTTTTAAAGAAAAAGACCGATTTCTTACGATTTTTGTCAACTATAAGATCAATGTATCGACTTAAAACTTAAAACTTAAACATACATCCTAGTTTTTCAACAACTATAACTATAATGAGTATTGATAATTAAGTATAAAACAATGGAAAATATCAAGTTTTATAGAAAAAGACTGATTTCTTATGATTTTTATCAACTTAAGGAAGAAAACTTAAACATACATTTCAGTTTTCAACAGCTAAAACCTTAATGAGTACCGTTAAATAAATAAAAAACAATGGAAAATATCAAGTTTTATAGAAAAATACTTATTTCTTACGATTTTTTCAACTCAAACTTCAGAATACCAATTTGAGAGAAAAAAACTTAGCCATGTATTCCAGTTTTGAACAACCATTTCCTTCACGAGCATTTTTAATTAAGTAAAACAACGGAAAATATTAAATTTAACCAATTTCGTTAAAATTTTTCAACTATAATATCAACTTAAGAAAGGAAACTTAAACATTTATCTTAGTTTTTGAACAGCAATCCCTTAATGAACATTGTTAATTAAGCAAAAAACAATGGAAAATATAAATTTTAACCGATTTCTTTAGATATTTTCAACTTAAAAACGACATTTAAACATACATTTTTAACATTCGAACAACTATTACCGGAACGAATTTTAATAATTAAGCATTTAACGAACGAAAATAGTGATTTTTTATTTTATTTATTTTTTTTTTTTTTTAAGCAAGAAGGCCAATTGTATAAACTTTTACAGTAATTTGGCATTTTAACATACTTTAAAAAGCACTAGTTACATAAGATTTCAAACTTTAGGTGACTAAATCTCAAGATATATTTTTCTCGAAAACAAATATAAAATACATTTTTTAAACTAATTTCCTCAATCTTACGAATTCAACAGGATTTTTACCGATGCAAACATTAGAAGTGAACAACAAATTCTCTCCCCATCTAACCTCAAAATTCCTAAAGGGGAGAGTACAATAGGTTTTTCGACGTCACACTTCGTAAGGTTTTCATTCAAGAAAAATATCTTTTACGTTATAAAAGTCGTTTTCTTAGAAGGATATAAACTTGTGATTTTTGTTTTTGAACAATCATTATCTTAATAAATATTAATAATTAAGGAAAAACAGTGGGAAATAATATTTTTAAAGGAAAAAGACGAATTTTATCGAATTTGATTAATTTTTACACTAGTATTTTCAAAAGCAAAATGGAAATATCGATTTTTTTAACTGAAGAATTTAACGCATGTTTTAGCTTTAACAACAGAAACTTAATAACTATCACTAATTAAACAAACAAACAAAAAAACAAAATACTGATCTTCAAGAAAAGACGAATTTTTATACAAATTTTCAACACTTTACCTTTCTGAAATTTTTATGTTATCAAACACCAAGTTATTTAAAATAGAAATATTATGCTTAATGTTTAGATAGTACACATGACGAATTCCACTTATTCTTTTCATATTATTAATTAAATTGACACATGTTTCACTCTACACTTCAATGATTTCTGAATTTTTACAATACTCACAACCAATTTTCTAACATTTTCCGATTATACATTCTTCAGAAGTACATTTCTAAATGCTACAATCACTTTACATATCGAAAAGATATCATTGAAGCAACTGTATTTAATATTTTTAATACCAATTTTCTAAGATTTTTTAACATTTTCCGATTATACATTCCTCAAAAGTTATTATTACGTATTCTAAACAATAGCAAATATTAATTTTAAGAATAAAAAGACGAATTTAAACAAATTTTATTAGTTTTACACTATTTTTTCTCACCTCCAACACGGATATATCAATTTTAACAGAAGAATTAAACGTATATTTTAGTTTTTAACAACAAAAATGTAATAAGTATCATTAACTAAACAAAAATAAATATCAATTTTCAAGAAAAGACAATTTTTTACACAAATTTTCAACTTTGAAATACATTGCTTACATATATTGTTACAGTATATTACTAAACTTAAACTTTTTAAAAAGTTTGAATGTCTTTACAAAGGGTTCATACTTATATTTTTCACGTCTTGACTGCATTCGGAATCTTACAACAAAAGTATACTTTTATTATTATTATTATTATTATTATTATTATTCTAGAAAACCTAAAAAATCGTTTCTTGCTGCTTTAGACACTTGACATATTAAAACTACTCTACCCATATAATTAATCAAATTAGGACATGATTCATCTTACACTTCAAAATTTCAGAATTTTTACAATACTTATTTTCATCAAATTTTATTCTTGATACTATATATTTTAATAGCACAGAATTTTCACATCTGTTTTTATCTACTTATCAGAAAATTATTAAAACACCCAACAACATTTTTCAAATATGAATATTATCTTTACAATTTAATGATGCAAAACATACACGAATACAAAGTTTAATTTTTACAAACATTTCATATTTCAAACCAAACTATTCGAAATTTTCACAGCATAAGAGCAAACATTAGACGAACTTTTTAACATTAATATTGCTTAGATCTTTTCATCATAACTTTTAACTATGATAATTATCCATTTTTAGGTTGATTGTCGAAAAACTGTAACTGAAATTACATAAACTTAATGTAAAAAACCATGTTCTCACACAATTTCTTGAAATTCAACAAAGAATTGACTATTACTCCAATACTTATCTACTTCAATCTCGACTCTCGATAGTATATAGATATTGCATCATTACATACTTACAATTCTTTTCAAACGTTTATCAGAAAATCAAGTCAATCAAAGTCTAGTAGTTATCACACCTGTTCCTCAGAAATATTACTATCATATGAAACAGTAAAGAAAATTAATAGATATTTAATATTTAATAACTTCATACGTGAAATTACTCCCGAATGAGAATACTAATAATCAATAAAATCAACTGTTGGACAAAAAAATAGTACAGATTACCGAAAATTCAAATCATTTTTTCTACAAAAATTACAAAAATTAACAAATGAATGACCAGTTAGAGAAATAATTAAAAAAAATAATGAACATATTTACAAATTTATTAAAATCACACCTTTTTCTGGATTACAAACCACAATTTCTTGAAAAATTTAACACCGAATTTGTAAGATTTTAATCCTAGTATTACATACACTCAATAAATATTCAAAATTAACAAAAAAATAATTTTTTAGTCTCATCAATAAGCAGAAATTCTATATTAAAAGAATATTTTCATAGTAGTACTTATAAAAATAAGAGTTTACAAACTGATTTTCATAATTTTATCACATTTAAACTTAATTTTTATACATAAAACATTATTTAATCAAATTTTATACTTTCTAATTCAGCAAAATTCAATACTTTTTTAGTTTTTAAACCAATACCACAATATTTATTTACATCAAACTTGATTCTTTACCTTTTATATTTCCACATTACACAAATGAGTTAAATACTAACTTGGAACGGGAGTTGAAGTCAATTGATTCAATTCGATTTTCATCGTATACGCATTTCCCTTACACGAAATTTTTTACTTCTATAATCATCTAATGTATTAAAACTAATCTACTCATATTTTTAATCAATTCATCAGATGTTTCATCTCGCACTTCTGAATTATCATCCACCAAGTTGCTTAAAATATAAATACTATCTTTATAGTTTTAATGTAGTATACATGACTAATCTTGAGTTTCCATCTATACTATTAATCAAATTATCATATGTTTCATCTTACAGTTCAACGATTTCTGAATTATCGTCCATCTAGTTGTTTAAAATATTAATAAAATGTTTATAGTTTTTGATTATACATAGTATGTATGAATACAATCTTTAATTTTTAGCAGCATATTTCAAATAACCTATTTTCGAAACCAAACTATGTGAATTTTACCACAATACTTATCATCATACAGAGATTTGTGTTTCATAGTTTTTCTAAAAATTATCAGATATGTACTCCTCAGAGGAATTTCTATCATATGAATAAATGAAAAAAAAATTAATTTATATTAAACGTACAGCGAAATTTGATTGCAATATATATGTATTTAATAAAAATAAATAAATAAGCGATTATTTATACATTAAACCTTTACTAAATATATATTTCTTGCGTTATAAAGATGTTTCAACAAGATGAACCAAAACAGCAGCAAACTTCAGAAATTAATGATCTGAATGATTCATCCCTAGCACATGTAGCGTTAATGAATAATACATATGTAAGTACTTATATGAAAAATACTAGAATTCGCATATGAATCGTAATTAGAGTAAATATAAAATGATTTGTCTTACTGCCTACACTTTAACAAATGCCTTTTTACCTATATTGTTGAAAAGAATCCTAATTGTTTACATTTATTTCTATTACAGATGTGTTCTATTTGCTACAAACACTTCTCAAGTAAATGGAATTTAACAGAACTTACAAAAATCCATACAGGTGAAAAACTTTACACTTGGGAAGATTACCAAATGCTGTTTTCAAGAAGGCATGAATCAAAAGTGCACACATAATTATATAAAGCATCGTCAGTTATATGTAAACTTAGTGAGGATATTCAAAAATTATTCAGACGTTTGAAGAATTTAGACATAAAGGAAGATATTTAGACTATATATCCATCATATTTTCATAACACTTACCACAATATCTCAAACTTAAAATTTGGAAGACATACACACTGCTGAAAAGTAATTTTGTTACCCGTGATTCTTCTAGCCAGCATGAATGTATAGATATTAGTTTGCAATGTATTCTTTAAATGCCCACAATAAATATTCTTTTATATGCATATATCGTTGTGTTTATTTTTTTAAAACCTATTACATTAATAAAATAGGTTACACATACATACACATAACATTTTAAGTGAAACAACACTCTCACAACTTAAAAAATGCATAAGAACATACAAAAATAAGCAGATGTATGAAAAAATATACAAGTTTACAGAATAATTTCAAAGTTTTCTAGAAATACAAACAAAAAATATTTACAATATTAAAAAATTACAAAAGTGAAAAGAAAAAACACAAATGTAAAACAAAAACATCAAAAAGTGAAAAACTCAAAACAAAGTTTTTGAAAAAAAAATTTTACAACAAAAATTTTTTTTACAAAAACCAAAACTTCAAAAAATATTTTTTCAAAAAAATTTTTTTTTTCAAAAACATTTTTTACAAAAAAATTTTTTTTCAAAATAAGTTTTTACAAAAGTAAAAAAAAGAAAATCACAACGTTAAAAAAAATGAAAATTTTTTGTTAAAAAAAGTAAAAAAATTGCAAAAAAAGTTGCAAAAATTTCAAAAAAAGTTATGAAAAAAGCTTCAAAAATTTTGTTGTTTTTAATAGCAAATGCAATGGTTTCGCCATTGCATACTGCATTAAAACCAACGAAATTTTTGAAGCTTTTTTCATAACTTTTTTTGAAATTTTTGCAACTTTTTTTGCAATTTTTTAAAACTTTTTTTAACAAAAAATTTTCATTTTTTTTAACGTTGTGATTTTCTTTTTTTTACTTTTGTAAAAACTTATTTTGAAAAAAAAATTTTTTGTAAAAAATGTTTTTGAAAAAAAAAATTTTTTTGAAAAAATATTTTTTGAAGTTTTGGTTTTTGTAAAAAAAATTTTTGTTGTAAAATTTTTTTTCAAAAACTTTGTTTTGAGTTTTTCACTTTTTGATGTTTTTGTTTTACATTTGTGTTTTTTCTTTTCACTTTTGTAATTTTTTAATATTGTAAATATTTTTTGTTTGTATTTCTAGAAAACTTTGAAATTATTCTGTAAACTTGTATATTTTTTCATACATCTGCTTATTTTTGTATGTTCTTATGCATTTTTTAAGTTGTGAGAGTGTTGTTTCACTTAAAATGTTATGTGTATGTATGTGTAACCTATTTTATTAATGTAATAGGTTTTAAAAAAATAAACACAACGATATATGCATATAAAAGAATATTTATTGTGGGCATTTAAAGAATACATTGCAAACTAATATCTATACATTCATGCTGGCTAGAAGAATCACGGGTAACAAAATTACTTTTCAGCAGTGTGTATGTCTTCCAAATTTTAAGTTTGAGATATTGTGGTAAGTGTTATGAAAATATGATGGATATATAGTCTAAATATCTTCCTTTATGTCTAAATTCTTCAAACGTCTGAATAATTTTTGAATATCCTCACTAAGTTTACATATAACTGACGATGCTTTATATGATTATGTGTGCACTTTTGATTCATGCCTTCTTGAAAACAGCATTTGGTAATCTTCCCAAGTGTAAAGTTTTTCACCTGTATGGATTTTTGTAAGTTCTGTTAAATTCCATTTACTTGAGAAGTGTTTGTAGCAAATAGAACACATCTGTAATAGAAATAAATGTAAACAATTAGGATTCTTTTCAACAATATAGGTAAAAAGGCATTTGTTAAAGTGTAGGCAGTAAGACAAATCATTTTATATTTACTCTAATTACGATTCATATGCGAATTCTAGTATTTTTCATATAAGTACTTACATATGTATTATTCATTAACGCTACATGTGCTAGGGATGAATCATTCAGATCATTAATTTCTGAAGTTTGCTGCTGTTTTGGTTCATCTTGTTGAAACATCTTTATAACGCAAGAAATATATATTTAGTAAAGGTTTAATGTATAAATAATCGCTTATTTATTTATTTTTATTAAATACATATATATTGCAATCAAATTTCGCTGTACGTTTAATATAAATTAATTTTTTTTCATTTATTCATATGATAGAAATTCCTCTGAGGAGTACATATCTGATAATTTTTAGAAAAACTATGAAACACAAATCTCTGTATGATGATAAGTATTGTGGTAAAATTCACATAGTTTGGTTTCGAAAATAGGTTATTTGAAATATGCTGCTAAAAATTAAAGATTGTATTCATACATACTATGTATAATCAAAAACTATAAACATTTTATTAATATTTTAAACAACTAGATGGACGATAATTCAGAAATCGTTGAACTGTAAGATGAAACATATGATAATTTGATTAATAGTATAGATGGAAACTCAAGATTAGTCATGTATACTACATTAAAACTATAAAGATAGTATTTATATTTTAAGCAACTTGGTGGATGATAATTCAGAAGTGCGAGATGAAACATCTGATGAATTGATTAAAAATATGAGTAGATTAGTTTTAATACATTAGATGATTATAGAAGTAAAAAATTTCGTGTAAGGGAAATGCGTATACGATGAAAATCGAATTGAATCAATTGACTTCAACTCCCGTTCCAAGTTAGTATTTAACTCATTTGTGTAATGTGGAAATATAAAAGGTAAAGAATCAAGTTTGATGTAAATAAATATTGTGGTATTGGTTTAAAAACTAAAAAAGTATTGAATTTTGCTGAATTAGAAAGTACAAAATTTGATTAAATAATGTTTTATGTATAAAAATTAAGTTTAAATGTGATAAAATTATGAAAATCAGTTTGTAAACTCTTATTTTTATAAGTACTACTATGAAAATATTCTTTTAATATAGAATTTCTGCTTATTGATGAGACTAAAAAATTATTTTTTTGTTAATTTTGAATATTTATTGAGTGTATGTAATACTAGGATTAAAATCTTACAAATTCGGTGTTAAATTTTTCAAGAAATTGTGGTTTGTAATCCAGAAAAAGGTGTGATTTTAATAAATTTGTAAATATGTTCATTATTTTTTTTAATTATTTCTCTAACTGGTCATTCATTTGTTAATTTTTGTAATTTTTGTAGAAAAAATGATTTGAATTTTCGGTAATCTGTACTATTTTTTTGTCCAACAGTTGATTTTATTGATTATTAGTATTCTCATTCGGGAGTAATTTCACGTATGAAGTTATTAAATATTAAATATCTATTAATTTTCTTTACTGTTTCATATGATAGTAATATTTCTGAGGAACAGGTGTGATAACTACTAGACTTTGATTGACTTGATTTTCTGATAAACGTTTGAAAAGAATTGTAAGTATGTAATGATGCAATATCTATATACTATCGAGAGTCGAGATTGAAGTAGATAAGTATTGGAGTAATAGTCAATTCTTTGTTGAATTTCAAGAAATTGTGTGAGAACATGGTTTTTTACATTAAGTTTATGTAATTTCAGTTACAGTTTTTCGACAATCAACCTAAAAATGGATAATTATCATAGTTAAAAGTTATGATGAAAAGATCTAAGCAATATTAATGTTAAAAAGTTCGTCTAATGTTTGCTCTTATGCTGTGAAAATTTCGAATAGTTTGGTTTGAAATATGAAATGTTTGTAAAAATTAAACTTTGTATTCGTGTATGTTTTGCATCATTAAATTGTAAAGATAATATTCATATTTGAAAAATGTTGTTGGGTGTTTTAATAATTTTCTGATAAGTAGATAAAAACAGATGTGAAAATTCTGTGCTATTAAAATATATAGGATCAAGAATAAAATTTGATGAAAATAAGTATTGTAAAAATTCTGAAATTTTGAAGTGTAAGATGAATCATGTCCTAATTTGATTAATTATATGGGTAGAGTAGTTTTAATATGTCAAGTGTCTAAAGCAGCAAGAAACGATTTTTTAGGTTTTCTAGAATAATAATAATAATAATAATAATAATAATAAAAGTATACTTTTGTTGTAAGATTCCGAATGCAGTCAAGACGTGAAAAATATAAGTATGAACCCTTTGTAAAGACATTCAAACTTTTTAAAAAGTTTAAGTTTAGTAATATACTGTAACAATATATGTAAGCAATGTATTTCAAAGTTGAAAATTTGTGTAAAAAATTGTCTTTTCTTGAAAATTGATATTTATTTTTGTTTAGTTAATGATACTTATTACATTTTTGTTGTTAAAAACTAAAATATACGTTTAATTCTTCTGTTAAAATTGATATATCCGTGTTGGAGGTGAGAAAAAATAGTGTAAAACTAATAAAATTTGTTTAAATTCGTCTTTTTATTCTTAAAATTAATATTTGCTATTGTTTAGAATACGTAATAATAACTTTTGAGGAATGTATAATCGGAAAATGTTAAAAAATCTTAGAAAATTGGTATTAAAAATATTAAATACAGTTGCTTCAATGATATCTTTTCGATATGTAAAGTGATTGTAGCATTTAGAAATGTACTTCTGAAGAATGTATAATCGGAAAATGTTAGAAAATTGGTTGTGAGTATTGTAAAAATTCAGAAATCATTGAAGTGTAGAGTGAAACATGTGTCAATTTAATTAATAATATGAAAAGAATAAGTGGAATTCGTCATGTGTACTATCTAAACATTAAGCATAATATTTCTATTTTAAATAACTTGGTGTTTGATAACATAAAAATTTCAGAAAGGTAAAGTGTTGAAAATTTGTATAAAAATTCGTCTTTTCTTGAAGATCAGTATTTTGTTTTTTTGTTTGTTTGTTTAATTAGTGATAGTTATTAAGTTTCTGTTGTTAAAGCTAAAACATGCGTTAAATTCTTCAGTTAAAAAAATCGATATTTCCATTTTGCTTTTGAAAATACTAGTGTAAAAATTAATCAAATTCGATAAAATTCGTCTTTTTCCTTTAAAAATATTATTTCCCATTGTTTTTCCTTAATTATTAATATTTATTAAGATAATGATTGTTCAAAAACAAAAATCACAAGTTTATATCCTTCTAAGAAAACGACTTTTATAACGTAAAAGATATTTTTCTTGAATGAAAACCTTACGAAGTGTGACGTCGAAAAACCTATTGTACTCTCCCCTTTAGGAATTTTGAGGTTAGATGGGGAGAGAATTTGTTGTTCACTTCTAATGTTTGCATCGGTAAAAATCCTGTTGAATTCGTAAGATTGAGGAAATTAGTTTAAAAAATGTATTTTATATTTGTTTTCGAGAAAAATATATCTTGAGATTTAGTCACCTAAAGTTTGAAATCTTATGTAACTAGTGCTTTTTAAAGTATGTTAAAATGCCAAATTACTGTAAAAGTTTATACAATTGGCCTTCTTGCTTAAAAAAAAAATTAAATAAATAAAATAAAAAATCACTATTTTCGTTCGTTAAATGCTTAATTATTAAAATTCGTTCCGGTAATAGTTGTTCGAATGTTAAAAATGTATGTTTAAATGTCGTTTTTAAGTTGAAAATATCTAAAGAAATCGGTTAAAATTTATATTTTCCATTGTTTTTTGCTTAATTAACAATGTTCATTAAGGGATTGCTGTTCAAAAACTAAGATAAATGTTTAAGTTTCCTTTCTTAAGTTGATATTATAGTTGAAAAATTTTAACGAAATTGGTTAAATTTAATATTTTCCGTTGTTTTACTTAATTAAAAATGCTCGTGAAGGAAATGGTTGTTCAAAACTGGAATACATGGCTAAGTTTTTTTCTCTCAAATTGGTATTCTGAAGTTTGAGTTGAAAAAATCGTAAGAAATAAGTATTTTTCTATAAAACTTGATATTTTCCATTGTTTTTTATTTATTTAACGGTACTCATTAAGGTTTTAGCTGTTGAAAACTGAAATGTATGTTTAAGTTTTCTTCCTTAAGTTGATAAAAATCATAAGAAATCAGTCTTTTTCTATAAAACTTGATATTTTCCATTGTTTTATACTTAATTATCAATACTCATTATAGTTATAGTTGTTGAAAAACTAGGATGTATGTTTAAGTTTTAAGTTTTAAGTCGATACATTGATCTTATAGTTGACAAAAATCGTAAGAAATCGGTCTTTTTCTTTAAAACTCGATATTTTCCATTGTTTTTTACTTAATTAACGATACTCATTAAGGTTTTAGCTGTTGAAAACTGAAATGTATGTTTAAGTTTTCTTCCTTAAGTTGATAAAATCATAAGAAATCAGTCTTTTTCTATAAAACTTGATATTTTCCATTGTTTTTTACTTAATTAACGATACTCATTAAGATTATAACAGTTGAAAAACTAGAATGTATGTTTAACTTTCAACTTGTAAGTCGATACACTGATGTTGCAGTTGATAAAAATCGTAAGAAATCAGTCTTTTTCTATAAAAATCGCTATTTTCCATTGTTTTTTACTTAATTAATACTACTCATTAAGATGTCTATGAAGCAAAATTCAAATATATGTTTAACTTTCTTGAGTTAAATTGATAATCTCATCTTGTAGTTGAAGAAATCTAAATAAAATGGTTAAAAACTGAAATTTTAATTGTTTCGCTTAATTAATAATACTCAATTAAAATTACGGTTGTTTAAAATTCAAATACAAATTTAATCTTCATCTTATAGTATGATTCAATGTTGAGATGTGATTGATAATATTTTTAATTAGGGAAGGTTGTTCACCTATCCTGTTATAATAGAATGTTCCTTTTTTCCACTAGGGGGCGTTTGAGGAGGGGGGGGGGTGTATGGTGGGGGATCAGGAGGGACTGCGGTGGTGGTGGCACTGGGTGAGGCGGTGGCACTGGGTGAGGCGGTGGCACGGTGCCACAGTACCACCGCCGGCTGTCCCCGTACTGTTGTTTTCCTACTACTGATAATATTAATAATAATAAAGAAAGACCGCTTAAATGAGGCGTAATATTATAAAAATATATTTATCTTGAAAATGAAAAAAATATTTGTAATGCTTAAAAAATAAATTAACGCGAAATATAACAATTGGTTCAACTTTTGGCGACTTATCCCTGGTATTAGAATAAAAACATGAATTTCAGAAATTGATTAAATGAATTTTGAATGACAGTTATTTCTTTTTTTATTATTTTCTTTCTCTTTTTTAATCGAATTTCCGTATAATGTAACTTACAGCAGAAAAAAGCACATCTGACTGTAAAAGACACTGTAAGTTGTGAGTTACTGTTCGTTTCTATACCATTTTCATCTTGTTTTTGTCGCCAAAGAATGTGTTTTAAGCCGAAAATGCACTAATGACTTAATGCCTGACTTAAATTCTTAATGGACGCAATAATGTTGTTTTTTTCAAGTGAAGATAATTTTTAGAGTATATTTTAATATTCAATCGTAAATTATATATATATGAATATAACTCTTTTATTTCTTTTTGCAAATGTTTTCATTGTTAATTAAATTTTTCTTGCGCCAATTCGTCAATTTCACTTACAGGAAAAATTTCAGTTTTAAAATTTAATAAAAAGAATATTGCCCAGTTAAACTGATGGCATTGAGCTCACAGGCTACGCATACTAATTGTACATTACAGCCTTGTATTTTCGTTAATTCCGTTCGAAAAAAAAAATTAAGAAGGGGAAACAGCTTTCCCCTTTCTCCTTTTTTTATACTTAATCATTGAACTTCCTAAACTATCAAGTACATGCTTTATCATATTAAAAAATCTATATCCAAAATTCAGAGCAAATCGGATAATTCTTAATAAAAACCCATTTAGCATTTATATAATTTAAGAGGAGTTATTCCCCTCTTTTATACTTAACCATTAAACTTCCAAAACTATTCAGAGATTTGAATGAAATCTGACAATTCTGATTTAAAAATCC